>JAUBNY010001082.1:1831909-1848309 GCA_032275445.1 Crypturellus soui
CTTAAATGGTGCCTTTTATTTAGGCGGAGGAGCGTAGTTCCTGCCAGCTTAGGAGGATCCCCTGCAGCTTCCCCAGGGCCAGGTGCTGCTTCCCCTGGGCTGCCCTTGCAGACGGTTGAGGGCACTGTTACCTTGCTGCTTGCTCTTCACTACCAAGATGAGAAGGAGAATGTGCAATTTCAGAATAAAACTAAGAGGTTTTGCTGAGCAATAGGCTGGTTTCAGCACATGGCTCCAAGTGGCTACACCCCTCCCAGGGTCTGGCTTAGCTCTTGCAGGTGCACTGAAGTTCCAGCCTTTCTGGTGTCTTTTATGTCCTGTTAATCCAACCTTCAGTTTGTCTCCCTTAGAGTACCACCACTCTTAAGAGTAGTCTATCACTAAATATTTAGTAAGCTTCAGCCCTTTGGCATCTCTAGAAATCCTCCTGGGTTGTTCTTATTATTGCTGTGTGACCTAAGAAGGAACTTCAGAGGGCAGGTTCAATAGCACTGCCATAACAACTTAAGAAAATCTCAGCATCCTGGCCCCATTACCCCTTTGAAGGGATCATCTTGGGTTTGCACCATTCAAGCTGATGATGGGGAGTCATGTTTGCATGACAAACAAAAAAGTTTATTCCCCTTATTAAAAAAAAAAAAGGCATCATGCCTTCAAACACCTAAAATCGAAGGACAATGATTTCACCTCTGAGTTTTTTAATTTGGTGCCACAGTCAATCAAGAGCAATGAATTTGATTCAAACTGTAATTGAGGGCTGGTGGTCAAGCATGACAGACCCCAACTTGCCCCCAGACCTTTAGCCCTCCCAAGGGCTTTGGTCTTAGCTGCTTGCATGATAAATTTGCCCAGGTACCTTGAAAACATGTCAGGTCAGTAAAATGTTGCCTTCTGTTACAGAAAAATACACAAATGTACAAGATTTCAAAAGAGAAAGAGGCAGGTAGGGACACGCAGGGCTTCCTTTGTGGTGCTTTTCAGGACTGTGTTGTTTGGTGTTTTGGTGTTTTTGTTTTTAATTTTTCAGGCAAACACGCCTTACCTGTATGCGAACTAACCTTGAACTAACATGGCAACTTTTAAAACCAATCTGTAAACACCTATTAGTAAACATTCATCTTAAACCATAAATTAGGAGTGGAAGGAGTTGCTAAGAACATTTATGCATTAATTATTTGGTTTCCTTATTTAAATAAGCCTTTAAGGGCCGAGTTACATTATTACTAGGGCATTATGCAAGAAAATGACTAAAGAGCCCCATCTCCGGCACATTCATGTCTGAAAGGTTTTTCGGATGACAGTGATGGTGACTTCCCCCTGCCCACACACTTTCTCATCTACAACACTAAAACCAGAGAGATCTAACACTGCCAGAAGAAAGATAAGGCTAGAGGACTTCAGCACAAATGGAGTGTGAGCTTAAGTGAGAAACACGTTAAGTATGTTGTTGCAGGCTGAGGTTAGAGTTACACTTTTTTCAAAAAGTGGAAAAAAAAAAATCCCTAACAAAATGGAGCCAGGAAGACCATTATATTCAAAGCACTAGTTCTTGGCAGTTTATAATGCATCTATTTCCTGGAAAAAATAAACTTGTGGTGAGAAGACTCAAACACCAACCGTAAAAAAAAAAAAGCTTAAACCTTCTAGACCTTTTCAATGAAGATACTGCTCTTGAAAGGACTTTTTGTGGGGGCAGGAGGAGGAGAAAATACTAAGAAAAACTATTTTAAATGAAATAAATAAGACACAAGCACCAAGAAACAGCTGCTGTTATGTGCTGTGTCTGACCTTGCAGAATAGATGTAAATCTTAACCAAGGAAAGCAGACCTACCACACTGAAAGGATACGCACAACTGCAAGCAGGGGAAGGTCTGTAATCCTTAGTAGAGATTCACTAGGGTCAGATTAAAGCAGTGCATTTTTTTTAATGAAGGATTTAAAACCAGGTTTTCTGCCATAAACCATTCTATAAGCAATATTCAAATAAGACAGAAGTGTCAAAACAAGTGGCTCCTCTTAGTTGATCTAACACAAAGTCTAGCTTAAGAGAACATCTAATATATGAAACTGGAAATATATCTTACTGTTTCTAATGCAGATGAGAAATACTCCCAAGCTCTGTGTTGTTTAAGCAAAGTGTTCTCATAAAATATAAACTTTAAGATGTTGTCAGTATAAATGTGTCATTTTAATTAATACTGATTTTTGACAATGTGACTGACAGAAGTGTTTAAAGGATGAGTCTTTTCAGATTAATCCATTGATTCTATTTGTTGCACTGAAGTATCCATGGGTCAGGCTGTTCCATATTATTTATGTTCACTTTTTATAAAAAGAAACATCCATTGTGCTTTAAAGAATGTTTTAGATTGCCATCTCTTAAATCATTCGTAAAATGGTAGGTAGGATGAGTAAGATGAACTTTGCAACATACTACTGCTGTAGAATGAATTTTCTTCAGTATTCTTCACATTAACTGTTGCTTTAAAGCAAAAATCAACCTTTGCCCATTTGTGATCGCTTTTATGCTCTACTCTCAAATGGTAGATAAATACTTCAGCATTGTTCTTTTTAAAAAAGTTCAAAAAAATTCCACCAAAAACCTACACAACTTGCGATTGAACTGGCTGCACTGCTCTCAGCAAGGGGAGGAAGAAGCAACCCCTGGGCTAACAGGTGCTAGGGAATGCAAAACTTCTTTCTCTAGTAGGAAATTTCTACACAGAAGAGATAGAAGCAAGATTCCCAGCTAAAGCTGCTTGTGTAGGAAAGCTGCTCAGTAGCTCATGGTCCCTCTTGCTGTCCCATCTACGACCCCATCTTTGTGCTTCAGTTTTGCTGCTATGCCCAGTATTTCTGCAGAGCTGGAGTACTGTCCGGGGCCCACCGCAGTACCGAGGCGCAAGGAGAAGCGTGGGCACTGAGTCGGTGCTCAGTTACTCCGGATGTGGCCTCACGAGGAATGAGTGCTGTCCCGGAGGCAAAGAAGCCACCGGCTCCGGCCGTACCTTACGGCACTGTTCAGTCTGGAAGATGATGCCAAAGGCAGGAGCTCCTGCAGCGGGGCTCCCGGCCAGGTGTTCCTGCTGCTTGAGCAGCTCAGCTCCAACTCAGAGAGGCAAGGCAGGGGATTGACAAGTCACTCAAAGAGGATTATTTGAAGTGTTTCATATGTATGAATATAAAGCTGTTTCAGTTAAACAGCAATAAAAAGGAAGAGGTTCCTGGAATTTTACAGTTCAAAGGTATATTCCAAAATCTGTTACTGTTAACTTATCACAGGCGAAATCTGCAAGCAGAGGTACAAATATAACCATAAGGCTGTAAGGCATGAACTAAATGGTACAGTCCTGTGTTTAGGCAGTGACATTTCTACAGTGCTAGTGACATATATGATGTTCTTGTGTCAATAGATGTATTTTAAGAGGAATGCTATTACATCCTCCTAGCCCTACAGACCTAATAGCCTTGTTTAAAAAAAAAAAAAAAACAAAGCTATTGAAATATCTTTCAAAATTCATCTACAGAAAACAAAAAAGGCCACGCAGATTGCTTGTAGCTCTGAAGTAAGACTCTGTTATTTTAACTGGGGCAGTTGCATTTGCACATTTGGAAATTACACATTTCATATTTCTAGTATTATGAAGGGGGATAGGGGGATAAGTACTTTCACAAGAATGGTAATTTGAATTTAATTTCCAATCAAACTCTGCCAACATTCTTCACTCTTGCCCTCCCACTCAGTTAGAGGTTGGCCTGGCATTTTAAAGAAGACCCCTGCTGAAGGGGGAGATGGTGACAGTCCCTTATAACAAATCATATTTACCTGCTCTTTCTGTTTTCTGAATCATTTGTACTTCACTACTGAGTGCTTTACTTAAACGTTTCTGCAGAGGCTGTATTGGAGCTACAGATTTAATCTGCAAGTCAAAAAGCCTTAAAAGCAGTCATCATCTTAAGACTCAATTCCGCAGCACGCTGCCAGAGACTGAAGAACAAAGTTCTTATGCAGTTAGTATTAAGCAACATAATACCTAGTGACTACTTCCAGTACCACAGGTAACACAGGACAAGTTCCTTTTACTGTACTTTACATCAGCTCCTAAAAAGCTTTTGCCATAGATACAGTCATTCTAGTTTTTTCACCATAAATGCATGGCATAAGTTTATTCTTTTTGTGAGAGCTTACCTGAGCACGTCTTCAAAGTTCTTTAAAAGCTGGGAAACACTAACAGGAGAGCTGTATATTAAAAGCAGGAGGCATTTCATATCCACTTTTTTCCCTTTACTATTTCATGATACCTTAGCTCTGCTTGACAGCTTCTACATAAAGTCTGACAGCACATTTGGTATTGTACATGCTTTATTAAAATGGTACTCATATTTACAATATCTGCAGAAACAATCCCTCCCAAGTCTTGCATTCAGACAGACACGCACACATACACACGCACGAATGCCCCTTCACTCTACAGGGCTGTGAAGGCGGTGCTCCCAAAAGTTAGGCAGCTTCTGGAAGAGGAGGAAGGGTGACCTTTTTATTGATTTTTTTCTTTTTTATTACTTAAAAAGAAGCATGGGAGTATGTGTTTGGCCATCACAATGCTAATTTAAGTATATGTAGTATTAACATATGGCAGTAACACTGAGTATTCCTCTTTTACATTCTATACACAGAATGATATCAAGGTTTTCCAGTCAACAGAACATTCTAGCTTCAGTCTCAATGCTGCTTGTAGTGACTGCGAAGCC
The DNA here is from genome assembly GCA_032275445.1 of Crypturellus soui. Taxonomy (NCBI): domain Eukaryota; kingdom Metazoa; phylum Chordata; class Aves; order Tinamiformes; family Tinamidae; genus Crypturellus; species Crypturellus soui. The sequence goes on from JAUBNY010001082.1 coordinate 1,836,663, forward strand.
ACATTTTGGGGGCTTTCCCTTAAAACAATTCAAGTCTACGCAAGTGAAATAAGGCACAATTAATATTTGATTTGATTTAGAGGATGGGAGAGGGTGGGGGGAAGAGGCAGGCTTCAGATAATAGTTGTCGCAGAGGAAATATTTTTACCCAATTATTTTGAGAAAAGGATGCATTTTGACCCCATCCTAATCTATGTGGACCTCTCTTGGAGAACTGAAGTATTCTGCTAGGGCTACTAAGGCCCACACACAAAACAAAAATGGAAATTCACATTTTAACACCAGTTTCAGTAGCCCAACCTACTGATACTGATGCACGTGAGCACATCTTTCTTTAATGCTGAAGGAGGACACACATGAAACAAGATTCAAATCTTTCACTGAGCTGGAAGGCTCATGTCTTTAGAGAGCTTTTAGTTTATGCTATTTGAAGGCTTCAGCTTACTGATAAAAAGGAATTGCATTTTTGCCTTTAAACCCTGGCCCCTCTTCTTCAATGAAGCCTTACCAGACATTACAAATAAACTGCAACAAAAAAAGTTTGGCAGCACAAATAATGTCTAGTATCCAAATCTTCACTTGTGAGTATGTTATTTTCTTGTACAAAACCCGTTGAATGTTTTTCGCAGCAGATGAACTGTACCCAAAGATGCAGGACATTCTGTGATGGGGAATAAGAGGTTGCAGTTCCGAAGGCCCCTGACTTTGGTTGTTTACAAAGTTCATTCCTGTTTAGTGTGATCCTTGGTATCTTCCTCATCTGTATATTCTGATGGTTCTTCCCCTGGTTTTAGGAGTCTACCTACGTAGTCGTATTTTTCTGAAAGAGATTTTACGATTCCATTACAATCAAATAGAGCTGCATTTGCTAGTTAGTCTACACTGCTGAGAATTACCCTTTCCCTACATGCTATGGTTCTGAATCACTTGAAATCAGTGGCAACTTTTTGCAACAAGCTCAGCCTACTAAATCAATCCTGATACCATTTCTGCTCACTACCTTGTCTACTCTCACAGCTTTGCTTCAGCTCTCCCACAGCTAGTCAGTGAAGCTTTATTACCCAAAGGCTGAAATGTCTCCTAATAAACCCAACACCAATTCCCTCACCTGTTTTGGTTTCAATTAAATGCCTTTCCCCTCCCTCCAGAGGCACTTTGGTGCCTGCCAGGCATGACTTCAAGAGGAACCCATTCAGCACCTAACACCGAACAACTCTTGAGTCCTAATTTACTTCAGTGGAACCCAAAGTCAACAACTGCTGATCAGGAATTCCAGAGACTAGACTACACTGAGATGCTGTAGTACTATAACGACTGAGAAGAGCACAGCCTTCTCATATAAAGCTAAAAGAATGGAAAAGCCATAGTGAGGTATAATGAAATCCCTTCCAAAGAAGGTCTCAAATCCCAGGCTTTTTTCTAAAGTTACTGAACAGCAAAGTTAATATTCTTTTAAAAGAAGCCCCAAACCCAAATTAGTCATTTTTGTGCACAGTATTTCCTTAAACTACAGATGATTCACTAATTTAAGAAGTTACCTTTAAATTGCATTTCCCACTCTCTAACACTTTCCATCTGTACAGCATTTAAGTCCGATAGGTCATCATATTCATCTCTGAGTGCATCTTTATCTAGACAGAAAGTTGCTAGTCCCCTGGAGGCATCTCTGCCAGCAAATATTCCATATGGACCCTCTGAAAACAAAAAGACAAAATTGATACCTTCAGGTCTTTGTTTATGGCAACTGATCTCTCACTTCTTTATCGTCTGAGGAAGCCATACATTAAAAATCCCACATATCTGCAGTGATAGGAACAGCAGTAGTTTTGAAAGCACGGCTGTTCAACATTCAACAACAGTGCAATTACATCTTAAATATCACTAGGAGCCAAGTCTGCAGAGGGGAGCAGGACTAGGGAAATAATCCCAAATGGGTGTCTGGAAAACCCCTGTCATTTGACGCAAGTCAGCTGAAGTAAATTCCAAAGAGACAGGAGGAGGCTGGAGTTCAAAAGAAACCCGCTTCTATTGAACAAAATATAAAATGTTTGTAAGTAAAAGTCAGGCATAAATAGAACCAGATTGTATAGGTATCTTAATTAGAAAACCTTTACATTTTATCCATTACTATTAGTTAAAATCATTTTACTTACAGAGCAACCATAACTTTCTACGTAAGTGACAGCCAGTAAGTTTTTGATGTATTTCTTACTTCTGCTGTGGAGTTACCGTGTGAATAGTTTTCCTCATTTTTTAGGGTAGCAGCTCACCCATACACCTGTCCTGCATTGTTCTTGGAAAACTGCAAATCTGCTTGTTTAGAAATTCGAAGCAAAGGCTTCATGCCCTTTGACTGGCCCAGAGCAGCACAAATGTGCTAATGAAATCTTAAGCAATGCCTGTCAAAGAAATATTGCTAAAAAGGCAGTGGCATGATTTGCAAACCAATCATTTCAGGATGAGATTGTTAACTGGCTTTCCCAAATTTAGTTAGCTAAAGAGCTCCAAGCATACTCTTACTTTAAATTTTCTTGACCTAAAAGCAAATACCTTGATTAAAAAGAAAGATCTGCACTAACTGCAGCAGCCAGGTACACCCAAGGCATTGCAAAAGGACTCACTACGAAGTAAGACAGTCTGGGACACAGCTTTGGCTCTTACCTCTCCCAGGACAGCGTGGCCGGGAGCCTGGGGAAAAAGCAGCACCCGTGGACAAGGAAGAACCCACGGTGAGGGCTCAGAGAGGCTGAGGGCAGCCAGATGCCCTCCTAGAGTAGAGAGCCTGGGCACTTCAGGAATTACAAGCAGCTGCTACAGTCCTTCCCAGCGCTCAGGTCGTCCCTCCACCCAAGCACTGGGCACTGTCTATGATTGAACCTGGGCGTAGAAGGACCTCCTGTGTGCCAAAAACAATTCCCGTGGCTCTCTGGAAATAAACCAACTGATTTAAAAGCAAAACTTAACAGTACACATCTGAATACACAACAGAGTAACAGAGTACACATCTGAGAGAGAGCTATCACCTGAAAGCTTGCACTACACAAATGAATCTGGCCATAGGAGAGACAAGAGCAGTGACTGAAACTTCTCCATGCTTACTCTTCCAGACATTCAGCTCCAGGAAGGGCATGTACCACAACTACCTCCGTGGTCAGGGGCTACGTCCCTGCACTCAACAGAATCGAGGGCAAACAGCCCTTTTTCCTATTTGTATCCTCTATTAAGATTTTTATTTGGGGAGGAAAAAAATAAATAAGGGTATTCAGAGACCGAGACAGATCTTATCCCAAGATACAGAATCTACTCATTTACTCTGCTCATTCAGTCCTCCTAAAACTGGGTAAGGGACAATGGTGGCCAGCATTTGCATTACAATGTTGCACTTCTTCAAACAAAGCCTCACTCCCATTTAAACCAGCTACTCTGTCTGTCTGAATCTGGAACACAGCATCAGGAAGGCCTGAGCGCCTCTTACCAAGACCACACTTAATTAATCAATAAATCCCTAACAATAAATTGCTACCTACCCTTTCACACCAGTAGTGTTTTGTCCCACATTTCTCCTTCCACAAACATTACTAGCTCTTTGAGTAAAAGAGCTTTCAACTTCTGGCTAACCTGAGTTAATGGATCACATTGTCGTCTCCCACCCCAACAAGCCTACACTTAGCAAGTAGTTTTAGAGCAACTGCTGGGACGCCACCTCCTGTTTCACCAGCTTGATTCCAATTATTTCTATTAAAAAGAGAATTACAATATCAGTATCAAACCCTGAAAACCCTTTCATCTTAATAATATACCTAGTTGAAAGAATAAATAAATGCCTTTACAATTTATTAGTTTGCATTATGATTAACAAAGGCAAAATTTCTGCAAATATACTGGAACATTTTGGGGCTTTTCTAAAATTGATTTTAAATATTACTATTCTAACATACTTAGTACCAAAGTATGCAGGAGTTATAGAGAAACCATCAAGCCAAGTCCAGGTATTTAACAGAATGCCAACTAGTGAAAAACTACCTTCAGACTTGACAGTCATCATCCTAAAGCTCCAGCTCTACAAATGTAATTTAAGGATATGCCACACATACTTTCATCCTTTCCCATAAAGAAAGATAATGATTTAAAATTATAAAAAAAAGGCACAAACTTGTCTTTACCTTAGCTACAGGATTACTAAAATAGAAATAAAGTATGAGATTGGTATTCAATTCAGAATTCGGCATAGATCTTTATGAACAATCCCATACTTTACTCAGAAATTACATACAGTATTCTGCATTTATACAGAACACACAGTCTGGTTTTAAAGGGTCAGTTTTTAAAGAGCCACAGTTTTTCCTGTGAGCCCAAATTCTTATTTACTAGGTTGGCTTTTATATAAACACTGGTGCCACAGTCTTAATTAAAAGATATTTTGCAGATAGCATTTTCTTGCACTTGAATCATCATCTAGGAAAGAGAATCATCCCTAGGATCAAAATACAATTCAAGAACATTATCCTGTCATGCAAATACTAGTGAAATCCTGAAGTACTCTGCCATGAATGTCATTTATAACCAGATGCAATTTAGTCTGCAAGTCCCAACTTTCATCCTTCTTTTATTTCCTTTTGTCTACCTACCTTTTTAAGACTGACTCCTGTTATAAATAATTGATCACACCACTGGCATACATACCAAAGACACTATCAAAAGAGATGTCAGTACCACAGGTATGTATATATACTAAACCCATTTTTAATCCAGCTGGAATCAAGACTCCAGCACAAAATTGCAGTGGGCTTTGCTATGCTCCCAAATGAGCTATTTCATAGTTACTTATTTATTGGGGGGAAAAAAAAAGAAAAATGTCTTCCTATTCCTGTTTCACAAAAGGAAGTCAAGGAGGCATCAAATATATTAAAACACATTTATGCCATATGTTACTTGGGTACAATTAGTTATAAGCCTTACTGGGGTTTGACATCAAGGAAAACTTTGCTCTGTGAAGAATCCATCATTAATTTGGCATACTAAAAGTCTAAGACTAAAAGTCTGGTTTTTAACCTTTGTTTTAGCTTAAATTCAAATAAATTCTTTCAGTATCTGTCTACACATCTCCACACACATAATATCACATTTAAAGACTTCTGCCTTGTTCCGTAGAAAGCCCTCAGAGCAGGGGCTGGTACTGCCCCACACCTGATAGTCTGCCAAGATTCACAGATCCTTCTGCACTTTGCATCAGCATCCAGTTATAAAACTGGCCTGCATGATGAACTTGGAAGTGTTTTAGCCTGACATTCATCTCTGTTCTACAACTGATATGTGTTTTGAAGCTTGAGAACTGACAAAAATCAAGGATTCTTTCCCAAGTAAAAATACCTCTTCAATTCTTGCTCTATGAACAGGGTTTTTGTATCTGCAAGCCCTGTTTGGTTCCCAAATATTTATCTTCAATTTCTCTTTGTTTACATATGTCAAAAAACAACAGACAAGGAAAATGAACTTAACACTAAAGGACTGTAAGTGAAACTTTGAAAAGTCTGACACTGTCCAGGTTGAATGGAAACGCACTGTTTCTGACCACCTTTTATTTTTTCCCCTACCTTGCCAAAAGAGTAAAGGTCAAAATATGTTAAACTGGATCTTTGCACCAGCATGCAAGTGTTTCAATTCCAGTTCAACTGGTCTGATGAACGGTCTCCCCCAAAACCTATGCTGCTATTCATGTTTTGGGTAGAGAAAAGTATATCCGATCATTTTGCCTTATACACTAGTTCTGCAGGTTGCTGCAGACCATTGCTCCAAGGGCACTACTGAAGCTGGACGCGACACACTGAAGTTCAGATCAACTATCAGACTGGGAGCTGCACCACAAATAGCTGTGCAGGGACTTCACACCTGACACAGTGATACTGTAAGAATTATATTGACCCTACAGGATCAATGCAGGTTCTTTGAAGAACCCCTGCAAGTTAAGAAGGTTCAACGTTAAAGCAGCTTTCAATGCTGAAAGCAGCTGAGCAGCCTAGCGAGGCATACACCAGATCAATGCCCCAGCACCTATGGGCATACAGCCACTGCAAGTAATGCCCATTTTCATCTGGGGCTTATAAATACAGGGACAAAATGCTTTCAGCTGAAGATAGGAAGATTAATCTTTCTTTTAATGCAAATGAAAAGGAACAAAGGGAAAAGGGCTGCAAATTATGACAGTTACACTATTCTAACATTTCATCTACCTTTTCCATTCCAAATCAGAAAAAAAAAAAATCTCCACTACCTGTTTAAGCTTTTTTATTTGAGTACTGACACGTGTTTGTTCAGTGGTGCTTTCTTTATGAAAGAAGGGAAAAACCACAAATTACACAAAGCCATTTTTGGGACACAGCTTGAAATCAGAAGCTTACTAGAAAGACCTATCTGTTGGAATTCAAGGTGACTTCATGTGACTGTACAGCTCTAGATTGAGATGAAGGAAAAAGATCTGGCTCCATTTTAAGTTACACTTTGCATGCAAAGTAAGGGCTCTTAAGAAAGAGCTACAAAAACTACATGCCTCAAGAGGGGTCTAAATCTGACTTCTCAGACACACAACGGGAGAGCCTCACTGTCACTTTTGTTTGCTACCCTGTAAAACGGCGCAAGAAGCAACGGCCCAGTTTCAAGTAAAGCGGCAGATAGCAAGCACTGCCAGGAGAGCCTGAAGTTCAGCAGGTAGGAGATCGCTGGGAGGCAGCTACCAGCTTGATGAGGACCTAGATTCCCCACCTCCCTTTCATGGAGAAGTGGTCCGATCATGAGATTATTCCATACAGCAAGCAATGCCAGTTGGGCTTCCGAAGAAATGAGAAGACAGCTGTGCTGCTTTGAGCTGGCTTCAACTTTGATCGGGTGTCACTAAGAGAGGTGACAAGCTCATCGAGATCATTCTTGAGCAATCTCCCTCCATAAGGTTCCTCGCAGCTCAGGTGACTGGAACCTGAAGGGCTTAAGTAGAAACTAGGGGGTCTGCCTGAACACTCAGATATTTTCTTTTATCAGGCACACAACTGCTGGGGTTTTAAGAAATATATTCAGGGTAAATAAAAAAAGTTGGGGAGAGGCAGGGGGAAATGAGACCTGACAGAGGCTGAGCAGAAGCAGCAAGGGTAACAGAAGAATGCATCTTCCTGCACAAGCACACTGTGCTAGACCCCGCTCAGTGAACATTGACGGGGTGCTTAAGACAAGCCCTGGCAAGGGGACTCCTCTTTAATCAGCACCGTGGAAAGAGTCTCTCTTAAACAAGTTCTTCTAAACCTTTCAGTTCTCCTAGTTCTGATGGGAACATCACATCTTCCTTCAGAAACTCAGTTTCCTTGAAAAACTGAGTTCCCAGGTGAGAGGCATCTCCTCACGCAGACCCCACAAAGCTCTCAAACATCAAAAAGAGCCCACACAAGATCCAGACCTTCCAGGAAGTATTTGCCTCCCACCCCATGTTATTCTCCCCACTTATCTAAAAGCCCTCAGCTTGTTGTGTTTTTGAGATAAGGCCACCCTTAACAGAACTCTCCAAAGAAAATGTCCCCTCTGCAACATTTCACCCTAATCACATACCAGGAAATGAAGGGCTGAAAAGCATCCATATCATCCAAACTAAGGATTTTTAAATAAACCAAGAAACAATAAAGTTTACAGCAGCAACTTCAAAAAGAAGCCTAACAGCATCAGGTTATTTTTATACAAATAATGGAGAAAGTAACAGCTTTTATTACAGAATTTTTCAATGTATTTAGTATCAAAAAAGTATAGTTCTCAATTGTATTAGCAACATAAAGGCAGTATTTCTCCCATGAAAAACGATCTAATGCTGGAATGGGTTGAAATGTTGCTACCTAACCTATTCCTCTTGGCAAAAAGGAGAAGTGGAAATCTTAATGACATTTTGAAGGACAAAACTGGGATGAGAAATAAATTGTCAGGGACAATGTATTCTGGGGAATAGAAATCAGGAATTGATTTTTTTACATCATGAAAAATTAACAGCACAGCAAGAAGTGACGTGGGCCAGTCACTTACATGGGATTGCCTATAATCTTGCTCTGTCATGCTCAAGCTGTATACTTTTTGGAAAAACACAAAGTAAGTGACACTTAATTCACTTAACAAGTGAATCAAGCCCTGTTTAGAGAATTAAATGAGCATGCTAGTTTAAATATTAAGATTTGATGATAGTGTTCCTTAGCTCCTACTACAGTCTTTCTATTGATCAATATGCTACCAGGAATCTTGATGCAAGCAAACATGAAATGACAGTGAGTGGCACAATAAGCCTGTATCTTGGGATAAGGATATAAAAATCAACACTAAATACAATGATCATTAGATTCTGAATCATGATATGTGATAAGATGATTAAATTGCCCCAAAACAAATTTTTAAAAAATCTGGTTCTAAGCTCTATTTTACAATGAGCCAATAATGGCTTGTTTTTCTTCTTTTAGAGTTTGCAGATGATAAAGGAAGTGGTAATTAACTTTAATTAATTACCAACGAAAGCATTCTAGAGCACTTACTCATCTGGGCAAAAACAGAGATGGCATTTAATACAAACAAATGCAAAGTCTTGAGAAAAAAAAAAAAGGTAGGTTTGCAGGGCAGAGGGCAGTCCTGGGAAACATAAACTGGTAGAAGAATTTGGCAATCTAAGGTTGTAAAGAATTCAGTGCGAGGTGACCAAAATTGTTAATGTGATTCTTTGAGGCACAGTTAGACGTGTGATACTCTTAGTTGAAAGTGTTAGACATATGAAAGACTACTAGGATACTGGCATAAACTGCAGAAGGCTTAGAAATGACAGCATGAGAAGAATGAAAAAGTTTGAAAGAGAGGTCACAAAACTAGCAGCTTTCTGCGAGCTGTGATGGATCTGTCACTGTTGGACAAAAATCTGGGCTAGATGATAATTCAAGTCACTTTTAGTAATACACTACAAGCAGAAAAATACTATGATGAGAAAACTCTGGGGAGGAGGTGGTGCGATGGGAAGAGACTGTAATTTTCAAGACATCAGAAGCCTTCAGAGACAGTCACAATATCCAGCATTAACACAGCAGTTAAGATATATTTAAGAGCTGCCAATGGCAATGTGGATGCCTTCAGAGTCCAGGAGCTATTTCCCATCAGTATCACAATCAAGTACAAGCTGCACATTGCCACCTGAGCCAGCACCCCCAACTTTCTTCTGGTAAGCAGAACCTGGCCACGACTGTGTTGCCTGCTCTGCACTACTCCAGCTGTGAGGCATAAAAAGTTCTGCAGACATTTGGCTACTCGAGTGAAGGCTTTTTGAAAAGTTCTCCATCACCTATAGAAGTCTTTTCCACCTAATCCTCTTCACGCTTTTTAAGGCCTGCGAAGCATCTATTGACCCTTTAAAAAAAAATGCAAAATAGTTGCGAGAACATAGTTCTTGAAATGCTTTGGTACAGGCAAACTGAATTCATTCAAAAAATATACACTTGGTAAAAATGACATGAAAAGGGAAATCTGTTTCAAGTTACGCATCACTATCCTGATGTTCACAGTCCCAAACAACCGAAATAAAGCTTTAGCTTCCACATAGCAATATACATCCAGAAACTTGAGGATGTGATTCAGTGATGATGCTACAGTGAAGAGTCTAAAACTTAATTCATGCTTGATACATAAATTCACATTTAGATGATGGTCCTAAATTACTTCATGGAGTAGTTTACGGAGCAATCTATCAACTAGCTGATGTTTAACTTTCATGCAGCATGCATACTACGTGTATTTTGTTTCGGAGGAGCGGTCTCAGGTTAAAAACCCCTAAAACAAGCAGGACAAAAGAATTAATCCAACCATGTGTCCTGAGAGCTGCAGCATGCCAGACTGCATTTGCTCAGCTTAACTGGCCAATAAACAAAGACAAGGTATAGCAAGGTAGTTCAGGCTCCAATCTGATTTTTTTATACTACCCACTCAGGAAAACATTTTGATTTAATTATAGCAGTTTGGATTTCTGTAACTGATAGCAGAGATGGTATCACAAACTTTACACTAGAGGTAACAAGAGTTACTAAGCACTGGCCAAGTACAATCGCGCAACTGCTTGCTATTGCCCTGGGAAGGGCCAGGGACTGGTAACACTTCAGTTTTGCATTTCTCTTCTGGTAACCCATGCCTATTGTTAAAACAAAAGAAAACAAACTTGAAGCACTCTTTGGAGAAGAGGGAGAAAGAAAAAAAAAAAAAAAAAAAAAAGACCCCCAGAAAAAAGCTCTTTTCTTCCTTAAACCACTTGTACATGAAAACATCACATCTACTATGAAAACTCCTGCTTGATTTGACTGGATCGAGTTTTCCAAACCATCATTGTTTAGGCAAGAAAATTATCAGCAGTCATAGCATTCATTTCCCTTGGCATTGGACTTGAATGCACTTGCTAGCAATGTCTCCACCTTGTTATTAAGAGCACCATGAAACCACAGCATATTTTCTTGCAATCAACTGTCTACAGGGTGAATGTGGAAGCCTAGCATTGCCTCTGAAGCATTGCCTTTTTGGATCCAAGGGAGCGTGTAGTCTAGCTCTCTTTTTTAAGTGAGGAGGTTGGTTCCTGCACTCTCTTAAGTGGCACCAACATCTTGGCTCCTGAACTCTCCCACTATTTATACTCAGTACATCATCTGCACCTTTTAAACAACTTGCACCTTATTCTTTCCCGAACCGTAAGGGCTAGAATGAAGCACTGCTCTGCTGCACTTGGGAAACCTACTAGAAGAGACAGAGAGAGAAAAATAAAATTAAATCCCGCACGTCCAAATTTAGATAAACCGGGGCCGTGCCCAAAGGCTGCGCAGGCATTGAGGCCCGGCCCGGGTGTCGTGGCGTTCAAGCCGCCGCCGGGGCGCACGGCGCTGGCAGGGCCAGCGCGGGGCCCGGCGAGCAGCGGCGGCGCCCCGAGAGGCGAGGCCGGGAGGCGGCCGGGGCCGAAACTCGCCACCTCCCTCGGCGGGGCGGCTTTGGCGAGGGGTTCCTCGCGCCCCTCGTGTCCCTCCGCCCTCCCTCTCCCCGCCCCCTCCACGGCCGCGCCAGGCCGGGCGCTCACCGGGCCCGTAGAACTTGCTGCCTTTGGTCACATCGAAGACTTTGCCGTTGACGGCGAGCAGGATGCGGGGGTTGCGCGCACCGTCGAACTCGCGCAGCTGCTCCAGGGAGAAGTCGCGCCGCTTCATGCGCGGCAGCGCGGCCGCCTGGCCCTGCTGCGCCGCGCCCCCCGGCCCGCTCCGCCGGCCCCAGCGCGCGTACAGCCGGTAGGCCGCCAGCAGCACCAGCGCCAGGAGCCCCGCGTTCAGCAGCATCTCGCCGCCCGCCACCGCCGCGCCGACCGGCGGCTCCCCCCCCGCGCCCGCCTCGCCGCCGAGGCCGCCGCTCCCCTCAGTCCTTAGCTTCCCATCCCCATCGTCCGCCATCACTGCCAGGCCAGCGCCTGCCTGCCCTAGCGCCGGCTCCGCCCCGCCAGCCGGGCCCGCGGGGCGGGGGACGCGGCGGGGCGGGGCGGGGCGGGGCGGGAGACGCGGCACCGCCCGCCGCTGCCCGTTCCCCATAGGGCCCGCGCCGTGAGGCCACGCCCTCGCCCCGCTCGCGC
>JAUBNY010001082.1:1851636-1864746 GCA_032275445.1 Crypturellus soui
CAGCAGCATAAATTATTGAAAATCTAGTCTAGTGAGTTACTGCCTTGCATACTAGATAAACATTTTCAATAAAATATGCTGGTGTATTGCATTTGCAAGTGCAGGTTTTTAACAAGTCACCTGATATGAGGTATTTGCAACTGTGTGTATGCAGCTGAGTTTTCAAATGCTTCAGAACTGCAATAATCAGGCTGAGGTGAAACAGCTGAGAAAGTACCCAGGCAGGCCTTTGGGCATAGCAAGTAGATAGATTTTCAGGGTAAGTAGGGCACACTCCTAGACTAGATTTTTATATTTTCATATTTGTCTGTTGATGATTATAAGGCAAATATTAAATTCCAGGACCTATTGTTAGGTTATATAACTTCAGAGGATTTATGGGATGTGTCTGCAGAAAATAGACACTATGGAAGAGGTGCGGAAAAAGGCCTTCCGTCAGGTCTCCATAAGGGAATGCGAAGAAGAGACAAAAAGCGCATGTTGCTGAGGTACAGAGGTATAGCAAGGAGGCTGGAGATGAGCCCTGCCAGGGGACTGGGAAGTGGAGTATTTGCTGGTGCTCTGCAGTTCTTAAGCTCAGGCTGACTGCAGAGGTGTTCTTGCCTTGTGAGGCCTTCTCTTCATCTCAGAGCTGCAGTCCCTCCTACTCAGCCATACTTACTTGGTGAGTGTTATAATAGTGGCCCCTGTTACATACATGAAATAATGTATGTAACACGTAGATTTGCAATCAGAGAATCTACTTATGCAGTTGAACTGCTTAGTGTAACTGCAAATAATGTTACCATTCCCATACTCCAAACTTGAATCTTGACCATACAGGTATGACCTTTTCCACAGTGGGCAGAATTGTATATTGTGTATTTTGCTAGAATACTGGCAAGCCGAGCGCTTAAGTAACCAGATTGTATTTATCAGTGCAATGATGTAGTTTAAATCCTTTAAGAGAGCTTTTCCATTGACTTTAATTTCACAAATTTAAGAATACAAATAATATTAAATTGGTTTTAAAGAGCTGTTTTTTCTTCCTATGGGAAATGCCACTAACATGGACCCTTCAGTTTTAAAACTAATACTGATGTAGCTCAATTTCAGTTGATTTTTTTTTTGCATTCTGACTCAGGAGTGTCTGTATAAGATATTCAAGTCTTAGTGTTCTGTGATATATAGTGCTACCTGTAGCACTATCTACCTGTAGCACTATATATCACTTGCCTTAAAAATCCCTATGGTAATTTCCTTGGTTAAGCACAGCCATCAGATTGGGCTTTGTGTAGCTCTCTACCTCAGCTGCTGTTTTCTCTGTAAATGTTAGTGTTGATGCACAATAGTGCTAGCTGCATGTTAAAGATCTCAGATAGAAGCAGGCCACTAATGATGGTCCTGTTTTCCATTCTTATATCTTTGTTCTGCTTATATGTCTTTCCACCTCCTTTTCAATAAGTCTCTGGGACATTTTATACTCTATTCAGCCTTTAATCACTAATATCCTTACAGACTATTCCAGGCTGCTGTTCAGGCAGACAGCCAGATAACCCCTGATTTGTCAAGTTGAAGACGTACTGTAAATATTTAGTGTAGCAGAGCAGAGTAGCACACCTGCATTTGATAAACACCAAGGGGAAATGATTACACACGCTAGTTTTGGGCCCAGCAGAAGAAATACCCACTGTTAATCTTATGTTTTAAGGTACTTGTCTCAGTTTAAAAAAATAAAGTCACAAGGCTGAAGAAGAGCAAGCTACTGTCAAAGGATATGAATCAGAGGGCCAGCAGTGCCTATGTTTTTCATACTTCCTCTGGGGACCTAGTAAGCAACAGAGAAGTGAGTATTATCCAATTAAGAGCAGGGATTTCCTCTACTGTGTCTAATACTCTACCTCCCATTGCCATATTTTTCAAATAGGAGGTCTACTCTACTCAGAGCCTGTTAGGGCAACTACAGAGCCTTGATTTTTCCAGCCTGGAACTGGTTTTAGGTACCCTTGCAGGATAAAAATGGAGGAACCAATGTTTCAAGCCACTGTCCATTTTTTTTAAACCATATTTGTTACTGTGTTGGTTTCCGTAGAGTGATCAGCTTCTGGTAAGGGCAAAAGCCACTTAAGCAGCTTATGCAGTAGTTTATTGCCTTTTTTCTATCCCAAAGTCCACATGATTATTGAGGGGGAAAAATGGAAATATGCAACCAAGTGCTAAATGTGTCATAATAGTGACTTAGTGGGTTTAAGTACACTTGCATGATCACAGGGCTTTCAGATATTTCGTAAGATTAAATGTCTGTTGTTATAATCCATGGAGCTACTTCGTTTACACACAGTAGGAAACTGAAATAAAGCCATAACTTAGGCTACCAGTGATAGGTGTCATCTTCATTGGAGAAAATATGTCAAGGTTAAAAGTCACCAAAAGTCAGTTTGTTCTTGTGAGTCTTGTGAGGCGGGGGGGAGGGAGCAGGGGATGGAAACTGCACACATGCAATCTCAGCTCTTTGGCGAATGTTCATAGTGAGGAGATAGATTCCTGAAGCCTTCTGTAGCAAAGTCCATGCTTTTCAATTTTTACTCTCTCCTTTTTTTTTTTTTTTTTCTGGATGAGGAAGGGAGATGAAGGTACAGAATGTGGCCAGTTTATGCTTCTGAGATAACAGGAATTGCTTCAGCAGCTCCATTGCCTTACCCCTTTTCTAATATGCAATGCTTACCAGAATTTTGGTCACTTTGTTTAATAAGGTGAACTTTGCTGGGTCCTTTCTGTAATTAACACTCTCACTGCTACATAGCATTGTGTGCAGGCTCTTCAAAAATCGGCGTTTCATTGGCTGAAGAAATTAATCTCCCAAAATAGAATACTGTCTCCTTGCTTAGAAAGACAGCATAGCCAAAATATTAAAATTTGCAAGCTGCAGACTTCATCACAAAGAAGCTAAGCTTTTTTTTTATTTTTAAAAACATGCATAACCGATTGTCCTCTTGCAGGCACTCTCAATATGGAAGGACCAGTTAAGAGACAGGGCAAAGCCATTGCCATGGAATGCAAACAACTGCGTCTTCTTCCTGATGGCATTACTGGGGAAATGCAAAAGAGAAACACCGAAATCTAAGATTTACCGCAACTATACTAGGAACAAGGTATAACAACAACCTAGTCGCATAAGAAGAAAGTGGGAAACAAGGTCCTTGTTGAAAGGGTAGTGAATAGTTTCCAGCATCAACAATTCTTATGCAGGTGCAGATTGTGTAAAGAGAAATGAGGCAGTCCCTGAGTAACAGCCTGTGTAGTATGGCACTGAACACACAAAATGGTAAATAAAAGGACACAGCAGACAGAGGACAAGAGTGCGTGCATTTTTATAGACTATTTTCACAGATTTTACTTTAGCTTTAGTTAGCACTTGCTGTGCCAAGCTGCACTAGGTACTAGAAAGTTTTTTTTGTTGTTGTTGTTGTTGTTGACAGAAGGTTGGATAGTACTGTTCTCAAACATTTCCTTATCTACATTTCAAAAGTTAATTAAGTTCATTGTTTCTTTAGGCACTGGTTGTCCACTTAGTCATAGGGGAATGAGAACTGGCAGCGTTGCCAGACAGTTTTTGTGAAGAATAAAGCAAGCAATACACTGGATCAAATACAATGGTCACAAACAAGCACAGACTGTGATTAACATTTAAATTAACATTTAATTCAAAAAATCAACTTAGTCCATGTGATCCATACAGTTTATCTAGCACTATGTAAAAAATACAAATTTATAGACACCTAATCCCAAAAGTTTAACAGGCTTCTATAAAGCCTTTTAATGTATCTGCATGACATGCTCAAGAGCATTTCTGTAAGCAAAAAACACACTATATATTAGCAGCAAATTTATCCCTACAATGGCCTCCTCTGAATGCATCCAAATAAATACAGTTTTCCTAATGTTAGTCTTCCTGACATCTTGTGACATGACAATATAAAAGTGTAGTTGATTACCAGTTCTAATGTTCAACTGAAGCCAACCAGCAGCAAAAGTTTACAGAGTCCAAATCCCAGCAAAGTCCTTGCTTTTAATTAAAAAGCCAAAAGGTAGTGTAGAAAATGAAGTATAGCACAAATTTGCTTAAACTACTTAAAGCATTAGAGAAGGTATCATCTTGCCTTCCACTGTGTTTTCAGTGTGTCAGATACCTTGTCATCATCTGCCATGGTTCAACAGTATTTTTGACATAGGCACAGTCAACTTGCTCAAGTCATTCAGAATTAGAGAATTATACATTTTTTGTGGTTAATGCAGCCAGCTGGTCTTCTGGGTGGGTAAATTACGAGCATATGGCTACCAGCACAACCTGGAAGCATCTCTAAAAGCCAGTTTTCCTTTCAGGAAAATTCCTTATGATAGATTATGAAGATAAGCCATATGTGGGAAGAGACAGTCATATCTTTTGGAAGTAATAGCATCCTGTGTTACGAAAGGTATGCATTTATTTTGTATATAATAAATACATTAAAGTACTTAATGATTTAAAGGACAAGTGGAAAGAAAAGGAATGTAAGTGTTTTGCTGTGGTTCTGTTTCTTTGACCTTATATCTTAGTCTGGTGCTTGAGGGTAAATCCAGAGTTTCTACTTCACTTATGAAAAGCAGCTATAAAGTTGGTAAAGAGGCAGATGTAATTGTCACTGAAAGATGCTAGAACAGGTAAGCCTACCCCTTTACATTTTACAGGAAACATTTTCATAAAGCATAATATCAACCAGTTCTCTAATTCCAATGAATTTTTCATTTTATTTATATATCAGGACATTAAGCTTTATATGGTCATAAAAGAGCAAACAAAACAAAATAAAATGCTATTTAAACAAATTGCTCTATTGTATGTGGTCTCTTGGAAGAGACTTAGAGGAAAAGAGCACCATAACTATAGTAGGTGGCAGTGACGTTAGTCAGTCAGTGGTTAGGTACACGTAGACAGAGAATAACAGCACTGCTCGGTGTATCCACGGGCAGGATTGTGCTTGCCAGATCAGGCTGAGCCACCAAGGGGAGGGAGGGAGAACAGGAAGGAGCTAAAGTCCTTTAAAGCTCACCTTCCTTTAAATTCTACTTGCTGTGGCACATTTCTTGAAAAATTTTATATCTTGATAGGAGTAAATGAGTTAGACTGGAATACCTTGCATTTCTTTCATTTTTAAGACCTGTTGAAAGGTGAGTGTATAATACAAACCAGAATAGCAGCCTTTGACCTGTGTTTTCCACTCACCTAGCAGAGGTGTTTATGACTAAATAAAGCACAAGATGCTGGAAAATCAGGCTCGGTGCATATGCATTCGTATTCTATCTCTTTTCATCCCAAACTCTTTCCATTTCAATTTGACTAATGACCAGAGCAAGGCTGAAACTAAATGGGAAATTCATCTTCCAAGGAAGCAATTCAGTATATTGTAGAAATCAGTTCGTTAGAGTTGGAAGTGTCATTAAACAGAAGCAGCCCATAAAGAGACAGAATGAGAAAGCTTGTCTGTATCACAAGTAAGAATTTGGAGACTTTCCTGCTAATGCCTGTTTTCAATGAACTTTTGGCAGCAGCGGTCTCCAGAGATTTTTTTTTCTGTAATGGTAACAGCAGCCATACATGTAATTAATGTAATTATAGTAAGACTTTAGGCTAAATCTGTGGCTATGCAGACAGTGCAAGTGTGCATGCAAATTCAGATGTAAATCTGGTGCTTTTGAAAATGAGACTAGCCTTTTTTTTTCTGTTTCAGTGATTCTATGGCTGCAAAAAGGTGAAATGCAATATAAAAATTTCTACTTTGCACATGAGTTCCTGCTGCTTGGAGATTGTGTTGGTGCCAGTTTGGAGGACCATTACTCCACGGTAGGCTCACTTCACACAACTGTTTGGCAGGGAGATTTCAAACACACCTGTGCTCTTTGCTCATGTACCTAATAAAGTAAATAAAAGACCAATTAATATGCAGAAAAAAATAGAGCAATATAGGCTGCAGTCTGCATTCAATAACATCAAATCTGTGCTCTACTGGATTTCCTAGCAGTAAAAGTTTGATCTGTATTGGCTTGAAAACAAGGCTGCATTTTTATCAAATTAGCCAGAGCATATGTTAGTGTTTATTCAGACTTTATGCCAGCTTTTTGTCAGTTGGAGGAGGATAAATTGTACCTGATCCAGCATAAAGTGGTACAAACAGATAATATCTCATCTGATAGGAACTCTCCTCGTACAAAATTATTTCTTGAAGGTATTTCCTATCTCACAGAATGATAGTGCCCACCTTAATATGCTATAAACTCTCCACAGTCCTCAGACAAATCTTTTTCAAGTTGGTGCATGTCTATATCTGATTAACTGTGAACAGACTGACAGTTCTTCCTGAGAGGGCAAGAAGGGGAGAGTTACAAATTCAAATTCCATTTCACACCTTAGGCAAATACAGAAATTCTTCAGAATGTAGTTTGTATAGAAATCCCAAGTGTGCTCCTGTATAAATGTAAATAATGAGATGGGAAAAAATAATAATTAGAATTCTTGAAATTATGGGATTAGGTTCAAGCTTGTGTTATGAAAGAGGAAGTTTTGTGCCGCCTTTTAACTATGCATATACTGTGCCATTTATGGGATCCTTCATTCTGAAGATGAATTGTCAAGTTACTAGTTAGTAGAGGTGAAAACAGTAAACAGTATTACAATGTGAACCAGGTGCTTTTTGAAATTTCCTCTCAAGTCTACGGGCAAAATCCATTAGCAGGTGAATAGAGGTGCTAATAGTTTTGATATAAGATTGGCTTAAATGGGAACATGGTGGACCAGCCCATGAAACTATTGTAACTGAAAAATAACAAGAACTCTGATAACTGGTGCTGCCACTGAAAAAAAATTTCTCCAAATCGGAGCGTGTCAAAGCAAGTGGAACTGGGTGCCTGCAGTGGACTTGAGAGAGGGGGATGAGAGCAAGGGATAACAGCAAGGAGGATTGTTCGAGACAGACTCAAGGTAAGAGCATATCTTTGCCTCCATCCCATGGAAGGTATTCAAAAGTAGCTGCAGTTATATGAACACAGAAATACTTCTGAAAAATACTATGTATTCTGGGGGAATGTGGAGCTCTCAGTCATCTTATACAGGTATAACTGCATCGCTACCAAGCAGGTGCTGGTGTAAGAACATCATAAAAGTGTTCTCCTAACTGGCAGAATTACGCTAAAAAAATTCACAGGTAAAAGAACCCTAAAAAGTGGAACCATCAACTAATATCATGTCTGTCTCATGTAAATATGGTATTTTCAGTACGGTTTCCTGTGGAGGAATAACCTAGACTTTTGGCAGAGCATCACTATTCAATCGATACAAAGCACTCACATCACATACTCTAGACACAGGCTTGGGCTCATGACCGTTCAGATATAATCTGTGCTAGCAGTCACTGCAATGCTATTGTCATGTATGCAAGTACTGTCTGTACAGAAGAAGAGAACTTAAAACCTGCTTTTGGATTGAATATGGTGAAATCTGGTGCTTTGTAAAAGTCCAACAATAGAAAATATCTGGAAGAGAAATTTGATTAAAATACACTAAATTAAGCTGTGATGATGCATAACTGTTTGATGTATATGCAGATATTTATTCCAGAATGTGGTTTGTGTATATGACTTTAACCTGCATGGGGAGTAACAGTCATCCAGTAAGTGAGTAAAGTCCACTTGGCTCTGAGCGGCTCCAGCAGCCCAGCAGCAGACATGGTAGAATCCTTCTAGGTAGGCTCTTTTGGATTCTCAAAGGCTCAAGAGGCTCAGACAATTTCACAAATCCTACAATAAAGAAACTGCTGAAAACTATTGAGTAGGTTTGGCTAAAATGCGCACAGGAAGGTCTGATCTTCTTGAATAATAGGGCTTGTTGATTTGCAGTAAACCAGATGGGAAGGAAAAGTATGTTTGCAGTTTCTCATGATGCAATTTCTTATGAAGTAACAGCAAATTAGTGTAATTCTTAACTATTAAGATCATCAGTCATTTCATCTTTTACTTTGTTATAATATACATGTATATGTACCTACATAGGATTAATTTTTGATGGTCCCCCAGCTGCCCTCCAGGTAGCTTCCACACTTGCCTCTGCCGGGGGCTTTGCTGCTCTGATGTTGCAGTGATTGGATTAAATGTTAAAGTGCTAGTTTGCAGCAAGGTTTTCTAACTCTGTGTATGTACATTCTAGGACTCGGCATTTTTGCACCTCTTTGTGGTTTATGCAACTGTTGTGTTGAAATTCTAAGTCTTTCTGCTCTTAGAAGCAAAAGAAGCAAAAGAACAGGAAAGCTGAAAACTCAAATACTGAAACAATTTGAGAGAATTAACAAGTTGATCACTTACCATCAGGCTCATAAGCAGGCCATCCGAGGGGATGACATGAAAGCGAAAGGCCTGAGTACACTCAAAAGGAAGAGAACTGACAAGTGCTGTTTTTTCCAGCAGGGCTGAAACCAACTAGGACATTTTGAAAAGACATTGTCAACTTACTGTCTGTTTTGGACAGGGACAATAGGAAGATGCTAAGTGTGGTGTGAATGCTTGTATAAACCATGTCTCCAGGAGCTCTTCTGTATACAGAAAGTCGTGTCTTCGAGTCGGGCATAACCTAGCATCCCTCCTCATCCGTGATTACCTCCTCCCGCAGTATCCCTATTGCTCAGTAGTCCTGTCCATGAAATACTGCTGTTGTAAGCTGTGCTGTAAAAGAGTCTGCTCAGAACCATTGCACTCAACATTTATTAAGTTATCAGTTATTAAGTTATTGGTATAATGTGATGTTTTGTACACATAGTATTTATTTTTACTCTTGGGATTGATGCTGTTGACTTGAGATGTGAGATAGTTTGTATGAATGCTGCTTCTCTATTTAAGTTACTGTCATGCTTATGTGCCTACGTGTTCTGCTGTTCTGTATATTCCCTTGCCAATCATCATAGCCTCCAGAGAGCATGCCCTGTCATCCAAACATGTAAGTAAAAGCATTGTGAGCACGCAAGAAATAATTCATTATTGCATGGTAGTACTTATAAAACCTTACCAATGCCTTTTTTTGTTTTTAACAAGTAAAAACCTTACTAAGCACTTTTTAGATATAAATCTTGTTTAAAAAAAAACTTGCATTGCACCAGTAAGACAAAGTGAAGAGACACATTTTACACATCATCATTTATAATTATGTATAATTGTTATGATTTCTATATTGTTAACTCACAGTGGACTTAAATCTCATTATACAGAAATTATAATGGCACATCTAATTTAGGATAGGCTCACAAATGATAGAAACTGCAAAACAAGGACGGCTTTACAAAGGCTGTAATATTGCAAGGCAGAGCCATCTTCTGAATTCTTGAATGACTCTTTGTCGCCTTCCATCCTTTCACAACACAAATATAACCGTTTCCTTGTAAATAAGAGTATTTTTCTTGTTTATTTGTTTGCTTTTGGCAACACAGATCCATGTCTTTACCTTTAAATAATTCCTGAATTGCAGGAAAAGCAGTATCTTTCTCTATCTCAGGCTTTACGTTGACTCTTGATTTATATGAGCAGTGTTTTAAACAAGTGAGAACATGCCCTGTTCTCAAGTCTCAAAACGTATGAGAAGAGAGGAAGAAAAAGACGCACAATCTCTATGTTCGGAAAGAGCCCGAAAAATCAAAATCAACAAAGTCGTTTGCTGTAAATAGGTCAAGGTTTGCATGTACCTCAGAGGAGCCCAAATTTGATGTTTTATTTTCCTGTAGACTGTAGTGAGACTCCCAGTACCTCATTCAGGTGCTAAAAACACAATTTTTTTCTACAGTCCCTAGAGAAGGGCAAGCAAGCTCCCTTGCAGACAGTGGCCAAGAATTAACTGGTGCCTCAAATCAGTGCAGTACATGTCTTTGGAACTAGTCAACATGCAGGATGTGTGTGATTCAGTGCCAAGATGGACACAGGGAAGGTTTTTTTCCATGCACGCTTTGCTCAGCAGCAGTCTGTTTTAAAGCCTTCCTAGGACCCACCCCTTCTGCCAACTGCTTGTTTGGGACATCCTTTCAGCTGCGCCAGAACAGCTGTGTGGGTGTTTGCGTGTTTGGGAACTGAATCAGGCAACAACTTCAGGTTAAACTTCCAAACAGCATTTTTTTTTTTTTTTTCAGAATTTTTCTTGAACGCCTGTGTAATTCCCTGAGCCTGGTTCTCAGTGTGGCCTTGCAAGCAGTTGTGTTGGTGGAAGTCTTATGAGTGTCAAGGGAGCAGGACAGGCAGGAAGGAGGAGATTGACAGAAGTGAAGTGTCTTAAGGCAGTATCATTGCCCAGGCTTGGGGCTCTCAGGGCTCAGCTGACAGCTGAGCTGAGTGTTTGCAGTTGCTCAGAGCCCAGTGTCTGTTGTATAGTCAACCTTTGCAATGCTGACGTATCCACAGTTATATCTATATCAGTTTGCTCATCAGCAGTGATAAGCTAAAAGTTAAATTAAAAGAACTTGGTTGTCAGCTCTGCACTGTGCATACCTACTAACTTAATTGCTAGTCATCTTGCAACATTTTCTCTCAGTCCTGGAAATCTCCACAGTTCAGTGGAGAAGACTGTCCAGAGTGGCTTTATGGGTGCCATTTCATGATACACCTAGTCCAGAATAACCATACGCAGCCCTGATTCTGCGCTATCCCCAACGATACCTCATCACTGGCACTGCTCTCCTCAATCAATCAGATCAGTGGTCGTTCAGTGCAAGGAGAGTAGATTCCCTTTGAGAATCTTGGAGAATCTGTTGGAAGACTAATACTGGGCAGGGCGGATTTGAGGGGGAGGGATTAGCAGAAGTGGAGCTACTTTGATCTAATTCTTCAGTGAGGACACTGCTACAAAAACACTTGGAAAGATGTCCTTCATAACCTTGACAAACTGTTCAGGAGGAATTCCCTCTTCCTTTTGCAAACCCAGTACTGCTGAGTTTGCAAAGCAAAAACCCTTTGGAGTTGTGGGTCAGAATCTGAATTAGCAGGGTGTTTGAAGCTGAAGTTCTTATTTTTTTAATGTTAATTTTAGCCTGCATCATGTCACACATGATGTACAGCAGGAATCATTTTTACTGAAGTCACAGATCTTGATTCTCCACTGCTGTATCCCTTAAGAAGCTGTTCATACCTGTGTACAATACATATGAAATGCTACTATATCAAGCCACCACATTTTATACTCACTTGACAATCATTTTGCACTGATGTAAATTACTGCCATATGAGGCATCAGAGAATAAAATTACATTACATTATGATAAAAGTCTTATGCCAGAATCTGATCCCATATAAGTGTTTTCAATAGTTGTGTTAATGGAACATAACAAAGCTGAAAAATCATTAGCAGTCCTGCCAATGCTTTAAGGTTTTAAGGTCCTATTTTCCATTTCCCTGTAGTCCCTTTATGCTACTCCATTAGTTTAAAAGGGCCATAAAGAGAGCACATGTAGCCACTTGGGAATGTTTTCAGTTCTGTGTTGCTCTTGCCTTTGGCACAGCAGCTATGTTAGGTTGTGGCTGAGGAGATGGGGTCATGGCTGGCCTGTCTCTGTGTCGCAGCTATTCTTGGTTGCTGGAACAGCTCCTGGGGGCCCCAGGCTGCCAATTGTACTAAAATTGTTGGTAGCCTTAAGACTGTTCAAGGAGCAATTAGCTACCAAATATGGGTAATTGTGACAGAGCCAAGCTAATAGTACTTGTGTCTGAATAGACTAATTAGCAGCTGCACACATGAAAAGAAATCAGAAATGCTTCTTCTAAGGAAAATAATTATTAAATGAGAAAATTTAATGTTATTTTTTTTTCCTTCAAGTTTCTTTTTTTTTCTTAGCAGTTTTTGATAATTAAACGTGGAAAACAAACCACAACTAGATTTTTAAATTAAGTATTTTCACTGTAGGAGTCCTCATACTGTATCTTCAATTTCATAAATTTCATATTTTTAGAAGAAGATTGTTACATGCAGGAACAGTTTTAAAGTAATTCTTGCCTATGAGAAAACAGGAGTTCTATTTCTGCTATCAGAGGTATTCTAGTTTAAAGAAGCCTACCTGGAGGCAAAGCATTAGCTGCCTAAGGCCTTTTTCTCCTCCTGTGCAAAATGAGGTGAGGACGGAGAATAATTTTTCTGATTCTGAACGTGATTGGAGTCTCCACCCATCAGCAAGGCTGTGTTGTCATAATTCGTAATAACTAGATTTTAGCGATAGCTGCTAATTTCGGTGCTGTTCTCTGTCTTTCTCCTCCCTCATCTGGTGGATTGAGGGTAAACTTGAATTTAAGATTATACTGATAGTATTCTCTGAAATACACAAATTATCCCATAAAATACAGGAGAACTGCATCAGACTTGTTAGCTGTTTGTGACCACAGTTGGTGGCCAAACACAGAGTCAAAATCTGTCCATTAACACTTATTTTACTAAAAGGATAAATGCAAAAGCTGTAATTATGTAAAAAGTAACCAATTTCTTTCCTAACTGCAAAGGAGGACAAGTAGGGGCAAGCAGACATGCTGTCTTGGTCTATCTGGAGAACAGAGAACTGTGAACTTAACATATGTGCACACTCTGCAAAGTTCAAATCGGAGTGAATTCCAGACATTTTACAGCCAGGATTTGCTAAATGCAGGTGTTACCTCATTGCTGCCTTTGCAGTTCTTTTTTTAATGGACACCTTCTGAGAGCAGCTTATGTAGCCTACTCACCCTGTTTAAATATCTTCTTACCCTCTGTTGTGAAAGCGGATTAAATATAGCATATCACAACTGTACTTTCTCTAAAACAAAAAAAAACCCATAAAGATCTGCTATTGAATGAATCAATGAGGCTTCTAAACATACAAGAGTAGTATATAATAATTTATTCAGTCTAACTCAGGTGATTAGCAGAGGTTGTGCTTAATCCTTGCTTGCTTCTGCTCTTCTCTCGCTGTTGTTGTGCACTTGGGAATTCAAGTGAGATCTTCTGTGTTGATCCAAGAGCTGCTGTGGTAATGTGAGGGCATGATAGCTGGTTCTCTTGCTCTTTGAACTTAATGTTTTGGTGACCTGACTGGCAAACCATAAAAAGAT
>JAUBNY010001082.1:1868618-1944304 GCA_032275445.1 Crypturellus soui
GGAGGTCTTCTAGGGAGAGACAGAGCCGAGCCTGATTTGCTTCAGTTTTCTTACTTTGGCAATGATATATAGTGGTGCAAAAGCAGTCCCTGCAGTTGCCAGGCCCATTCCCATCTCTGACTCAGTCATTCAATATTCTTGTAGCCTGACCTCATTCCTGCCAGATCACTATCTTGGTAATTGCTGCAGAAGCAGAGTAGGAAATGAGAGGGAGAAAGAGGAGCCTGCAGTGTTGAGCGCCAACTGCAAGGCTTTTTTGCCGGATGGTATTCCCCCATCTGAGATCAGCACAGCACATGGCAGGCTGGAGACGCCCTGCCTGCATTTCTAGCCAGTGCCCAGTGGCAAGCACTACGGTTACTCTACTGGTAACAAGTGTCATTCCGTCCTAGTCCATGGCCTTTCTGATGGCCACAAGCAGTTCATCCACATCTGCTCCTCACTAGAATCGGCATTTAAGCATATGCATAGTTCTAAACGTGGCTCCTAAGTTAGGTGAATTTTATGCACTGTATCAGGCTTTGGTTGCTTAAAAAAAAAAAAAGGGAATGTACAGAATATGGTAGAAAGCAAAAAAAAAATACTGAGGAAATACGGAATGACTTTTCTGCACTTTTATTCACAAAGTTCCTATGTAGAGAGTTAAGAAGTGAGTCAGGATAGCTGAGACTTAGCTGTAGTCTTTCTTCTGTATTCCCAGCAGTGCTCCAGAAGCAAACTCTCACATGCAGTTATGTAGTCAGAGGACATTTACTCTGCCTTTGTAGTACAAAATCAGAAGAATTTCAGACATGGAGAATAACCTTAGCTGTAGTTGTCTTTTGCCATTCTAAATAGTCTGAGACAGAATAGGGTGATGGCAGAGGGATAAAATGATAAAACCATGCAGTCCACATTTAGGTCCCATCACTGAGTTTATCTACAGAGAGGGGATGAAGTGGCCATCTTAGTTGCTGTCACTGCTTGCAGATTTGGAACAACAATAAAAAGGGAATAAAACTTAGATATTATTTGATGATCATACATTTACTTAATGCTGGGTTTGTTTTACACTTTCATGTGCACAGTAATTCACATTTTCATATGGTCACTATTCCAGAAAATGGTAGTATCTTTAAAGCAAATACTTTCCTAATTTATTCCTAAAGAAAGTACATATTTTAAAGTAACATACTTTTAAAAAATCAATCTCCTAAAGATCTGATGAGTTTTTAAAAGTATGCTTTTAAATCACTTATTTAAGGTTTTGCTTCTGTTTTCAAACTGAGCTGTCAAAAAGCAGCCTCTTTTCAGTATAATTCTTAATGATTTTACCTTAGAACTTTAATAGTAAATCATTACTTCTGTGGAATGGGCCTACCTGTTTTCTTACAAAATCTATTTCCTTATCACTCTGTTTCATTTCCAAAGCATACTTTAACTAATTGTGTTGGAAAGTAAGGATTGAATAAATAGCAGTCACTAAAATCTCTGCTTGTCCCTTGATTTTTAGGCGCAGAATTTTTCTACAGAAAATTCCTGCGGCTGCCCATAAGGCAAAGTCCTTCCCAATTGCTCATCTAATTATGCATCTTGTTTGCGATCTCAAAATATCCACTGGCTCCGTAAGTCCATCCAGTGGCAGCATGTGGGAACTGCATATTTCAAAAGGTAAATTCTAGTTCCTTGGTAATTGCGTTTGCATTTATGGAAGAGGTAGTTAAGACTATAACTAGAAATAAGCATGAACCAAAATGCGCATTTGGAAAACTCATCCTTTGGCAGTAGGCAATTCTGTAAAGCAGCTTTTGAATATATGTTGAAAATTGATTTGCTATTGCAAGAACAGAAACAAGATAAAACTTACTGATAATTTATTCATATTCAGATTAATTACTTACTAGACCAAGGAAGAGAAACGTGGTAAGTGAAAACTTTTAACTTGTTTTCCTTCTGAAACTGAGGCAACTATGTGAGTGTGGATGCAAGCTCTTGTGAAAATAGTTTTCTTAGCTGTCAGCATGCTTGTGTTTCTTGTAAAGCAAACCTCTCTGAAATTACATTTTCTGAATATTAAATATAATGTTCATTGTTAAATGACATAAATACTCTGAAAATTAATGTAAAAACTGAATGCAAGTTCTATACAGCGTGTTTCAGAAATCACACTTTATGTATAAATTATTTCCAGAAAATTCTACTTCTGTATTTGAATCTTAAGGGTACATTAAATCAGGGTAGCTGATTATTTGGGCATCTACAATTAGATGCAGCATTTTCGCTTGGTGATGAAGCAATTTGGAGCTCCGTGCCTTGAACCCGGCTCCTAACATTGCTGCTATTGTTGCTGGCAGCGCTGGATTTGTAGCTAGGGAGAATTCCAACATGATACTTCTACTAGTCAGAGAAAGTCCATTTGCTAAAAGCCTTTTAATTCACTGTTCTTGACAAATGCAGACTTCTGAAATCTTTAGCGTCATTACTTGCCTTTTTTCTTCTCATGAAAGTAAATGTAGCTTTATTTTTGCCTTCTAGAGTGAATACATTTTGATACAGTGTATAATTATGTGGTAGCCTATTACTTGCTGATGGGTGCCTTGCTTCAATTACTGGGTAGGTTGGGAGTGAATAAAGAAAGAAGGACATGTGTGACACCAACCTAAATCCAGCTTTTCCTAAATTTACAGTGCTTTATTTTTCAATATACCTAAGTAGATCTTACCCTGGATGGTTTCAGAAATGTTACTAAGATATATCATGAAAGCCACTTTAAACACATAACAATAACATGATAGTAGCTATTGCAGGCTGTGGTACAAAAGTTGTGTTTCAACTCTCCATGGCTGTTTTTTATAAATTACTTATCTTTGTTTATGGTCCATCTGGAATTGTCACTACTGAGGTAGCTGTGGTTGTAAAGTGTTGCAGCTTCTCTTGTCTACATACCTGTTTCTAGTAATAACGTGTAAAGTTATAATATTACATTTCTTTTTCGGTGCACTGGTTACTACAAAAATAAGAATGTCAAAACTTTTGAGAATATAATACAGGTCAAATCCCTGGTTTTGCTGTGGAGACTCTACTTTTAAGTTTTGTTTTGTTTTTTTTTTAACCAGAGTAACAGCATGCAATTTGATAGGTACTCTCCAGATCTGAAGACACACTATATTTCGTCTCTATAGGATTTTAAAATAAGGTAATAAGACTACAAAGGCACACAATGAAAATACGCTTTTAGGAGCAACTAAATTAAACCAAGCAAACCAGAAAATGTCCAACACACCTCTGGAATCCATTCTAGCTGCTTTTACCCTGTTCTAGCTTCACAGAGTTGTGTGAAATCTAATGGATTCACTTTCCTTTTCGGGAGTAATGAGCTGAGTGATACAGAACTGATGAATCAGCTCCCAACTCTCCCTCTCAGCTGTGTCTCAGCATATTTTGGGTTGTAGCATAACATAGATTTCCTTAGAGTTGGCTGTTTCTTTTTTTAATATTAGGTGCTTGATCAGCATTCAAAGGAAGATTTGGTATTGTAAAATAGCCCTGGTCCTGTCTTTTCTTCTGAGTACAACTGGAGGATCCTTTGTTTGTTTTTTTGTTATCAATTCTTGCCCATGTTAGGATTTTATCATTCCTGTGTCAGTTATGGCTTTGTCATTTAATGACAGAACCATAAAAGCTCAGCTTCTTAGTTCATGGCAATAGCTGCTAAGCTTTCCAGAGGTGTCCACTGTATTATTTTTTTTGCTATGTTAAATCTATAGGGAATCTATATATTCCCCAAATCATTTATTCTTTGCAATTTAGAAGATAAAGATTAATCAGAGGCCCCTGATTTGTTCTGGACTCTTTACTGAAGATAGGAAGAATAATCAAAATGTGGTAGCCATTTTCACCAGGAGAGTCTATTTTTTGATGCTAACAGCTTCCAAGCTTACTGAATCTGAGTTATCACAATGATCTAGAATCCTTTTGTTAAAAAATAAATCTAGTACCCTTGTTTTCTAATCCAAAAACTGCTAATCGCAGAATCACAGAACGGTTGAGGTTGGGAGGGGCCTCTGGAAATCTTCTAGTCCAACCCTTCTAGTCAAGCAGGGTCACCTAGAGCATGTTGCCCGAGAACTAATCTTTTAAATCTTCTGCTATGCATACTAGAGCACAATATAATAAGAACTGTCAATGTCTTTGCAAAGATTGATTAACTTAATGCCATTATGTCATTTAATAGAGTCTTTCAAATTGTAAAGTCATTCTAAAAATGTGTAGGCAGGGTTTTTGATTTTTTTTCCTGTATTTCATAGGATTACCTTCATGGAACTGTTTCAATTGTATTTTGACAGGCTTCTCCAGTTAGTTTCTTGGTTTTGAAATATTCGTTTCATGAATATTTGCAGTCCATGTGTTTCTGAAGGAAGCGCAGACTGAGGAGACAGCACAGCACAGATGAGTCACTCCCGGCTCCTGCTCATTCCAGCTTGGGGGTGACACTGCGTGAGGCACTTGCTGGCCTGTGTGCTGTGTAGGCTCCTGCTCTCCCCTTGAATGAACCTCTTGGCAGAGCTGGAGGAATTGTAGGTAAAAGACTCTCACTCTCCCATGAACCTTCCTCTCCAAACTGATTCTTGACAAATGGTTAGTGAAGGAGTAGGCAACAAGTGGGCTTCATCTTTTAGTATATTTTCTGACAATTTCCTAATTTTACTGTAGTATTAAAAAAAAAAAAGTATACAAAAACCAGTCAGTCCCCTTGTTTTTCTCATTTTAAAACTGTATCTGTAAAGATCACAAAGTCATTAACATTTTTACATCACTGGTTATGTTCCTACCCCTGCCCTGAGGAAGGTATGCAATATATTCATTTTTCAGGTGAAGGAAGTGGGGCAGAGACAGCAATGACTTGCTTCAGGGCACACACTCAAAAGTGGTGGAGGCTCAGTTGTTATAGCTTACACTCCTAGTGAATGCGACTTAATTCCTCACAGCAGTAGACAGTTAAAACAGACTGTTATAAAAAGCAAAGAAATTATCCAAATGACTCCTTTGTTGGGACAGGATTTTCAAAACCAGAATTTTTGAGTTTTGGCACCCAGGTACCATCTGAACCATATTGGAGTGCTTACTAATACATCAGAAGCCTGTTGGAGCAAAGCTTGAGATATTTCTCTTGTCAGCAGAACCGTGGGACGATTTTAAAGTCCTGCTTAGCTTTGCTTTTTAGCTATTCTCTGTGAAGCAGGGCTCCTACCTAAACAGCAAGAGGAAAACAATGATATTTAATAGAGAAATTAAACTTAGACACTAAAATGATAACTGTAAACATTTTCACAGGATGTCATACTTGGCTCTTGCCAGAGACAGATGCAGACAATTGTGTTTCATGGATTTAATTCAAGCAAGAATTGTGAACTTATTTAGTACAACTCATTTCCTGGCACTACTTCATTACACAGAACAGTCTGGGGCTTTAAACTACTGTTGGAATATAAATTGCAGTATGCAGCCAGAAAATGTCAGTAAATATCTAAATAGGCAGGTTAGGAAGATAATGAGTATATATAATGCACTGAAGAATAACCAGATGATGTATTTTCATGGCAAATTCCACAGAAAATAATTTTTAATGGTAAGAATCTGTGATGTGCATGATTTCCATACAATGATAAATAGTGGCAACAAAGAAGAAATAGCCTCAGTCAGTACACAGAGCTAAATTGTTCCTCAGCAAAAAGATCTGCAGGCATCAGCAATAAAAAATGGAGAAATTTGCAGATTATGTTGTAAATTATTCCCAAGCATTTTGGCCATATCAGAATGAAAGTGTACAATTGCATTGGCTTCTGGCCCAAATGAGAAAGAGAGCTGGTCTGAATGAAAAGGACAAAATAAAAGCATGTCTTGTGTATTAGCTAAGGCTATCAGGCTTAAACTTAGTCAAAGTAAATAGCAACCTTGTTTCTATAGAAATATCTATTTTTGACATTGTGCAGCATAGTAATCTGAAGCAAGCATTTCTGATCATGTGGGTGGATGTTTTATGGTGTTAGTCTGAAGGAGCTTTAACCATCTAAGCAGGGTAATTTGTTTCAGAGCTTTAGGGTAGAGACCATGAAGACAGTGTCTACCTTGATCAAAAGCTAGTCATAAAAACATAGCATGTTTATGTAAAACTATGGAAGTCTCTATGCAGAATGACCTTTGTAACACTGCTAAAATGAGATACATGTTTATCTGTGAATATTTATTTTGAATAATTTCCCAAATCTGTCAGAATCCCAAAACACGTTCCAATCTCAAATTTGAAAAAGCAGGTAAGGACAAGCAGCGCTAGGACATGATTGTTATGTGCCACCACCCTCCTCTATCCTTTGTAAAGTTCTGCAAATCTAGAGACTTTGCATTTGGAAACACTAAAATATCTTGCCCTGGTAGTCCCTAGATGCAGTGGGGTCGGGTCAGCTGTGAGCTGCACAGGGAAGCACAGGAGTAGCAATGAGGCTCCTGCAGCGATAGCTCTGTGCTGGAACGTGTAGGACTTCTGGCAGCCCCTCAGACCTGTGGAGCACAGAACCTACCAGGGAGCAGAACTGAGCCGGTGGGTTGAACTCCTGTGTTTAGCACTAAATTTGCCTTGAGAAAACACACCAGACACTTTTGCCTGATGACCTGTGCGTGTCTTCTGTTGAACCTGGCTGGGGGATCAAATCTCATCCACATTGTTCTATTGTAGTAAGTGAAAAGAGCTAGAAGAAGTTTATTTATCTGGTGCCATTCAAAATGGGTCTTCTAACAGCTCTTTTTGTAGAGTAATCTTTTTGTGTATTTGTAAGAAATAATAGCTGAGCTTAAGCTAAAGCTAAGTAAGAGATTACAGTTAGGTGATCAGTGTTAGAGGCTTTTTTTTTCTTCACATCAGAGCCTCCATGAAAATGCTCACTAGGTTTCAGTCTAAAATGTGAAAAAAGACTAAAAATAATTACTCCTGTGTGAATACACAGTTCCTTCTTCTGACAGTAATACTTTAAAAATCCACAGGCATTGAGAATTATATTAAATATATCCCATATGTTCAGGAATGAAAAAGAAATTTAAAATGTATTAATTTCAGCCTCAGATGGGATATAACACTTCATATTTCTTTTTGTAGCATGCATAGTACCAGATAGCTTTATAAAATCTCTTATTCTAAATGCAGGTGTTTTCTTAGAGCTATCTCGAAGGCCAAAATACTCATCCTTTCCCCTTGGAAATCCAGAATAATAGTTCACAGTATAGAACAATAAATCAGTTCTGTGCTAGAAATGTTACAATTTCAAACAGAAAAAAAGAAAAGTCTCTAAACTACCAATTTAATAGCTCTTCATACAATATGAGAAATTGATCAAACATTTGGTTGCATTTTTATACTAGGCTTAAAATTGGCAATCATGTGGATTGCCAATATATGTGGATATATAACTATAGTCCATCACTGGGCCCAGTCTAAGAGAACTAGTTAAAGAGTTTCTGTTTTTCTCTGCTTGATTATTTTTCATTCCCCAACAGATTGCTTTTTGCTTGTTTGTGTTTTGTTTAATTAGGAAAATATTACTGGAGCTACGTGTGTTTTAGAAAAATGCACTCATACACTGTAATAATTCGGAGAATTTATCTATGTAAAATGTTTCAGCATGTATGTGAGGATAGTATTTAAAAATATAGACTTTCATTAAATAATTTAATTGTTTTTGACTGTAATAAGACAGTCATAATAAACATACCAAACTAAAAAGGACCATAATAACTTCATGGTTCACCAAATCCTTATGTGGATATCATCCAGAAAAAAAAAAAAAAGAAAAAAAAGATATTAATTTAAAAAACAGACCATATCTACATGTGTGGATGAATGCACCTTTTTTTTTTAATTCTGTTTCACTTCTGTACATTTGTAAAGATCTGTGATAGAGCATGTCTGCCACTTCCACTGTTAGTGAGAATCTATGAAGTATCTGGCAGGCACACTTGCTTTAACATGTGATTTCCTCCTGGAATAGGATCTGGAGGCCAAAAGAGAGGTGAAGACTTTATTAATTGTAACTGGGAGTAGGAGAGACAGATCCGATGATCAAACATTCTGTCAGTGTCAGCTGTGTACTCTGAGTTTAAAGTAGCATTTTTTAAGCTTACCATGTCAAATATTTCTTCCCATTTTGAAAAAGAGAAAAAAAAAAGCCTTAGCAAATCTGTCTTTTTGTCAGAAATTTAAGAGCTTCAAATTTCTTTATAAGGAGTGTCTACCAAAACAGCTTGAAACTGAAACTTTAGTAGATTAAGGTGTTTTGGAAATAATAGAGGCCTTTTTGGCAACTAAGTCTAGATCCATCTACATGACAGTCAGAGAGAAACAAGACATGTAAAGTTTGTATCTGTGTGTCCCAGAAGCACTGTAGTTAATACTCTTTTTTGAAGGAAAAGATTTAATTTCTTTTTTTTCTTTTTTTTTTTAAATTGAAGCTAGAGGA
Organism: Crypturellus soui; assembly: GCA_032275445.1. NCBI lineage: Eukaryota > Metazoa > Chordata > Aves > Tinamiformes > Tinamidae > Crypturellus > Crypturellus soui. The sequence continues at coordinate 1,877,105 of JAUBNY010001082.1, forward strand.
GGAAACAGTATTCATCTTTTATTGTGAAGAATGGATAACTCGCATGAGTTATGGGAGAACAGAAATCAAGGCTTCTACTCACCCAAAGGAGAAATTCAAACATTCCCTACAGAAATAAGCGCATAGTCATTAAATTACTAAATGTTGTCAATTGGGAAACACTGTGAATTCTTTCTTGCTTTTCATGAGACAGGGCTGGTGGGACATGGACCCTTGTCTGGAAGAGAAGTGGCAGGTCAAAACCCCATTGGAGGGTAGACCTCTAATAACTGCTTAAAAGTGGCAAGAATTAGATCCAGTTCCTCTTTTTGTTTTCTTTTACTGGTATCCTAGGTGACAGTCCATTAAATTTGTATGGTTTGAGTGCCTAAATGTCCCTCATTTTTTGAGGTACATGGGTACCCTCTCTCAATAGGTCACTTTTGTTGCCTTACCTAAATCTCTGATGGCCACATGAATTTGTCGACTCTAAAAGCAACTGAGTATTTCCAACAAAATAAAATCCTGGAGTTCTTTGTGCTCATTCAGCAGCAGACAGAAACCAGAAACAAGACATTTTTTCTTGCATCAGATGTGAGAATTTGTGCAGACTCTAATAGAATGTGCAACTAAAGGAATGTGGAAATTTTCAAGCCCTAGTGCCATCTGATATGACAGACTATGAAATTTCAGGTTTTGGTGCCAAATCCTGCTCTAATAAAGGCAGATTTATTTCCTTCAGCAAGAGTTTCCAGCCTTGTCAGAAAAGTATCTTAACCAAAGCAGTGAAGACGGTTGTGATCGAAATAGGAAAACAAAACAGTTACTAATCAAGATATTATTTTTTTATATAAATCTATTGCAACAAAGTTAGATTCAGATTCAAGCAGTTGGGTTAGGGTTTTTCTTCTAAAGGCAGCTATTCTGTGGCTTCGTTTGCACCTTGTGTCCCCCTCAGCCCTGTGCTGGTGTCCACGAGATGGCACTGTGCCATAGCTGGCTTTTGGGATGCAGCTCTCATCTTAGAGCCTGCATCTAGCTCTACTTAAACCCCACAGATCTGTTCAGACTCTACTTATGTCACAAATATCCTGTCCTTCAGGATTGCTGCTGTCAAGTCTGGGAGAATTCCAGTATATAAAAGGGATCATGCTGTTAAAAATATGGGAGCTCTCCCCTCCATTAATGGGGGATCCTCTTAAGATAAGGACGAGTTGGAGTAAATAGCACTGTTAGGCCAGGGTGCATCTGAAACAGATCTTGAAATATTTATTTCATGTGTTTGCAGCTATCTTCAAGTTCTTAAATATAGGGGAAAAGTTGTTTTTTATTGAGTAAAAGGGCTTAAATAATGTAGGAGATGCATCCCTCAAATCATTTTTTGAATAGCACGCACAGAGTAAACGCCTTATCAAGCCCAGGCCTTCTGAGACTCGCTGGACTATTTGGGCCGCTGAAGAGCTAGTTAATTAGTTCCATCACCGTAAAGAGCATCCAAGGGCGGCCTCCCCAGCGCAGAGACGCATCAGAAAAATCCACCTGGCCCCAAAGCTCATGAGCAGCGCAAAGGGGAAGCGTCAGCGGCTTCTGGGAGAGGAAGTGACCACAGGTGATGGCTGTGAAACCCAAGAGCGCTGTGGGGCTGTGGGGTGAGAGCGAGTGGCGCTTGTGGGGGCTCCTCTGCCAGCTGGGGCTGCGCAGAGTGGTCCCGCAGCGGCCGTCTCCTCTTTCTAATAAATTCTGAACTTCTCTTGACCTTTCTGCTGTGCTCTGAGCTCACGTGTGTCTCAACAACTGAGGAGAGGTGCCCCGTGTCTTAAAAGCTTTCGCTTCATCACAGGTGTTAACAGACTTAGTTTGGACATTGTACAGGAGACATTGAACATATGGTCCCCTTTATATAGACCTTGTGTTGTAAAAACTACTTCTGCGCTTTCTGATTATTGAAATATCCAAAGAGGGGCAGAAGCGTCGCTGCCAGGTTGTTCCCTTTGTGAAACAATCGGTGTGAATTGCTGTGGTTTTAAAATCTAGCAAAATGATGTTTCTTCTTAATCAGTCAAATCTAGCAAAATGATATTTCTTCTTAATCAATCTAGCTTTTTTGCTCAACATTTTTCTTGGCATGTCTGCTCTTAAATGTGACATAACAAGGAACAAACAATGGCAGTGTGTGCCCTTGGGTGGGTGCTCATGCCATTCAGTAGCATGGTTAAGAATTTTGAGTACATATTAAATGATGCCTAAATCCCCTGTCATGACTCAAAATACTCTTTTCACTCCTCATTTTATCTAGTGATTTTTTAAAAGAAGTAAATAGACTTACATTCTTATCAACAAGCAAAGGACCTGATTCTTCTTCATTAAGCTTTTCTTTTTTCCGTCTGCTCAGTGGAGTGTTAATCAGTATGAATTCCAGGTGTCAGAAACAGTTCCTGTATTGTCTTTTTCAAAATTCTGTGATGAAGTTTTGGGCTATCCCTGCCTTCGTCACTGGACATTGATGATTTGTGTAACATTTCCAACAGCAATTGCAAATTTGGACCTGTTGGTACTAAAGAAAGGGTTTTATTTGTCTTGATTATAACTTTGCCTAAACCTGTCCCAAATTCACTGCTAATGGATGGTAAAGATGGCAGTGATAAAGTCTGCAGTTTAACCATGATCGAAGAAGGGGTAAAAAAGGAAAATTAACCATTAACCTTCATTTTTAGAACCTCTATGATGGATGTTTCACAGTCAAAGACCTGCTTGTAGCCAGTGCACGCCTGAGCCCCATGTGGTCAAGACCAAAATGTCACTAACAGCATTTTCCCCTTGTTTCCCGGATGAATTTAAACTAGGCTTTTTGCTCCCACCTTAGCACGCACGTGCCCCAGAACACCACGTCCCGTGACTCATCTGCAGGGAGGCCCTTGCTTACCCGCCACAGGCTCAGCTTCGTGTGGCAACTGCTCTGTACCCCAGCAAATGCCTGCAGAGGATAGGGTGGTCCCACTGTGCTGCAAGCAAAACAGGGCTGAGGCATCAGAGCCCTTTGCCTTCTAGAAGCTTTCTCTCGTGCATGTGGTGTCACCTGTGGAGGGTCACTTTGTTAGGCCAGGCTGTAGTGACACGTGCTTGCACTGCAGAACACACGGACCTTGCACCCTGACACGTACAGGTATCAATCACGGTGTTTGTACAGGTAAGCAGACGTGTGTATGTATATCCATGAGTGTTTCAAACTCACTGTGCTTTGGCCTAGCGCTAAAAGAGAAACAGTAATTTCAAGACATCTACTTCAACTCCAAAATATTTTATTTGAGAAAAATACATAGTGATTTTGCTCTTTTTTTTGTTGTTGTTTGCTTGTTTGTTTTAATATGAAAATCAATTGGAAACATACAGAAAGTGGAACATTAAAAAAATTGAAGACTGGACTGAAGTGCTCCTGAGAGCTATTGTTATTTCTTCTTCAGTATCAGTTTGAATTACCTGTTCAATTTAAGGTCCTTGATTTTATTCCAGGTTCTATGGAAGACATGTCCAATTACAGAAAACTCTACTTCGTCATAAAACTACTTCTGTCCATATATATACTAAAATCTATTGATATGAACATCCCTGTTGATTTTTTACATTGTATGTAAAAAGTTAAACATATGCATAAGTTGCAAGAACAGAAACTGAATTACTACTTTGTCCTCAGAGAATTAAAATGTGTACTTCTTGCCAATAATATATAAGATCCCAGATTTATGTCTTCAGTATTCTGCTCATCAGCAGACAAAATGTATTTACACAATACAGAAAAATATGATTCCTTGTAAATATGACAATGGACTTTCACAGTAAGTAGCCGCTAACTCTGGATTAATATATGTGAATTATAACATAATTTATGTTTTAGATTATATACTAGGATGGGTTGTATATTTTTATACATATATATGTGTATTTGTATGGATATAGCCTTGGATGGTAGCCAAGCAATATGTAAGAAATATTGCTCGTAAGAAGTCATAATGATGACTTCTTCATAGTCATCATTATGCAATTATTTTCTCTCTTCAATAACTACTAGCCCTCAATGCTATTTCCTTTAGGTAACAGTATTTCTGGCTCATGTCACAGTAGAAAATATTTCCTCCACCTCCTGTCATCTGCAGGGATTCATTATAAATGAGGTAGTCTCTATCCTTGTCTAATGAGTGCTGCTGGTACTTTGGTCAGTCCAGTTTAAGGATTAGGAGGATTTATAGATCAGCTGCCTGAAAATATATAAGATTTCCAGCAGAGAAGTAGGCATTTAAAATTCAGATTTTATAAATGAGTGCTTTAAAACTATTTGATGTTTAATCCCAGCAATAAAAATAACTTTATACAAATGCCTCTAAGATTTTCGATGGTGCCTGTATTCCTTCCACAACAGCACGAAGAAGAAATTACTATTACTTACTGCTGAAATAATCTCTGTTCTTTCTAGCTGGAGTATATTCAAATCCCAGAGTATTTTTGAAAAAGAAGAAGATGAAAACTAAGGTCAGTGATGGGTTTAGTCCTGAAGCAATGGAAATGTAGCTTGTGGGAAAATGGTGTTTTATACATACTGTCTGTCAGCTCTAAGATGTGGGCTGCATGGCAATGTCAGAAAAGATGACTTACCACAATTTACTTGCTTCTGTAAAAACAGGATGTCTCTGCATTACACCTGCAGGCAGGCCTTAGTTTGTGACTTTGGGTGCTGCTCACACCTACACACTGATTAATTTGAGGTACTCCAGGCAAGAGGCCTGGAACCTTAGCTTTTCTAGCATCCTCTTTGATTGCTGGGAGAAAAAGGCTTCTACTAGGGCTAGCTGGCAATGGAGAGGAGGGTTTCTGCCCAGGTGACTGAATCACTCAGTGCCTGGACACCGTTCTCCCTGCTTTCTGCCACTGCATTATGGGCTTATGTCATTCCATCCTTGTCCCAAAACACAACCTCCTGGGCTCTTGAAGCCAGTTCCCATCAGCCTTCCTTGGACTGGGATTCACGATAAATGTTTTTACAGAAGAGGTAGGACAATTAATTTTTCTGATGTGTAGCAAAAATATACCGTAGACTAATAAGGTTCAGCTTGCTATAAACCATAGCTTTAAGATGAGATAGAAACTGCTTTCAGACATTAGGTTATTTATCTTGCATTTGTTTTCCATGGTATTTCCTGACGCTTATGCTATTTTCTAGGTGGAAACAAGGCAATTATTTTTGTAAATTCGCTTGTGCGTTATTTGATGCTGCCTTTGTGTTAGAAGGGTAAATTTATAGGATCAGAGCACTAAGGCTGTAGATATTGAAGTAATTCTGCTCAGTGGTCCAGGGTAGAGTCCTGCATGGGATACACTGTGAGTCCGTTTTGTCCCACTCAAGTGCCTTTCTTTACTGTGTAAGGGAAGGGAGGGTAGGAAGTGTGGGAGAGAGGGACAGCAGTTGGATATGTGCTTGGAGGTGACGCAGGGAGTCACGATGTGGGTGTGACCTCTGTGCTAGGCAAATTCTTGCCTTTCTAGTTTTCTCAGACTTTTGAGATGCCTAGAGATAGGTCACTGAATGTGTCTGGAACTAGAGTAGTTTTGTTAGTGGTGAAGAGGCAATGTATGTCAAATGAATGAAGGTACAGAAATTAGATAGCTTCTCCATTATGAGAAATAAAGTCTTTTCTTTTTATTATTTACTTTTTTGCCAAGAGCATTATTATTAATATTAGTGGTTAAAACAGTGGTGTAAATGGGATAGATATTAATGGTTTAAATGGGATAAATAACTCCATTTAGTCAGGTTAAAGGGTTACAATCTACAATTTTAAGCAAAAGTGTTATAACAGGCGAAAAAAATTAATAAAGCTGGACAAACTGGAGAACTGGCAATGCCTACGTGGAGGAATCAGGCTGATTCTACCACTGCAAGGCAGATTTTGAAATTTCTGGTGAAACTAAACAAAACAAAGGTCATGTTATTAATTTTAACTCTAATGGGTGGCAGAATTTTTTGTTTCGTCTTGTTTCTTGGCTTAACTCCTAAGAGACAATTGGAAAAAAAAAGAGGAGGGGGAAAGAGAGATTATATTAATCTGTGGCAAAGGAAGAGGTAAGCTGAGGCTGATGTCATTCCTTTTTTTATGAGTGTCCAACTGCCGCAGAAGTCCAGACAGATTTGACAAGTCTGTATAGACAGTGGAACACTGGCTGTGAAGGCAACAGGGCTGTCATAAGACTGGCCAATAATCACAGCCTACATTAACTCCAGAAAATACATACAAATAATATTTCTTGGCTCTATTTTCAAAGCAGCATTTGGGAAGTTATGTGCACTAATCCTATAACAATAACAGGATTTGTGTTTCCAACACCACAAGCATAGCTTTGAAAATGTAACCATAAGGGTCTAGTGCAGCAGGCAACGTAATCCCCAACCTCCTACTCTCTGAGGGAAGAGCACAGTTTTTCCAAAATTATTGTCACTAAACTAAAAAAAAAGCCCTGTGCCTTGGGGAATCCTCACATGAGCAGTCCTTGCCCTGCAGGGACTCACGATCATAAATAAATGCAGGAGCAAGAGGAGATAGTGGGCAGAAAAAAAAAAAAGAAAAACCACTCCTAAACAGGCTGGCTTCTTTTGTGTGGTAAGATCACTAGGTATTCCCTCAGAAGTGTTAGAACCATTGCAATGAAGAGAAATGAGTGGTCACTTTTAGTACTATATAATTTAAACTGAAAAAAGAAAATATGCTAGTTTACTGTAAGGGTGATTTAGTGTTACCTTTTTCTACTTCAGTTCCTGTGTCTTCAAGGAATAGGACATTCAGAACTTATACGAATTTAGATTTTTTTGTATGTAACTGTGTATAACTCTGTATAGGGCTTAGCTAATGTGTTCCTGCATTGAATAGGAACTTAAGTGAGGTACAGTAATTCATGCAGGAAGTAGCAAATACAGTCTGGGAAGTTTCAGACAGGATCTTCCACTCACAGCTCCTGTTCACTTCAAAGGCTCTTTATCACAGCAAAAAATGATCTCCTATATTAAATATTTGTTGGAATGAATGATTCTTGGCAGCTTTTTGTATCATATTGAAAGTGGGCAATTTCATAGGATATTGGTTTCCAGTATTGTGGTTTAGAACAGTGTTTATTGATATTATTATTTATAACACTTTATTTTGGATAAGGGCATATTTAATAACTTGGACCACGATAGTGATATCTAAAGATTACTGTCATATCATCATTGTTCCCAATCTTAATAAAACTGTGATGATATACATGAATCAAATACACAGCCTTCTCCATACCATAAAAGATTACTCACAAATTAAGAGGGTGATCCTGTAACAAAGTACAACAAAGGATATTAAATGTTCTTGAAAATAACCTCCATGTAACTGCCAGTTAAAAGAAAGGAGTGATAGTTTTCAAGACAGACTTAATGGAAAAAGAAACTATGCTACAGTAGTAATGCTTAAAAAAAGAAGAAAATGGGTTTCATAGAAAATAACCAAAAGGTGGCAGTACTGTTGAGTTCCTGGAGCCCTCGGTGCTCTCCAGTACTCATTCTGAGCTTGACACCGCTTTTCTCCCAGTATGTCCAAGCAAACTGTGCTTTTAACAGAAAATAAAATCCTTGTCGGCTTTGTTTGGCACAAGACTTTGTGAAATGAAATATATTAATAGGTTTTAAAAATACGTATTTGACTAATACCCTTCATCCTTGCAAACATCCCTGCATTTTGGGCCCCTGATGCTTCTGTTGCCATAGTCTCATGGGGAAGGTTGTTCTTTCATTGAAGTCAGACCATTTTGCTCGTGCCTTAATTGGCACTAGACTGCAAAATTCAAAATGGCTAAGAGTTATTTGATCCATCCACTTAAGAAAAAGTCAGGATACAGCTGGTGTAAAGTCATTCTGTGTTTAGAAATATTTCTGCAGGCTGCAGTTCAGAAGGGTTAGTTCCTTATGCCTAGAGGAGTCCTGTTCTAATGGAAGTTCACCTGCAGGTGCTGATATAGAAATAGGTCTGTTTTAGTTCCTATCACTGTTGTCCTCCCACCTTCTTCAAATGGAATCCAGCCAGTGATGGATCCCTTTTTAATGCTTGAAAAAGAAAAAAAAAGATCCTTATTTTTAACTGTGGGTGATATGGCATGTGGTGGTATATGGTAATACTGTAATTCTAAATGTTTATGATAGAATTATTAGTAACTGTTCTCACAGTGCTGGGACAGAATCTGTGGTAGTAGTTTTTGCTGCACTCCGTGCCAGTCTGCACAGCCCAGCTTTTGAGTGTAGTTTTGCCTCTGCACATCCTATACCGTTTCCGTGTTGCCTCTTCACGGAATAGGATTTATATTATCTTTATGGTCACCTTGTCCTCATGGAGATGTTCATGCTGCTTCCTCCGCAGTCATCAGTATTGCTGCTTTTTCCCAGTAAAGGACCAGAAGAGAAGAGAGCCACTGCACCACTTTTGGTGCGGTGGGGTTTGTGTGTCTTAGAAGGTGATTAGAGATGAGCCCTTTGGTGACAGGACAGAAAGAATGGGAGAGAAATCTCTTCTGTCTCATAAAAGTTCCCTGCACTGATCTCTAGTCCAGAAGGTTTAATAGAGGTTTCGTAGAGGTATTGTCATATTCACTACTCTCGGTATTATGAAAGACACAAATGATATCACCACTACTAGTGCCTAACGTGGTGCAAGAGTATTGCTTTTATTAGCAAGAAAGTTTGACTCCTCTTACTGAGAGCCGCAGCTCTTTGATTATATACTTCATACCTCAGAAAGTATAGAAGGTGACAAGAATCTCTTTGATCAACTGCTGAACTCAGTTGTTGGGACATATTTTACTGATGACTGATCCATTGGTTGTTATCCTCATGTAGGGTGAGGTTTTGATTTTCTTGTTCTGAGGTTACACTGGTTTAGTGGCTTGCTCTTGCTGATGGGGTCCATGAGCTCCCCTCTGCTCCTGACCACATGTTCATGTTGCTTCCCGTACTGTTGCCTGATCCTATTAGATAGGGTCAGTCATGCCACGGGTTTCTAGTAAAATCTACAATATAAAAATGGAGAATTAATGAACACTGAGATAAGCTACTAGTGAAGTAACTCAGCTGTGCACTGCCTAAAAATATGAAGGGTGGATGCTGAAGGTGCTGTTTTGCCAAATGTTGGCTTTGCCAAGAAAGCCAGCATTTAAAAAAAAAAGCACAAGAACTCTTTCTCCTTCCCTTGATGGCTTATTTCCAGACATGTGTTCAAGTTGTCTGCCTCCTTAGTTCTGCCAATATAATATTTTCTTGGGACACACTGTAAGCTGGATTGCTGAAATGATCTGTCTTAAATTTTTTTTGAGAGCTATTTTTAGCCCAGATTATTTCAATAAAGCTAGTATCTTAGGAAACTATAGCCTTGGGATAAAATTGAGCAATACAGCTCAGGCCAAACTAGTGATTTGGCAGTTCATCATCACCAAAAGAAGGAAGTTGCATCCCCTGCCCCAGCAAAATCCACAGTCTTCGGTCCAATCTGCAAGCTGAGTCAGCTCTGAGTGCCCAGGTACGTGTTGGTGCGTGCAAGCACACACAGGGGCACCGAAGCCTCTCTGCAAAGTGCTGGCCACGAGGGACGTATGCCTAGGGGAAGAAAGGGAAAGAAGAAAGCCTGATCCCACCTTTGGTGGTGTTATGTTCTTGTACTGACTGAAACTATAACAAGTATTTTTGCCTTCCATGCCCCTTCTGAACTTTTGCTTGCTGAATTAGAAGCAGTTACAGTAATGGCTGTGCTCAGTTTGGAGTCCTACCCTCTTTCCGCAAAAATCTGTGGCTGTCTACGGAAAATAAATCACTTGAATAGGCTGTGAACACAAAAGTATTATGAGAACACAGTTAAGGCAGACTCTTTAAAAATACAATAAATATTTATGAAAATCTTTCTTGTTGTACTTAGTTCTAACTGTCTGAGTTCTGCATAGGCTAACTCTTGCATAATTAAAACAGAAGTGGATTTTTCATATTACTCTTGAATACTTCATGTGTTTTCCTTTCTGCACACCCCCAAATCAGCTAACTCATCTTTAGCATAGTTTCCAAATTTCAAAATACTCCTATTTTATTTTCCTGTGTTTTTTGTTTTTGTTTTCTATTTTCCATGTGTTCCATAACAACAGGAAATGGCCTCACGTTGTGCCGGGGGAGGTGCAGGTTAGACATTAGGAAGAATTTCTGCACGGCAAGAGTGCTGAAGCCTTGGAACAGGCTGTCCAGGGAAGTGGTGGAGTCACCATCCCCAGCAGTGTTGGTGGAACGTGTGGATGAGGTGCTTAGGGACATGGCTTAGGAAGCAGGTGTTGAGGGGCTTATAGTTGGACCTGATGATCTCAAAGGTTTCTGTGTACTGTGCATTAGTGCAGTTATCTGGTGGTGTAAGCACTGATAAATATGTATCGATGTATTTATTTGTAACTTGATGAACTATTCTGAATGCTGTTTGCTAGTGATTTTCTCAGGTAGCAGTGGTGCCCCAGCTTTAAGCTGTAAAGCACTTGAGGAAGGCTGCAACCCACAGGGAGGCTCCCCGGGTGTGCCTGTAATGTAAATACAGAAAAGCAGGAATTGTCACCACTCATTATTTTTGACCTGATAATGTGTCTTTTGGCAGCAACTATCTAATATGGAAAATTCCACAAAATTGCCAGCTCCAAACTGTATTTACCTAGCTTATCAGGTGTCAAGGAGAGCCTTTTTATGATCAGCAGCAGAACCAAACTGGCTAAGCACCAAACAAGAGCGACTCCCCACCCCCCCCAGCATATTTAGTTCATGTAAATGAAGCAGTTGTTTGCAAATCAGCCACAAGTGATTTCCTCATTCTTGGCCTGGGCATCTACTTCCTTCTCCTAATACTTGAAGAAAATATTCTCCTCCTTTCATTATATGAGGGAACATTTTGATATCTTCCTATCATATTCTTTATATACTCTTTTACATATCATTTTTATCAGCTTTAGCCTTGTTTACACTCCCTTTTTTTCATTCCAGTAATTAACTTGTTGTGCAAGTTTTCAAGAGAGATAAATTACTGTTAAAAAAAAAAAAAAGTGATTCTGAAGTCCTGTACACTGGTACAAGCACTGGTACAAATGTTTTTCAGACTGCTACAGTTTATGCATGTTCAGATTTTGTGCTCTTAAGGCCGCACAAATTGCCAAACACACCCAAGTGGATGAGTAATATCTTTGGTCTTCATTACTTCATTTAAATTCATGATTCCTGCTTGAAATCTGAGTCACGTATCATAAGGCCTAAATGGTCGAAAACTGTGTATGCTCACACTGTTGTTGAACTCCAGTCAGCACAAGTCCTTCTTGTAATCAAACATAAGGAGGAAATAATTTGGAAAATATATGCCATCATGGTAGATGTTACTTTAGAAAGTTAGAAGGTTCTTAGTGGATTTGAAGCAGATGTATCTTTAAAACCAGTTATTTCTGTAAGGCATCTTTAAATTATTGTAATTTTATTAAGAGAAGTCTCATTAATGAAACGTTAAGAGCCCTGAAATTCCAGGATTTTGTTTCTCTCTCAGTGTACTATTTAGAAGTCTGAGAACTATGCTGATGTCCTAAAAGTCTGCTATTCAATAGTGAGTAGGCAGGAACACGACAAATGTTTAACAAATTATGGAGAATAAAAAGTGAAATCTGTATAACAGTGATGAATGAAAATAGTTCCAGTCCCATCTTGTATATGCCAGGGAAGAACTTGCTGTATTTTTCTAAACAACCAGACAAAAAGTCTCATCAGCTTTTCTGAATTAATTTAGGGATGCATCTCAGTTATATTAAAGATCTTTTTTTTTTTTATGCCTGATAGACTTTTCCCTTGTGTGTGCTTGGAAGCACACAGATAGTTGGAAAATCACTCTGTGATGCTTCCTCTGAATTATGTGTAGCCAAAATCAGACACAGAGCTGATGAAATAGTACAGGATGTGTTAGCAGTCTCTTGCTCCAAGCCATGCTTATAAGTAAATAATATTAATCCCTTTAGAGCAATGTACAACCAAATTATTAAAGTTGGTTCCTGAAGAAACTAAGGCTGTGGTATTTAATAAAAATGTCGTGCTTGGTGAGTTATTAGTTCCTCCCTCACTATTGAGAATAGTTTTGAGCTTTTCCTACTCTTACCCAGGAGTTTGTATCTTGTGAGGAAAATGCAGCCCTGGTACAGGGCAGCTGACTGATGCTTTAGCTGGAGAAGGGTAGATACTAAGCTGTGACAGCAACGGTTGTAAGAAGCACTTGGATGTGTGAAAGGCATTTCTGAAGGGCTAAGGGGAAAGGGGAATTTATTTAGCTATATGGGCTCTCTGCTGGCATGTCCAACGCAAGGGAATTAACTGTAAGCTTGAACTCTAATGATTTTTAACACCAGATCTTGTAGAGTTTAATGTAAAAATATAAATATGTTCTAATGCAGTGTTAATAATTTCTCTAAGATGGCACATATATTTATTTTTAAATTTCCTTCATCTGATTATGGAAACAAAGCAAAACAAACAACAAGAAAAAAACAAGGCTAGCGGCTCAGCTGGCAAAAATCAACATACTTCTGTTGCGAGTACTGCAACTATACCAATTTGCATCAGCTGAGAAACTAGCCTATAGGTGTTAATAGCATGTGCAGGGGAATAGATCTATCCCTAAATATATTTTCTGTGCTAGTTTTCCATTTTTCTGTATAGCTAGAATGGGAAGTGCAAAGGTAGTAATTGAAGTGTATTTGCCAATGCACATATATGATTTTTTACTTGCAAACTAAACATGTTATACAAAGATCACTCAGAGACAGTAAATATGCAGATTCAGTAAAAGGCTTCAGACACATTATTCTTGAAGATTTCCGTTTTAATGATGCTCCTTCTAATAATTACCAAATTGTAATGTAGGTCATTTTTATGTGTGACTAGTCAGAAATTTACATTAGGTGGTTTTGCTTTCTTTAAATTGTATCCTTTGAGTTAATAAATCTTGGAGATTTTCTCAAGGGATCAGCATTTTTTTTTAATTTAAAGATGAGTATTTCCTGATATTTTCTATTTAGAAATTTAACACATATGTTTTGCTCTTGAAATGTCTTCTGTTTCAATTAATATTTTTATGATAGTCAGAAGAAATATATTTTAAGGATATGTTAACAAGATAGTTATTGTTGTCATATTGTTGACATATTTAAGCTGGGGGAAAAAAATGTGTATATGAACATATGCAAGCATATTCCATATGCGTCACCTTTAAGCTAAAAAATCTAGGCATATATTCAACAAAGCCCTAAAATATAAACCAAAATGTAAGCATACATAGAAAACTTTTCTCAAAGTAAAACTCATACTTGATTTTGAGAATACACTTGGAGTTTTGTGGAATTAGGGCAGCGGTACTGGGCATTCCCATAGAAATCTTACCAACAAAGTTCATCCTGGCTTTGACAAAAGCAATCTATCTCAGACTTTTTCTGTGGGCCTGTGTAACTTGTAAGCGTTGGGAAGGAGTCCTGTTCTAGTCGCGTGACTTCAAACACTTTTCACTTTTATAGACCTGACATGATTTTACCACTAATGTAAGTAACTGAAAACTTACAAATGACATCTTACCTCCTAAAATGTTGTATAAATGCCAGATACGTATTTTTAAAGGATATAGGCTTGTATGCTTTTCTGTTTAAGCTAGTTTTTGACACTGTGGTGTTTGGTTTGAACTTCTCTGAGGTGTATTCTATCATATACCTAGTATATATCCGTTTTTTTCATTCTCACTTTTTAAGCATTCTTTGAAAGCAGAGTCTAGCTGAATTGTGATCATGTCTTTCTCTGCCTCCCTTTTTTTTTCAGCTTGGGATGAAATCCCTGCAATACCAGGTTGAAGAGATTATGACTGTCACAAGCCTTTCTACATCATGAAAAGGTATAAAGTTTCTTGTGCATCCTCCAGTTCCTTTTGGAGATTTGATATCACTGGAATATGTTTTTACATATTTAAAATGTTTCCTAAGTACTACTGCCTTTATTAAAACAAAACCTTGGTACTACCATCTCCTCCTGAGTTCTTTGGGAATTCCTGTGGGTCCAAGCTGGTTGATGCCAATAAAGAATTGAGACAGCCTTTTTTTAGTACAAGATGAGTTTCTTGGAGGGCTGGTAACAGTTCAAGGGATGAAGCAGAAGCCCTGAAAGAAGCAAGTGAGTTGTTTTGCAATGGTTGGAAACTTGCTGCTTTGTTCACAGTTAATCTGTACTTTGAACTCTGCATTGCTGGAGTTGTATTTGCTTGTGAAACAGTAGCTGTACATCTCATATATTTGCATTAAAGCAAAGATTTAAATAGAACTAGTGTGTATGACGTGCTGTCCAGTGCTGGCCACCCAAAAGTGGCGATCCTTCCAGCAAGTGTTTCAGGCACCTTCCCATTCAGCAAATTAGATGGGATTTTTTTAAAAAGTTCAGGAGAAGCTTTCTCTGTTATTTTTTTTTCCTTAACAGTCTAAACTCTGGGATACGTAATTAATTTTAAGTTCATTAGTCTTACTGTCAGATGATAGCTGTCAACATATTTAATAGACTGCCTGAAAGAAACAGCATTTTATACATGTTGGTGCTTTCCAGCATTAAATTAAATTGTGTATGATTTTAGCAGCAGAACCTCAGCTTCCTGATTTATGCCAAAGAAGGAGGATTCTGCTACTTACTGCATAACTCTCATATGGGATTTTGTAACTAAGAACATGCCTGTGAACAGATGAGCAGGTTTTTTCCCGCATTTCTTTTGTATCATAAGTAATAAGGAAAACACTTCATAGAATAATGCTATTATAGAATATGCAATCCAATAGAATAGGCAATCCAAGGCTGAAATGACAGCGACAGAGTGGTCTGAACTAGCAGGTCCTCTGAGGACTCGCAGCCCATATGGCTTTTGCCTAACTGAGGCCCAGATCCACCTTATTGAGCAGTCTTCAATCTAGACCAGCACTGGCTGGTGTCCTGGGCGTTTCTGCAAGTGCTGAAGCCAAGAGCCCCTCTTCACATGGATTAGAGCAAGGCTCTTCCTGCCTCTTACACTAGAGTCCTTTTCTTAGGCAAGCATTCAAGCTTAGTTTTAAGATTTCCAATGATGGAGACTTTCCCTTCAATTTCTAGTGGTTTTGCTTAGGTTTTCTATTGAAAACTTGTATGAAAGTGCTGCCCCCCAGATAGCTAAACTGAATAGACTGAGCTCATGGAATAATCCACACTCCTAATTAGTAGGTAGAAAATCTTAAAATTTAAAGAAGCAGAAGCTTGAGAAAGATATAAATTTTCTCTAAAGAGAAACTTAAAGATCAGTAACTAATTCTTCCTGGAAAACTATTAGTAATATATCAAATTTTAATAGAAATATATTTTCTTAAAATGTATGGCAGTTAATTTTCTGTTTGCTGTTGTTACAGTCTTTTTGTATCAGTCACAGCGTTTACAACTGGATATCCTACATGAGAATTCTTTTTTTTCGGTGACTAAACTGTTTTCTTGCATTATTAGCCCGGCAATGAACAACTAAGTGCGTGGAACTTGGGAGACAGTTGAAGTCGAATGCTTACAGTTATGAAATACAGATACATTTCAATATGCACAGATATGTCAAAGGCCATATATTCTTTTTACTACAATGCTTAAACAGAACAGGTTAAGATTTATAACCTAGGTAGTGTGCAATACTGTTTTGTTTTGTGCAAGTGATTCCCTGTAAAATTGGTTTGGAACAAGTGGGTATTTTCTTTGCTAGTTTGTCTAATTGTGAAAAGGTGATGAAGAAACTATTTTAAGTATTAGCTGGGGTTATATTTGTTCATAAAACTGCTTTATTATCTCCAAAGAGGTAATGTCACATGATTTGTGGACTTTCTGACTGATAGGCTTTTTGTGTCCTTGTGACTTGTTCAGGATATGCAACAAAGTTCTAATGTTTCAAACATTGAGGACCGTATACAGTATCCATAAGCTGTGTTATCTGTGTCTTCCTAATCCTCTGTGTCACTTGGAAGTGAATTCATAAGTCCAAACTTGTTACAATTTTCTTAGAGGTGATGTTGAAAGTCTAATTATGTTGATTTCTCATCATTTGACTGGCATGAGGGAGCGTCGTTAAAGATCAACTGTATCATGTGTCTGAAGCTCTCTCTCATACACCTTTTATATGCAAATTACTAATCTATCCTAACTCAAACTATTCTTTAAAACACTTGATTTCTGCCAACCTTATCACTGTTAGTGCATCTAAATTACAGTGACTATTGCTTAATTTCAAAAATCCCAATGTTGTCTTGTAATCCAGAACATTATTTACTCAGCACTGTACAAAACAGAAGGTTTGTTCTCCCACAAAGTTGATCATCTAAATAAATAGCTAAACTGCTAATCAATAGAGAGCAAAAATACCATTTTCTGTCTATTCATCCTTATTCCTTCTGTCTATCATCTATCCATCCTGTCACCATTATTTATTTAGCTAGATTTTACTCTAGTGTGCTTTGGATTGGTAGTAAAATCTAAGCTCTTTCACTGTTTCTCATTCCAGTTTATCATTTTGGATTTGCATGTGAAACCCTGATACTATATAATTCTCAGTGCAATACAGATTAGTAAGTACTCTATATGCTATGAGAAATACTATTGCTTAACATATCATTAAGTGCAATGGGAATTAGTTTAAGATCACAGATAGGTCATAGTAAGTCAAATATGTAACAGGCATCATGATCAGATAAACTCTTAAAAGAGCAAGATGTTATTCTCTTACGACTATAAAATTTAGCCAAAGGACCAAAAAAAAAAAAAATGCTGTTTCCCAGGAAATATATCTCCTCATATTTTTTCCTTGAAGCATTAGATTTTCTTTATGCTGAAAAACTGCCAGAAAACATACTGCTATTTTACCCTTTGTACTGTGTTGTGGATGAAGATGATCTGTGATTTTACTGAGGTCTTAGCTTTTACTGATGGGCCATAGCATCAGAGATTGATTGTTGCTATTCTGTGATATAAGGGATGTTTTATATTCAGAGGTCTGTAATAATACTGTTTATTTCTTTCTCTTGTAGTATCGCACAGCCTCTTCAGTTTTTTTTTTTTCAGTCAATTATTTTTATTTTCAGTGTAGCAGAGCTTTGTTTTTGCTTTTTTTTTTTTTTCCTGTTGTCATAGGAATCCTTGTATAATATGTACAGCTTTTATAACTGGACTGAGTATTTTAAAGGAAAAAGAAATTATCTGCTGCTTGCACACATTCATTGTAATGGGCTACATACCATGAGATTATTTAAATTAATGATAGAAACACTATCTATTGATGAACATAATAGAAAAGAATATAGCTCATGTTAATTAATACTTGCAGTTACAAAGATTTTTTGATTTTGACCTGATAGGCAAACACCTTAGAAATGGTCATTCTATGATTCTATGGTCATGTATGACCTGACGTGTAGAAATAGCATTCTGGTTTTGTTTTTTTCCATGATTATAAGAATTTTCATGAAAAAAAAAGATGTCTCTTAGATGTCTCATAGACAAACTGACAATCCTGAAGACAATCGCAGTACAGTTACATCATGATCATCAGTAACACAATTTTCTGTCTCTGATGTATATGATGTGTGCTACTAAATAGCTACAGTGATATCTGTTGCAAGGGTATTTCTAAGTGTATAGCCAAAAATACACTTTGAACAGACATATCAAGGAAATGTTTTTGCCTACTGTTCTTCGTGAACTACTGTGAGCAGATGGTTAACTTCTTGTGTAGCAGGTAAACTTTGTAGCAATTAACCTTAAAAAAAATATGGTCAAACTGGATTCAAAGAAATGAAATGTTATGTTTCCTCAACTTCCCTTTGTACGTAGTTTGTTCAGCAGTTTTTCTTAATCTCACTGGAATGAAATGTCAGCTGCAAGCCCTCACAGAATTAACTGGGCATATTAGTAAACTTATCTCCCGTTTAAGCATCATGTTGGACTTAATAGCTCTGGTTTCTGATTTCTCATGTGTTTGTTGCTGGTTTGGCTGCGCTAAAAAGTATTTCTTGAAGGTGAAAGCAGTAGCAATGTTATTTTAAGATGATTTTACCTCAGTAGGACTTTAAACAAGCATTTTTTTTTATAAACTACAATCACTTGCTGATGTGCTGGCAATGGCAAGATTTTTATGGAGTTGTTCAGATTCAGTCATTCAGTCACGGTGGTGGGAAGCTCCTCCTTTGGTGACAAACAGTTTCATGGTGCTGGAGTAGAAACAGTAGCAGGAGTGGTGAAAGAGATAGAAGGGGAGGGAAAGGTAGAAAAAAGAGTGTTCTAACCAAAATGAAGTATTTAATTCAGGAATATACTTTCCCAGTACAGTTCAGGTGGTGTCTAGAGGGCTATATAACTGCTGCATATAGCAATATGGAGCAAAGGGGTGTTTTTCGTAGTTCCCCTGCTGCCTAGTCCTCCCTCCATCACTAGTATACTCTCTCCAACGTACCGTGGGCATTTCTTACTCCACGTTCTTCCCTGCAATCCAGCAAACCTCACACCGCCCTTTAACCCTAGGGACAGCAGGTTGCCCCAAGTGTGTGCTCCCAGCGCCAGTTCCCAGCATTGTCTGTTGAGGAGCACCCTTGCCTGCTCAGGGCCTACCCTGCACCCCACAGAACCTGCCCGCGTCCAACTCCCACCATCCAGGGAGCCTCTTCACTAATACAAACTTGCGCTCAGGCAAAGGTAACAAGCTTATGGGGTGATCAAGAAGCCACACACAACCTAGGGCAGGCTTCTCCGTAAGGACTTGGCTCTGAGCTGTCAGCCTTCACCAGAGAAGCTCCTAGCTGAGCACGGGGAAACGTCGTGGCTCAGCTGCTCTGTCCTTAGGTTACTCGGTGACTTCAGAGGCTGCTTAGTTAGCTCTCCTCTCCTTTGCTTCTGCATGACTACTGCTTGCTTTGTTTAGCTTCGTTTCATGTCTTTTAGAGGTCAGACTTGGTCTTTTTGTTGTTTTCTGAGAACCCCTGATGTACCCGGTGAGGCCTTCAAAAGATGGATTATAGGTAAGAGCGTAGTTTAGTTCTGTATAGGAGAGTGCAATGTGAGGTCTTGTTTTTCTTTCAGTATGAGGTAAATTATTTTGTTCATGAGAGTAAAAATGTCTTTGGTAAGAAGGCTGTGTTACACGCTAAGGAGAGTTTCATTAGGGCAGCAAGGGGTAGAATGAAACTGGTGCCACTGAGCCGTGGCCTTGCTGCTCATTGTTACATTTCAGCATCATTACTCCAGTGTGGAAGTGCAGGCAAAGGGAACAAAATTACTCTCCAAGAGACTTAGTTTGTTAGAAAATGTTCTCTGGTGAGTTGTATCTGTAGAAGACAGAAAGATTTTAAGACTACTTACATGTACTTTAGATAGCTATGCAAAAGTTTCTTGTTATAGTTGATTTTAATTTGCATGTAAATGTTCAGCTACTTTATTATAATATTCTTCTTAAGCTTACAGTATTTCAGATAGTTTAGATTAAAAAAAATGCAATTAAATTGATTAATAAGTTTGATTAGTAAATATTTCCTTTTAGAGATATAGCCTTTTTTACTTTTTTAAAAAAAATGATTCAAATATTGGAGATTCTTCAAATGTTCTATATAGTTAAAATTCACAGTATTAAACTTTAATAATTGCATTTGTATTTGTATTTGATGGTTGCTAGCTATTTTATCTTACTGTTTCCCATAAGTAAAATATCTTCTTCGGTGAGGCTGAATATTGATCCAGCTGTATCCACCCTGGGTGAAAACAGGTTTCTCTGAGGAAAATCTTTTAACTGCTCCTGTTCTCTAGATATGGCTTCTTACTAGGTTTCACCACAAGTGTGGTGAAAATATGCTCGTATAGTCTACTCCAAAAGGAGCACAATTGGTATGTAAGAGGCAGATTTGGCTGCCGTTTGTCAGGGAGCAGTAGCGCAGTCTGCAATCTGAAGCAGCAATGATGTTAGAGAATTTCAAAGCATTTTTATAAAAATATATTCCCTGGAACTTGGCTTGTACATTAGCTATAACAGGAGTATTGTATGCAGTCTGGCAGAGTGTAAATCTTCTGGACTGCAATTTTGACATGATCTAATTCTAATTGAGTCTTGTTTTGTAACATAGCAGATACTAAAAATGCTTGTGCTGTTTAGCTGAGTGACAAGAGAGGAAAGGATTGCTACCTACAAACGAATCTTCAGTGTATCTGCTATATTCACAGGAGAGACTTTAAAGTATACACTGACTTTTAAAGAATTTGATGAGCTGTTCTGACATGCAGCAGAAATTCTGGGCCGTTTAGGAGATAATTTTAGAAACTTCACCTTTCAACTTTGGCATGTGAGTCAATTCTGGAAAATGACAGTATTCAGAGATGTTAGAGAAGGCCAAGGCTTGATACTCACCTACTTCAAATGGTAGAGAAATTCACATGAGAGAACTATGGTAGAGGTGTGAGCATTACAGGGACAAGCTGTGAGTTCCTGTAAAAAATGAATGCGAAAGCCTAATAGTTTGTCATGAAATCCCTGTTTGTTTCTTTATCCATGGAAATCTGCAGTTAGTGCTGTAGAGATCCTAGTGAAATTGATGGTTCTAAGGAACCCTTAGAAGTAAGTTCAAATGGAATAAAAGTCCTTAGACGTATGGTCTTTCAAACCATACCAAGATGTATGGTTTGAAAATAAGAGATATGTAAATAGATTGTGCTGTTAAATTAGAATTTTCACTTCTGAAAAGTTCATGGTTCAGTCTTGTTTTTCTAGGCTTTTGATCTCTGAAGCTTACAACTTTTTGTGACAACTGCCCATACCATATAGATAGGTTTAGTAACCCAGGATCTTGCCTGTATTTGCAGTGTCCTTATCCCTCATGGGTTAAGGACACTCCCGGATGGTTATAATCTAGAATAGCAAAAACCTGCTGCTGCTAATGTGTTTTGGGGTAGTTCAGCCTCCCCAGCGCTACAGGGGATCCACAGGCTCAGAGGCAGAGATGGAAGAGCGGTGTTGTGCTGACACAAAGTACTGACTGGGTGGCGTCCCGACTCTCCTTGCCCTCTGCTCCCTTGGGGTGAGATTAAGCAGGGTGGAGCAGTGGCCTGAAAGCTGAAACGCTCTCACAAAGCGATCCCATGAGAACAGAAAGGAGTGAGAAAGGTACTATGACCCAAGGGATTTCTTTCGGGTGTGGCATCTCCTGAAATGCTTGAGTTTAATCAAAATTCTTGTGAAAATCCTTATCAATTAAGGACAAAAAAAGAAAAGTGTATTCGGGTATGAAGCTGTAGAAAATAAGAATCATTCTTGCAAGGTCATGCTTGCCAGTACTATTTCCAGTGTACATCTGCAACAGAGTCTGACATTTGTGAGACAATGCAATTTCCTTAAAGTTCAGTAAGAAAGAGATTTGTTTATTAGTCATTCTGCAGAAAGGTGCAAAGTCCAGATATGGACCCAAATGCCTCTACAGTTTCAGAGGGATAATCTCTTTTTTTTTAAAAAAAAACAAAAACAAAAAACAAAAAACAGTCTTGGTACTGTTGTTAGAAATTATTTGGCAATTGGAGTTGTCTAAGTGATGTTTGCCTGTGTGTTGGCTCAGTGATGTTTGCCTAGCTTGGAGAGGCGTAACTGAAAGTCAGAAGAAAGTGTGGCGTAGCTGAAATTTCCAATAGCATAATCACAGGGCAATACAGGAGTGGACTAATTTATTTATAGTGTTTATATTAATAAGATCCTGGTAAAATCACCTTAATCTTGTAATCCAATCTTGCTTTTTGTCTGTATAGTGTTCAGTCCACTTTTAAAAGACTGTGTTTATTCATATTCTAGTGATAACACAGGAAGAGCACATGGAAATGCTATAACTATTGGAGAAAATTCTCTCATGAGAAGAAAAACAGATGCAAAGCTATAACCTTGCACCTGGAAATCTTTCACACGGCAGTTCTGTGCATTCCCAGCCACCCTGTAAGAACAGAAACTACACAAGCAGCTGATAATGTGATTGTGAGGAATGTGTTGACCATGGTGATGACAAGGTGATACATTCACCCTAGAGAGCATGCGTGCACCTGCGAAATATTAGACTGTGCTTTTTTTACTAGGAGATCATTTTAGAAATATTTCAGAGTAAGCTCTAAGATGGAAGGAGGGGGCAGTTAAAAGAGACTGCGAAGAGGTAAAGGATAGACATTTGGGGAGAAACAGAGTGCTTTCAGAACAATTTATTAGAAAGCTTTAGCAGCTTATTCCTTTCTCATTAAGAGCGGACCTCATTGCCCATTTCTTATGCAGGCAAACCTCTATTAATGTGACAAATTAACTGCCTAATAAACCAGGAGAGAAAGCTCCTAACCTTTATGAAAAATGCATATTTTACCATGTAAATAGTGATACATACTTCAGAAAGTTAAAATGAAGGCTTCTAGAAAGGTAATTTCATTGCACTGATTGTGTATTTGTGATTCATGTTTTATGTTAACACATGAAGTAGTATAGAAAACAGTACAAGAATGAAGAGTATCAAAACTGAAATTCCTTTTGGTTTGGTATCATGTGGGCTTTCTGACTTCATGAATGCTAACTTCATTACTGAGGAATAAATAATGTTTATAATTCTATTTAAAGAAAACTGTGTATTACCATTTCCAAATTATCCCTTCCATTTTGTCATTCCCCAGGGGCATCCAAGGAATAGGAGGTGTTTTTGCTTGTTTTGCTGGAACTGTTGTTTAAAGAAAACAGCTTTAAGGGAAAACCTACCAAAATTTCAGCGTTTTTGTCAGGGACAAATGGATCAGCCTGTTTGATAGGGAAGATTCTTCCCAGTTATGCTGCTGTTGTGTCTGACAGATGCCAAAATGCGTTGGTCAATTTACCTACTTGGACATTTTGTTGAAACTTGGTGAAAATGTGTAATCTTCTGCAAAGGCTGATAAAAGGAATATAATGCCATCTGTATAAAACACAGAGTGTGTTTTGTGCATGCTTGTGAACAGATGCTAGCTGACATGTTTAAGCCAGAAACTATGATATTGATGATAAGGTTTCCTGGGAAAAACACTTCTGTAAGTATTTGAGGAAAGCAGTTCTGCGCTTAAAATGTCCTCACAGTCAGATGGCCGAGGATTGATCTGGCCTGCCACCAACACAAAGTAGATGCTTCACTGGCAACACCTGAAAGTAAAGGCAAGTGCTGAACAGAGAGCTTGCTGCTACAGCAAATAGCCGTAAGGAGCCCAGAGCCAGGTTTTAGAGCAGGAAGGAAGTCACAGAGGATAGCAGAAGGTGGAAACAGTAGAACACCTGGACATAGAATATATTTTTAGAGATGATAGATTAAGTCTTCTTAATCTTTCTGCTAGAATCAACCTTAGGAAGAGATAAATGGCAGCTAAACTATATAATGTTTTGGAGGACTGTCCAATATTATTCTGTCAGTACAGTTGAGGAAATCAATATTAAATATATTCAGGAATACATTATGCTTAGCTATACTGACCTCATTAAACATATCACTAATAATGGCTGCAGTGCAAACCGTACTGGGACAAGATTTGAATTTTAGTCTGCTGAAGCTTCCTAGCATGGCAAAGATGTTAAGTAGCTTCTTCAGGATGAAGTTGGGTGAGGTTTATCTGAGATTCTCCAACTGATTAGCTGGAAGTTCATCTGCTACAAGGTGAAGAAAGTGAAAATAAACTAACTGAAGGCTGATTTGTCCAGGAACTTAGTAAATGCTAGATTTAGTCAGCCCTCAGAAATGTGTTCAAATGGAACTGGTCACATGTCAAAATACTGGAAGGGAGATTCAGTGTAACGACTCCTCTGCCTTATGCTCCACGAGTGGCAAGATGTGGCGCCAAGTGATGCCCTGGGACACTCAGCGCCACTGCAGCCAGCCCTGCTGTGCAGCTGGCAAGAAGGCAGTTGTCGATGGCTCAGAGAAATACAGGGCTCTGTGTTTAAAACAGGAGAAAGGGAGGTGTAAGGGCTGGTACAGCTAAGGGTTCTAATGAAATCAAGAAGGATGCTTTTTGGACTCAATACTTGATTCTCATCAGTATTCATGTAAAACTGCCAAGGGGATGTAGATGATCGTTAGAAATATGATAGTGATGTTGTTAGGGGGTGTAATGGTTGCAAGTATGACAAAGCAAAGGAATCGGGCACTAGGACTGAAAGAAATTCCTTCAGGGATGTGTTGTGATTTCAGTTACAAAAGATTGAGATTAGAGACTTTAAAGGAGGATGTTTTACTTTAAGAACTGTGTAAACTTAATGACAGTTTAGGAACTGTCTTTAACTGTGTTTAAGTGACATGTGACTTAACAAAGTCTGTTAAGTCACATGTCACTTCTGACTACCTTTTACCATTCTATCTGCAGCAGGACCCAGCTGTGATTGAGAATCTGGTTTGCTTTACCCCAGTTAATTAGGCATATGCTATTTTCACACTAGCAACACTTTCACACATCCTGTTGTTTTCTATGTTCTTTAGCTTTTTCTAAATGATGCTTGAAGCTGATGCATCTGAAAAAGCCAGTTTGCCTGCCTGGGAAGAGGATGTGCTCTAGAAGAACAAGCAAGTGGTGATCTGCTAGGCTTCTCTCTAGAGTCAAGGGAAGTCATCTTATTGAAGAAACCTTGATCTCTCAGAGTGAAGAATTCAACTCTTGGCAGCTCTTGCTGAATAGGCAGAGACCTGTTATATTTCTTGCCTTACATAGGACACGTTCATTTGGCAGGGCTCTGTATTCTTCGTTGTGCAAATACAATTTGAATAATATTCCAGTCTGGTGTTGTAATCATCTATCTAATGAAACAGATTTGAGATACACACATGTGATGATAAATGAAACTGCATACAATTTGTTTCTTTAGGAAATGAGACTATGAGTATATAATCTCTGTGCCCATGCCTCCCCTAACAGCCTCTGAACCAAGTGATTAATTTCAGCCAAAGCTGGCTATAGACATCAATCTTAAAGATACTCTAAGAGCTTCATGAAAATCCAATCCATCTTCATAGCGGCCTATCTACCAGTGCTCTCATTAGGAAAAGGTGGTAGTGTCACTTGAACCCTCATTAGTTATCAGATAATCTGTAGGTGGCAGCAGTGCTATGAGAGCACTGGTGAGTTCTGTTGTGATGGACGCTTTTACAGGCATGGAAGAACCCAGCTGTGAGTGCCAAAGCTGTAGGAAATCAGTCTCTTCCCTTCTGCTGTCCACATTTTAAACTAGTTTTACTTGAGCTGCATTTATAAAGAAGCCATAAAGTTGATTAATAGTTCATAATGAAGCTGTTGGCACTTAATATACTATTCACTTCTACAGACTTCTTACTAAAAATACTTGAAAACTTAAAGGTAAATGTTAAATTCAATTTTTGGTATGTACATGTGGATACTAGACTCTATCTAAATGAATTGATTAGTATTGATCCATCTATTGCATTCCAAATAGGTAATCAAGGGCTAATCTTGTTAAAGACTAAATAATCCATTGACTATTTAGTGTGACTTGAAGTGTCAGAGGACCAAACCTTGTGATTACACTGGGACTGGTAAAAAGGGAAATGCAAGAGAAACCCATTCCAAAAGGCAAATGAGTTTTAGCTGGGTCTCTAAGTGAGAGATGATCCAGTAGTTTTGCTTCAGTAGCATAGGAGGGATGGAAAGAATCAGGTCTATTTCAGCCTTCTGCAGCAACGAAAGATAAAGTCCCTTGAGGTGAAGCCTTTTTACTTATTCCTGGTTTTGACTCTTTTTTTAATGAATAATGTTGCAAAGATTTTTGGCAAATGGTAGAATAAATGATATGGGTAATTCCTAAAAATGACCATTATCTGCTTTCAGGGAAGTATTGCAAACTTTAATGTATTCAAGTACTTCCTCGGGGTCATCTAAAAGATAATGACTGGATGGAAAATATTAGGATTCAAGCAGTGGTTTAAAAGTATACAACTGCATGTTGTACTGGAATTTTTTAAAAACTAGATCTGAATGTTAGCTGTAGGTTTCTTCAGTTTCACTTCTGGAAAATCGACATTTTCATTTTGACTGCTGCATGTATGGTACTGTGAGTTTAAGCAAGTATTTGTAAGCATGGGACCCCAGGTTCTCAAGGACTGTTTTTTATTTCCCTTAATGAATGGAAAGATATCAAATGAGAACAGAGTAGTGTATATTTTAAGTGTACTGTTTACAAAGTAGGAATATTTTTGTGTAAGAGAAGAATACATTCTGCTGTAATATTAGTTAAAAGTGTGATACACATATGGATACAGTCCAAATACTAATAAACACCTTAATCTCTCATTTTATTAATTTATGTAGACTTCAGATAGTATTTATAATGTATTCAGGTACGCAGAGACTGATGGAAAGAATGCTTTGTGACACAACAACATTTGATTCTTGTTAAAATACTCTTTCAGTCTCTGGAGTCACCTCATCTCACTTTGTAAAAACAGTACTTTGAACAATGCTCTGAGACTTACTGGATTTAGTGTGCGACCATCTGCTAAAGAGAACAAGCCCTAAAATGAGCAGCTCTTCACTCCTGGGAAGAAGAGCGTCCTGGGATCTATCTGTGAATGCAAAGAAGGACTTAAAAATATTCGTTTAATTCTCCTAATAGTGGAGTTCGTGGTTGTCTGCATTTGGCTTCTGTAGATAGAGCAGAAGTCTCTGCTCGCTCACAGCTTGCTCCTGTTTTCAGTTGCTCAGTTGACGCTGCGGTAGAATATGGACGAGAACTCGTACATAAAAGATCTGTGACTAAATTTCTGACTGCCCAGGATTTCATTTCCTACAAACCTTAAAATGTTGCTTCAGAGCTAGAACAATAGAATAAATAGCTTTTCAACTTGCATGAATGGCAGCTGAGGCTGGCTGCTGTCACATTTTGTGTGGGCATTTTCTCCTGTTTCACTTATTCCTAACTTGCTCTGCTGTGTTCTGTTTACAATCTACCGACAGCACACTGATCCATTTATCCATAGGGACAGATTGGAAATAGCTCACTGAAAACAAAACTCTTCAAGTAGATGAGAAAAAAAAAATAATTGTCTTTTGGGTTATAACATAAGCTGCTTTGCAGCAACTTGATTTCAGTCTGATTTCTAATTTCCTGTGTGCCATTTATGCAAGTTTTAAAAACAATTGGTTTTGTAACTCTTGCATTTGTCAAGGTTTCTTGCTTGTGGAACTCCTGGAGCTCTGGTTTAATGGTATGTAATTCTGTATATTTGAAGAAATGCCTGGGTTTACAGACTTTGTTAGTATTTCTGCACTGGTTCTCACAGTACAGTGAAGCTCCTTCTCACTCCAGTGTTGAAGACTGTTTCTGAGTATATTGATCAGCACGGCTTTCCAAGCAGTAAGAACAGACTAAAATACTTAAAGTGTTGGATTATTTTGTAATATACCATGAGACCAAGTACTGGAAAACTGTTTTTAAAAAGTGCCAGTGCCTTGCAGATGTATGCAGATGTACTTTATTTCTGAATTTTTATTCATCCAGCTTTCATTGCTGTGGTCCATATCTTCTAAGTTTCAGATTGTAACCTTTCACAGAACTGCCTAAAATGTATAGGTGGGGATGTGGAATGAAGCATGTGGAGTGCTTCATTTCGAAGCCTCTGCTCTCAGAGGAGCTTGCTCGGAGGAAGCTCAGCATTGCTTGTCTGTCATACACAGCCACTTGAAGCATCAAGATTTATGTGGCTGAGGACTTGCTCTGAGTAGGCAGAATTTATGTAGACTAGAGAATTTATGCAGCTCTGGTTAGTCCTGCACAAAGGCTTTGCATAAGATTAAACACTGTCCTTTTTTTGCAATCTGCAACTAGCAGAAAGCCTCTACAGGAGCAGAGGGTTGTGTATAAAATACCATACAAATATTGTACAAACTAGCACAGAGTAGTTAAAAGGCAAGTGTCCCATTTCTTGCGGCATTCATGGCTAGAATTCCTAACGGTGAGCCTGTCGTCATTCCTTGTGCCTTGGTAAGTGCGATGGACACGCATAGGAACAGCAGTACCAGAAGACGGTAGTGCTGTCCAGAAATCTGTCCAGATGAGAGGGACTGCAGTTCATCTCTTGGGCAAAAAAAAAAAAAAAAAAAAAAAAGATTTTGAGTCTGCATGAATGTCCAAATTACTAGACTGTTGAGTAAAAAGGTATTTTTCCTGCTACATTTCTGTGAATTTAATTCTTTCTTTCACAGAAAACTTAAATGTTCCATTTGAGGTTAAATGAAGTGTTGTGCCTTGCCCTATAGTACTATCCTCCCCATTCTCTCTTTTTTTTTTTTTTTGGAAAAAAAAAGAGGAAGTGCTTCTCACAGTTTACGTCAATGACACTCTCCTCTGCTCTCAGAGGTTGGCAGACTACACAAATAATTGCTTCCTCCAATGAAAGCCCCTTTATTTAAAGCAGGACACCTTGCAACTAGGCTGATAAGTTGGTGACCTGCAGCAGCTGCCACTGCATTAGATAGAAGTGGTTTGCACATGCACTTCTGATCATCAAACCATTTCCTTACTGAAATATCTAGTTGTGGGAGCTCCTTTGCCAGCCAGGACTTCAGGTCTCTTGGAAACCAAAACATTTAGTCAGACATTTATGTCCACATTTTGGCATCTAAATGTAAGTTTAGATAGATACCACAGGTTGAATTGCTGCCTTTGCTTTTGAACTCTGAGCCCTAAAGCTGCCTGCAGTGCTGCCAGCATTTTAAGGTAGTGAGACCTCTGTTTCTGTCAACACCACAGGTGACACTGCCTGGGACAGGTAATTGCTATACATGAAAACTCAGTGAGGATCTTGTGTTGATGTATATGGGTAAGGCCATAGATTTTGGTGAGGCTTTCTGGCCTAACAATAACCAATTTGGAAAAGGCAGTGCTACTGCACCATAACTGCCACAGAATGAGCAGTATCTTGAAAGGACTTATGAAGCATAGAAAGAAGCCCTGCTAAAATACTCTATTAAGTGGCATGTATAAGGACTTACCAAAGACTGGGTTCTTAGTACTTCTACCAAAGTCTACTAATGTTTTACTCTTGAATTAAAACCAGGATCCAAGAATATGTAGATATGGGTAATATATCTACATGTCCAAGAATCCCAAGTTTTAAGTATAGCTTAACTATTTGCCGTGAAAAATTTAGTTGCAAAATATAGCTCTTCGAAGTGCTCTTCAAAATCTTTGTGTACAGACTCACAAGAGGGCTTTAGAGTTTGTTGTTGTTCAGAACAAGGAGGTTCTATTATATTATATTGTGTTTGAGCCAGTGACTCTCTTGTGAGCCGCTTACTTTGCGTGTTCCAGGCGTGCAGGGTCTCTGTGCAGCTAGTGCTGGCTGTCAGCTGAAGATACGAGTGCTGTGTCTGAACAGATGAGGGTTTGGCTCAATGTGATGACTTTGAAGCCTAGGCCATCTTAGCTATATTAGACCCTCAGGGTGAGATTGCTCTGCTCTCAAGCATAATTCTTAAAAGGGAACTTGTGAGATGAAGGATAGATTTTCACAGAATAATAGAGGATGCAGTTTTTAGGTTTCTCACATAGCCAGTTACTATCTCATAAAATTTTCTCACTTGCTGCTGCTAGAACAACTTCCTCCTCCTGGTTTTCAGGCAAGTGGCTATAACGGGGGCTGTGTCAAAGTGTGCTGAAAAATTGTTCAGTGCTTCTTGTTGTCATTTGATTGGTGGATATTCTGCAAGCACTCGGGAGATTTGATGTGACTTTGTAGGATCAGCTAGATCTGCACCTAGATGTCAGTGGCAAGTCCAGTGGACTTGGCAAGTCAATTGAACTTTATTCATAGATTAAAAAGTTGAGACCTCAAGAAGCAAGTGACAATGTCATCCTCTGTACAGGTTATAAATATGGTCTACCTAAGTATTCGTAAAATAAACAAATGTAAGTTCCTGTCAAAATGATTGTGGTATTTCCTGCTGAAATTATTCAAGGATGCTTACAATGCAAAGGCTTAAAACTATGGATTCTACTTTAGACTTGGGTCTCAAGCTTTTTCTGATGCTTGTGATGGTCCTTTCTTCTGTTCCTTCTTTCCATCTTCTCTGTACTTTTAGTACATTCCTTCCCCTCCAAAAGCAAAACCAAAACACAATTTAGGACTGATGGGGTACACCAGGGTTTTTTTTCACCTGCTGACAAGGTGTTTTTGTTTGTGTGTGAGGTTAGTTTTGCTGGTGTTTGTTCAATTGGCAGACCATTTTTTTTTTCTAAGACCATTTTTTCTGAGATTTATGGCAATGTGCACATTCAGTATGTATCAGTGTTACTATGCAAGCTTACTGCATCTCTGTCAGAGGAAGAACAGAGTTTCTCAGAACAAGCTTACAGTATTATCTTTGAGCATATGTTCTCTATTAAGTGAGATGAGAAAAGTCACTTAGCTTTCCTTCCATTTGGAGGTTAAAATGGAAGGCTTGCCTAAAAACAGATTGTAGTAAATTGGGGCTTTATTTGAACAGTATGTCAACATTATTAACTTGAAAATATATACTAAATTGATAGGTTTCCTCTAATTGCTTCATCTTGAAAGCTGTTCTCAACAAACAAGCAAACAGTTCAAAAGTGATTTAATCTGCATGGAAATGCTGAATGCAGAGGAAGGCATACAGCACCACTTTCCTAAATAAGTTTTTTGTTACAAAGAGTTCTGGCTAAGCAATGTACAATATATTTGGCCCATTCTACTTCATCCTTTACAAAAATGCCAAAGAATTTAGAATATACTTTGTGTCCAGATTCTGAGATTATTGACCTATGCTTTGCTCATGGAAAGCTCCTTTTTTATTTATTTTATTTATTTATTTTCCTAAGTATGACTAGTTTGACACAAATATGTGACTGGTCCCTGAGAAGTATCACTTCAGTGTTACTTGACTTCACTGACAGATATTTAAGACAGCTATATGAATACTTCATGTTTGAACTATATCTTACAAGTAGCTATGAGACTTCCTTGCTTTTGGAAGCTATTCTGAAGATTTTAATGATGTTGTAAATGCCAAGAAAGCTAATTTGCTTTAGCATTCAACATAATCACAGGCATTTCAGCAGCACTCAATCAGCGCTACTTATGTAGGTGTTACCCTTTCTGACCAAAGAGCCAAAATTAGGGAGTCTTCCAGCTTACCCTGTTTAGGAGGAGAAATTGGGGATTTCTAGGGAAATTGAGCTGCTTTTGGTACAGTTAATGAAAAACATATGCCAAGCCTAACTTTTTTTCAGCACTGCCCATAAGCAGAAATAATTTTCAGCTTTAAGCCGCTTCCAGTAAATATTCCACCTTGACAATCTGTTTGTTCTTCATCAGAACAGGTCAGTGATTCAGGCCTGGGTTTCTTCTTACTGTGGTTTTTGAGCTCTGCCCTTGCAGGTGGAATTATTGGGTCTGAGTCACATCTAGACCAAAACTCAATCACAGAGCTGATCTATCTCTGTCTGAGGAGGAAGGGAGTAACTGTAAGAGCAACCATGGCAAGATTTAATCATCTCCTTCGTAATAATTGGTGGTTCTAATGTCTACCATTTCAACCATTTGAGCGTGGAAGAAATGTGAAATATTTTTATATTTCTAACTACTCGTTTTAACCATCCTTTCCAGTGACTATATTCAGAATGATCAACAGCTAGGAGTGGTGCTTTCTGACAAAATGAAAGGAGGATGTTATCTAACAGGCAACCACTAGCAACCTGGTATAGGAACCGGAAAAAAAAGATAGCTTTATCGTTGTATAAATTCATTTGTGCATGGCAGTGACTTTTAGGTGAGTTGCCTATGCATGTATGAAAAGAAATCGAGTGACGGTGCTACATGTATTAGTAGTTCGTTGCATCAAGTGTAGACAATTTCTTTAGTAAAAGACTCTGTGTTATGTTTTCCTTGTAGCTCATTGCTCTGCAGGATGCATATTACCATTAACATTTATTATTACAGCTAAAGGTGTGGGAGTTCTGAGAGGAAATATTGCTTCCTCTACTGTCCAGCTACCAGAAGAAGTTCTGCTTCCTTGTCTGTCTGCACGCTCGGCCTTTGCCAGCCAGCGGAAGTGGCTGAATCCCTGGGCCTAGCTGCCTTCACACTTGCTTTCAGATCTCATCGTGGGGCTCTCTTCTCTGGGTTTTGCTTTTCTTAATCCTTCCCCTTAAACAAAAGCAAAGCCTGATACCATTCCAATTGCCATTTCCTCATTAAATGTAATTTCCTACTTTCCATCCATTCCACAGCATATAGTTATTTTTATATGTACAACCTTTATGCAGACAAGTGTGTATTTTGCTGTATTAATACACATTATTTCCAAAATTATCTCCAGGAATGTAACATTCTTAAATACTATGGAAAAGGCTTTTTTTACCAGGCAAGTTTTGCAGCTTATTGCTGTCCTTATAAAGGGGGTGATTTATCACAGAGTAATTTGGGACAGTTATTTTAGAATGTAGTTTTCTTGTTTTTTTTTAAGGAAATAATCCTTGGTCACTGAAAGACTTTCCTAGGACTTATCTAGTAGAACCACTGCCTTTGTGGTTCTGGTTCTAGCCTTTTTGATAATAGTTGATAACACACTTAGGGTGTCCCACTGTTGAACAGGAACCTCTTTAAAAGTAGTAGCTGTGAAACTTTTACAAAAAAAAAATCTTCAAATTATTCAAAATTCAAAAATACCCCAGTGTTTTTCTGCTAATATTTGGAAGAGGAACAAGTATGGTTGGAAATCCTGAGAGTCTGCAATCCTAACGTGCCTGCGACCCGGAAAGGTGGTAGGTAAATTTACACACGCGAAGGGGCCAAGTAAGCGACGGCTGCAGGCAGCACTGCGAGTGCCGGGGAGTCGGTGCAGCCAGAATTCTCCGCACGCGGCGGCGCGCGGGTGCTGCAGGGAGCGCGAAAGGCCCCAAGATGCTGCAGCAGGCAAGGCAGGGCGCCCAGGGCTGCTTTGCCTTCCTCAGCAAAGTTTACCCGCGTGTTTACTTCCTAGGCAACGGGGCTGTTGCTGGAGGCCATTTGATTAAAAGCTTTCCTCCTGCGATTCCTAGTATTAGGATAAGTCGTAGAGTGTTGTTTACACGACTCCTTGTGTTTCATGTCATGCATCCTCATCTGCAGATGGTTTTCATCGTTTATTGCTAATAGTGAGTATCTGTTAGTTTTCTACACATTCTTTGCGGCATTTTGTATGTTTAAATGGTACAAATGTAGAATGGGAATAATTATGTAGTTTAACAAAGCGAAATGGAACTCTCTTGGGGTGCTTTTCTTCCCCCCCCTCCTCCACTGCTTACACAGTGGCTTTTTTTTGGCATTTTAGAGAGCAAAAAAAAAAGGCAGAAAGCTTTCACCAGATAAACCTTTCTCCTTGCATTTTTGGAGTAAGAATGCAAGCAGATGATATATGTCAGTTCATGTGAGGGATGGCAAAAAGGCAGCAAATACTCAGTGCTGGGTAGAACTGGCTTGCTAGAGGGAATGTAAAGCACAAAGATAAAATGAAAGTGCTTTAACAATAATCCTACTCCTCAAGCCCTATCTACGTAAAAAGGATTCCTTAATCAAGCGTTTCAAAGGTTGAAGGCACAGAGTCAGAGTTTCAGCAGTTTTAAGCAACTGTAACTCCACTAGCAATTGAGTGAATGGCAGTGTATGCCATTAACTGTTCTAAGTTGCTTGTAGATCTGGGCAGGAGTAACAGGGGAAGGATAAGGAAGATAAATTTGAAGGAATATAAGAAAATTCTGATTTTTTTTCCCTCTTCCCCTTATTTGGAAAAGATCTGTAGGTCACTAGTGCTAATGAGCATTGGCTGGAAATCTTCATTTAGGCAGGAGTTCTGAGAGCCAGCTTACTGCAGAATAGGAAGGAACCTTGAAAACTTCAGTGCCCTTAAAGTAGGGGGGACAATTGCTAGTTCATTTGTGGTTTGATGCAAGCTTCACTTACATTATAATATTAATCAAAATAAAAATACCTCTTCTTCAAAAGACTGAAATGAATGCTTCATATTTCTGTAATTCCTCCCACCCAGTATGCTTCCACAAAACAGTCTTTTGGTAAAAGCAACACAATTTTATGCAGTATTTTTATTTTTCTTAGTCTTTTGACAGAAAATGGCATTGTTGGTGTGTGTATATGTGTGTGTGTGTGGGGGGGGAGTATGCTGCCCTATTTCCCCCACTCTCCTCTAAGTCTAGTAGGAACTGTTTCTGTCTTAAATCAGATGGTTTTGGCCAAGGACTTCACAGCTGTTCTCCTTCTTCTGTTGTGTTTAGAATCATTTGTGAAAGGTTATAACTTCATGCAATAAAGGAAGAGCCCCTAAACCCTGAAGAAAGATAAAAGAGGAGAAGGTTCTTATATTGCTATTTTGAATGAATGCACTTGTGCTTCTCACTGTAATAAATTTCAAAGAGGAGCAATTCAAAATCTAATTGTTTTAAATTCCCAATTTCCAAGAGAAAAATTGTATGTCTCTTGCAAACCCAGCTTTGCTGCAGAACAGCTGAACTATTTCTGAAATTCTTGAGAATTTTATTCCAAATTGTGGACTTTCTTTTCTCAGGAGTTTAAAAAAGAAACAAAATGGTAGATGAGCAAACCAATGGCACATCTAGCATGAATCCATAGAGATCAGTTAGTCTCAAGTTAATGGGCTGCTATTCTTCCAGATATATAGTACTCCCAAGATGAGCTGCAATTTAAAAACACAGTCTGACTTTTCATAAATGGTAGCTGGAAAGATTGTGTTGCACTGTGGGATTAGTATTTAGGATTCACTTAGATTTTGGTGTTTTTATAATCACTCGATTGCCTTCATTACCTCTTTCCTTCAGCAGCAGGAGCAACATGATAGAGACTCCATCCCTTTTGGTGGTGCCAATAGTAATCTATTCTGTCTATAGTATTTCAGGTATTTTACTGTTGCAACTTATATGTTATAGTAAAAATCTCTTATAGTAAGTGAGAGGCTAAGGTTCTGACTTGCTCTTGCTGTTAGTCCCTACCTAGGCACAGGGAGGAGGTTGAGGAAGATGGGTTTAAGTGTCACTGCAGTCATGCAGGGGCATATAAAGTGCTGCCAACTGCAACAGATGTCTGATACCTGCTAACCCTGTACTTGGAAAGCCAGCAGCAGTAGAGTTTGATCACACCTTAATTTCATTTTTAGACAATTTCAGTTTGGGGAAGTTATTTAGAAAGTGAATGATTAATCAAACAGGTTGTCCTGTCTTCACTGCAAAAAGAAAGTTTCCAGCATCTAGACTTGTGACACGAAAAAAAAAAAAGTGTTGTGTCAATGCAAATACTTAACATGCTCTACAGTTGGAAGCTGTGTGGATGCTGTAGGTATCCTTTCATGTATATGTACCCACATCTCTTCTTCCAGAAGAGTGAAGGGAGAAGTATTTTGTTCTAGAACACTTTTTGGTTTTAAAAAAGTTTGTTTGAAAGTTGAGTAGAAAACAATCTGCTTTGAATGTAACTGGAGAAGGTATCATTACTGTATTACTTGCTCTTCCCAGAACAAGTAAATGTGGTTGCTGGAGGGAAGGAGCAAAATGGACTGGAATAAACATGGCTCCGTCTAAGAGAATAACATAGAGAGGTAAAGGGAAGCATTTGTGATGTGAAATGATTTGTCAAGGATACAACATATAATCTTGAAGACATTTTTCATACAGTTACACGCTTCTGGTGTTTTCTTCTATCTTTCAGCCTGTTCTTAATTCATCATGGTGAAGGTGAAGTTTCTTGTTAGATGGAATGACTTTTAAGTAATGCTTGTCTTCTGTGCAAGCAGGCTGATGTACCACAAATGAGCAGACCAGGCTCATTCAATTTAACGGGCCTGCCATGTGACCAGCTGCCCAAAGTCTCACTGTGGAGTCACAGAAATGCTTCTAATCAGTTTAGAGAGGTATATAGCTGGGCAGAGTGAATACAGTGTTTCAGTTTTAATTTTTAGTGATTTGAAGGACAGAGAAGTTCACATGAAAGGAACTGATTTTGTTCCTTCTAAAGGAGTTGAGTTTAACGCTGTTGAAGGATTTTTTTGTAAGATGTTCACGCAGCTCTAGTGGTGACAGTATCTTGGCTTCGGTTCTGAATTTTGTTCTAAATTTAGGATTCCTTTTTGCCTTTCTCTTGGAAATGTAGTTGTTCCCTTCCCTGCTTCATATCAATAACAGTCTGCCTCCTTGTTACCATTATTTCTGTCCTCGATACTTGCCCAGTGTGTGAATCTCTTTATATCTTCTGTGACTATCACCATGTTGTGGACATACATAATTTTTGCTCTCACCAACGCAATCTGCAACAGATGAATAGATGTTGACAGCCCTGGGCAGCCACAGGAAAGTTGTATCACAACAGACTTGGTTCTGAATTACAGAAATGTTGTTAGGCCTCCCACCACATTTCTAAAACTGTTTTGTTTGAGTCATCCATGTTTCCTATATCTTTTTTTTTTTTTTTTTGGCAAAGAGTGAACAGAAAATAAACAGAAACTTGGCAGGAGGCCATGCCTTAAGGTCAGATTATTATTATTATTTTTTAATTTCTCTCTTCATCAAGTCTTCCATTAACATGTTGCTACAGATGTGTACGTAGCTGCCTCAGCACTGTTAGCAATCCTTTCGTGTGAAATGGCTTGTCTGCCATGAAGAATCATGAAGAGGCAGCAAAGAGCAAGACAATAGACCAGCCAGAGTGTCTACAGATGTTTTTAATATGATCCTCTGTTATTTATACAGTGTCATAGGTATGCATGGTGTTTTGTAGATTTATAAAACGTGAGAGCTTCCTGTCCCAAGAGCCTTACAACATGTAAGATTGCATATTAAGCCCTGCAAGACTTCTGGTCATATTCAGTGCCCGGTGGGTGTAGTTTTAGCAAGCGTGATACAGAACATACTTACTTCTCGTTAGCTATACATGGAATGGAGAGAAATGTGTTTAAACAACATACAGTGAACAGCAAGAAAGAGAAATGCTAATGCCTCTTCAGGATCTTTACTGCTGATTTAAACCTAACCCAGGTCAGCAAGACCAGTGGTCTTATTTAGGCTGAACTCATGTTTGTTGACCAAGAGGACTTTTGGAGGTTGTAAACCTACATAATCCCCAGTGAAGAGAGGCTACATGTTTGTCTGTGGTTAGTAAATTGCACTGCAGAATGATCTGTAGGCAGCAGTCTCTGAATATTTCACTTCACGTTTTGTACGAGTTATTTCTTATAACCTTGGTTAGTCTAGAGGAACATGGATCTAAGTAACAGGCACAGATGAGGGTTGGATGCATTTTTATTACAGCCACAATATTTAAGAATAATCAAGGAGATTTTAAGCTGCCTGGTTCAGCTCTTGTACTAATGGAGTAGACTCCAGAATGCCAATGCAGTGCCAGTTAGTACTGGGTTTGGTGCATAATTTCGTATCTGAATATAAAAACAACTCACGAGAGGGAACTCACCCTTGAACTTAGGAGCACTGATTCATCAGTAAGAAGTAGCTGTGCTGTACCTGTGCAGGCAATAGCAGAGAATCTGTTTTCATAGCACAAAGTTCTCATAAGCACTGAATTAACTGAATATTTGTAGCAAATCAAAAGAAGCCCTTCTCTGCTCCGCTCTAGTTTCTTAACATGTGCATGGAAATCACAAGCTTTAGGGATAATACTTTAAAAGACTTTGAAGTGACCAAAATGAACCGCAGCCCACTGGATATTGTCTCCATAAAAGTTCAAAATTATTATGATATTGAGTGGATCAAACTCTTCCATGCCTGAAAGCACTTGAATGTTTCTGAATTAACGAGATCTTTTTATTTCTTTTTAATAGAATGAGTATTCTTTTCTTTCTGTGCATGGTCTGAGCCTGCATTTCCTAAAGCATGCTGAACTTTTTAAAGAATTCCAACACATGACCTGGGTTATCTTTTGGTAAATTTAGGTGCTGTAACAGACCTTGGAATGTGCGAAGGTTTTCAATTCCATCTGTGTGCATTTTCCTATTGAGCAGTGCAGGGTGAATTAAAACTTAGATGGTTAAACTATTTAACCTTCTCTTTGATGGTTAAATAGTTTCCTTATTAGTAAAATGGAAATGACCATTTCAGAAACCTGTCCTTTTTTTTTTTTTTTATTTCTATAAGTATGTTTCTAAGGTAGCAAAGTTATAAAAACAATGGCATTTTTACAGTGACTAGTAGAATCTGTACATTTAGAAAATATCTGATGATAATGTGTTAGATTTTGCACTATTGTCCTCCTTTCTTATGGCATTAAGTATTGAATGGAGAACTAGAATGTGAAATTAGCTCTTCCTTTAATATAAATGAAGTTGTGTGCTAGGAGTGTGATCTGAGATGCAGTTTTAGGGTCCGTAAAACTGTTAAGAAGTTCTAGCAGATAAAGATGTAGTTTCTGATCTTAGGAAATTATAATATCAACTTCTTTAGTTTACTTAAAGCAGAAATTACATCTTTCCCACCCTACTTGTGATTTATGTTCTTCAAAACATCTCCATATGATATAGACCTTGACTTTTTATTGACTTGTTTTTGATTCAAGGAGTCATAAAAATCATTGCCTGATATCTTTGACTATATACATTTATCTTTTTTTTCATTCAATTCTGTCTTCCTCCTCACAGATTATTTCTCATTTTTTGAGATTTAAAGATAAGAAATAAGGACAGAGGGGAGCATATTCCAAGAGGTAGAAACCTAGAAGATGGAGACTCAGAAAAGAGTTAAATGGGGATTTTCCTTGCTATAAAATTATTGGGCAAAAGCCAGGCGTGTGAGAGCTACAGGAGAGGAATTGCAGAAATTGTTTCTGTGTGTGTTGGAATCTGGGGAAGGGAAGATGAGTGGAGCTAAAACAAGGCAAGACTCCAGAGAGGAAGCTTTCTAGGAGACTGGAAACTGAAATAAAAGCTAGAAGAATGTGTATGAAACACTTTGTTTTACTTAGCTCAAATTGCGTCTTATGTATATATTTTTTTTAACTGGGTTAATTAGCACTGACAGAATGCTGCTCTAGTATGCTGAGGTGCTTCCAGTCTCTGGGCTAGTTCATTTTGAGTTAGTGAGGGTGAAATACCCCCAAGGTGGCCTTGTTTTTCTAGTCTTCACCAAGAACCCCACTCATCTCTCTCTAAATCCCTAGTTATCTACTAGTCATCTCAATTTAAATCCAAGTAAACTGGGAGCACTTCTGATTTTCCTTCCCCTTTTCTTATTACAAGAGATACCTTAAAGGGTGACAAGGAGACTTGGAGGTGTAGCGTGATTTCCACGAAAAACCCAGCCAATTAACCTAGGATGCTTGAGGCTGGGGAGGACATGGCCATGAGGAGACTATGAGGAGAAGACTACAAAATCCTGGGCATCTAGAAATGGTGGTAAAGGAACAAGCAACGACACTTATAATTCAAAGATTCAGTGAGATTTACTGTCATGATGCAGGTTGGAAACATGCAGGAAAAAAGACAGTTCTGGGGAACTTGCTACCATGCAGTGGTGCAAATGTCTAAAGAATGCTTGGGCTCAGAAATTTTGAGACGGAGTAATAGAGGAAAAGTACATTAAGGCCTACTGAGTGCATAGACTCAGGTGAAGTGTCCAATCGATGCCTGCTCTGCTCTTGTGCTCTCTCCCTGCATGTCTGCTGCTGCCTGGAATCAGGAAAGGAAGACCTGCTGTCTGGCTTAGTGTGACTGCTCATATGGGACAGCAGGTCATATGCTGCAAGGGTGATATTTCCGTAGATTTCCCACTTGAAGCTGGAAGGAAGTAATTACTAAAATATAAGGTTATTCAGACAGACTATCACTGCTGAAATGAATCTGCACGAAAATCTGCTGCATGGTGCACACCTTTGATTCTGTGTCTAAATAAGTTTTAAGTATGTATCAAAATTTTAAGGTGCTGGCAGAAATTCAAACAAGCTAATATCAAACTTCAGCTGTCTCATTGTACATATTTTGTTTAATGCATGTTCATTTTGAATGGTGACAAATTGTGTCAACCTACAGTGAAACTAGTAGTTATAGGAAAAGCTGTAGCCTTATTACTCTGAAAACATTCTTGCAGCAGATGTGTCAGAAAGAAAACAATATATGTAGTTACTTTGAGGTCTCTGGGTTCCTCAGATTTTTTTTTTCCTTTTAGCCTTTTTAATCATCATCTTTACTTTGCATCCATGTTCTGAGCATAGAATCAGACAACAGAGCATATTTTCACCTCTAGACCCGATGTTGTTGTTGATACAGTCAGTTTACTGTACACTGAAGCACTTCACTGTACTGTGTTTGTACTTTAGGACTGGACCCAGCTAAAAGTTACTTGTGCAGATGTAAGTCATGGTATTCACTTCATGTATTTCCAGGGTTACCTTTCTTTTTAGGCCAGTGGGGAGAAAATCAGAGCAAGAGCAGAACCTTGTGCTCTGAATCATCTTTCAGGGGAGTTTCTTCAGAGTAAGCTGTTTCACCTAGGCTAACTTTCCACATCTGATTTTAATGTCCTCCCCTCTCTGCTTTCTCCTACTCTTCCTTCCCTTGTCCTCAACAAGAAATCCCAAATAGCAGCTAACTTGATGGCATAGGGCTTATTTAATGAAAATCTTATTACTGGATAACTAAAAAATACAGCACTGAAATCTGCCAGTTCTGCACCATAGGTAACAATCCAGCTGACATTAGCATATAATGCCCAGGGTTAGAAATCTATGTAAGGTTATTTGACTGTCATATGAATATTATTTTTCTTAATGTGAGGAAAGGAGGAAAAACATCCTGAACCATTTTCATTAGGTATAGCAATCCTCAATTGTCTGAATCTAAAATTAAAATCTAGGAGTTAGAGGGAAGAGAGTGAGAATATGAAAGACAGGAAGACTAAATTTTGAAGCACTAAGCAGGAGGAAAGTGGCACTTTCCTGGACTGTCTCTATGCTGTGTAAATATTTACAGATTGGTCTCCATTTATGAAACTGCAGAGAATGCCCTGACCAGACAAGCAAAGATAAGGACAAATATCAGCTTCAGAAGGCCTGTAGTTTACTATATGCTATGAGAATACTTGGTATCAGTAGAGAGAAATAGATGTTTCAGTTGTATTTTGCAGTAGGATATTCCCTCCTATGGTAGAGCACAGTTTAGTGTGTTGCTAGATCAGTAAACAGCATCATGATAATCTGCGCTACTTTTTTGGCTCTGGACCAGTGTGAACTCCTCTCTCTGTGGAATAGCTGAGGAATTCAAAACAACTGGTCCTGTAGTTTTTTGTGTGTGTGTTGTCCAGAACAAGCAACATTTGGGATTGTAATAGATTGCTCTGTAGTGAGGAGAAAGATGCAGACTGAGTCCTTGCAAACCCAGAGTTCATGAAATATCTCTGCTGTTTAAGTATTAAAGCTATTGTCTTAATGCCCTTGCCCTTAGGAGTCATGGGGATTTTGGGTAGTATTAAAGAGGAACGTATTTTTTTTTTAATGCTCCTTTAAATGTTAACGGAAAAGAGGAAAACTATGAAGAATTCCAAGAAACAATGGTATGTAAATCTGTACGGCACACTGTGATGGGTCAGGTTAAGGTATGTGCTGACAGTGATAGTGAGTAGATCTGTGGAACGGAGCATAAACCCCCATACAAACCTATCAGGATTTTCAGAGAGGGGAGGAAGGAGGTAAAAGGAAGGAAAGGGAGATCCCTCTGTGAAGTGTTTGCCATTAGATACACTAATGATGGAGGTAAGATGTGACGCGCTGTGGGTGCTCAGGCTCTTTCTCTTTAATGGGAGTTGAGGGCTGCATTGAATCAGGACTTGAGGCAAGTGCATATAGACTTCTTCCTTCCATATATTTTCCAAACACTTTAGAGTAACTTCTGTCTGGTAGCTGTTACCTGCAATTCAATTAACGTGTATTGCGTTTTCCTCCTCATTAAAGTCAGTTTTCTTATGACAAGGTTGCTCCCTGCAGTTTCTTGGCATGGTGCAGTGAAAATGCACGAGTAGGAAGCAGACAAAGAGAAGAAAAAGGTTAATCAATTAATCAGTTAAATGCAATTTCATTAGTTGAAATTGTAAGAGCTATTGACCTCTCACTTGTCTTTTGCCAGCATAGGTTCTCATTTTTCTTTCTGGTCCTTCTCTTCGGAAACATCAATGTTTATTCTGGAACTTGTTGACTAGTGTATTTTTATTCTGGAGAATAACTACTGCCTTAATTAAGAAGTAAATCCTATTAAAATCCTTTTGGGTGTTTGATACAAGAGGTGATGCGTAGAGGAATGATTATTTTAGTGTGTTGCTGTTACCTAACACTGTCTTCAGTTTTTACTTCATAAAAGCCAGATAACAGAATCTGTGGTGCTACTCCAAGTTGAGTATAACTTGAATCATCAGAGCTGCTTTAAAACAAAGCTAAGCTCAAAAATATCTTGCTCATATATGTAGGAAAAGGAGAAATCACCTGTTCACCTTCTTATAAATCGCATGTATGTCAGGACTGAAAGCTGTAAATCATTCACTAACCTATACTCTCAGCTATCAAATCCGTTTAGAGCTGCTTATCCTACCAAAGAAGAACTGTGGTTCTGCACTCTGCACACGGGCAGGTTCTCAGCACTTGTATTAAGTCATGCAGATTTGCCCCATGTTTCATGCAGCAACTTGACGTGTGTTTTCATTTGTTTGTTTGTTTGTTTTGTTCAAGTCTACTATTCAGTTTAGCCCCTAAACAAGGCAATAAATAGTTTCTTAAACACTAAATTCTCATTCTTTTGTTGTCAGAACTAGAAGAGAATGGCTGGAAAGTATATACTTTTGCTATTTTAAGTTTTCTTCCCATTCCGAAAGTGTTTCATGTTTGTTCAGTATAAGCAATATACTGTAATGAAACACCAGTGCAGGGAAAAAATGGCTGTGGCCACTGAAAGTGCTTAGGAGAGTTTCCTACAATTTTACCATTCAAATCTGCTAGTTAGGACATCTGGCAGAAGATAACCTGAAGGGAGACATCTGTGTCACCTTATGCACTCTATCACAAT
This sequence comes from Crypturellus soui, assembly GCA_032275445.1. Lineage (NCBI taxonomy): Eukaryota > Metazoa > Chordata > Aves > Tinamiformes > Tinamidae > Crypturellus > Crypturellus soui. The sequence continues at coordinate 1,920,300 of JAUBNY010001082.1, forward strand.
TGTCATGTACTTAAATTACATGTTGGAATTCTTTTTTTTTTTAATAAACTTTTATGTTCTGATGGTTGGATGGTTTTGAAGAATGTTTCATAAGGTTTGCATAGGAAGAATTGTTCATGTCCCAGTTGCTTTGCAGATGTGATAAATGCTGCCTCTGCCTTCAAAGCGCAGATGGATGTTGCAGGAGAGTAGAGTAGGATGAGGAAAAGGAATTCAGATTAGTTAAATGAGATGATTAAACTGGCTAATCAGGTCTATAAATTAGCTGAGCTGAGGTTGTATGAACTATGAAATCCCTCCTCCGGCAGCACAACAAACAAACCACAGTTTCATGGGCCTGCGTAGTGGGAGTTTAGGTGCCTCTGAAGCCAGGAGGTCCGAGTGAAGCTCACTCTGCAGATGAGGCAATTGCAGCACCTCTGCCGTGCCAGCTTGGTGTGGTGCCCAGCAAGGGCACAGAGCAAGTTCTTTCTGTGAGCTGCTGGTAGTCTCCATCCTCCCCTTGACTCCCTGTAGTCATTAAGTTGCATGGAGGTGACTATGCAAAAATTAACCAATTGATTCAGAAATTATTGGGGTGGGAGATAAAACATGTGTAGGTTTTTTTTTTTTTCTCCATTGAGAGACCTGGGTGTAAGATGTTAGAAGGCAGTGTATAAATCAGGAAAATTGTTCTTACTGGGGTTTTACATAAGACTTCTGTTTTTCTTCATTCCTTTATGATGTATAAAAAAGACCAAAATGATTAAGGCTGTTTTGGATTTGCTCTTTCTTTTCTTCTGTACTAGGTTTCTGTTTTAATCTGGCTTTTTCTTTGTAGATCACCTTTAAAATTCATTGTTTTGCCTAAACTAGAAGCAGTAGTGTAAATCAGTATGTGGTTATAATGTGATAATTGTATGCTTACATTCTCTTCATAAGGTCCAGCTCTGTATGTGAGGCCCAAGCCTGTGTAGCCACTGCTGCATGTTTCAAGCAGCACATATTCTTCTGAGAGAAAATAAAATAAAACATTAAAAAAATAGTAAACACGAAGCACACAGAAGAGGAAGGAAGCAAAACTCTAGAACATAAAATGAGCTCTTCAGGTGAAGGAAAGAAGTTGTAGTGATAGAATACAGCTACATACTTCTTCCCCTCTCCCTTCAGAAGGTTGCAAGGGGCAACAAAATTAATTCTGAGATTGGAATCACAGAAAGATTTTGTGTGAAGGCCACTCATGCTTGTTTATTTATTTATGGTGTAGCATTCTCTTTTCTTTAAACATAACAACAAAAAGTTCCCAAAGAAAAGGCTCCAGAGAGGTTAACTAGACAGATGACCATTCTAGTAATGTCATGCCTGTTTGTTCATAGGAGGATTTGGGGAATTTTTTTTAAGGGAAGAAAAATGGATACTAAAATGGGGTTTTATTTAAATGAGTATTTAAATAAAAACTCTTTTGTGGGGGGAGGCAGGAAAACCTGGCCAACAAATGTATCTAAAGTTGCCCATTGTGACAAATGTTTGTTCTTGGCTTGTCTTGAAACATGTGTAAAGCAAATGGATATCATTATATATTGTTCAGCTTCTGTAATTTGAAGTCTTTATGGAAGTGTACATGAATGATACCTTAGAATACAAGGGACAGCAAGGTATCATTTCCTAGATGTTTTATTTTCTCTCAGAACACCTGCCGCTAGCACTATCAAGTTCATTCATGAGAAAAATGTTGTTATATGTTGTGGAAAGAGCTCTCTTTAAGTGAGCATGTTTTAGCAGGATCCAAGAAGGTCAGGCTATCTCAGTAAAAAATAATCCTTTTGTGGGTGAGATGAGTCAGAAATATGGTGACTTCAATGTCTAAGCACTATAAGGTACATTTGGAGTAATTTACAGCACAAAATAGGAAGCAGAGTTCAAATCCTTGATCAAAACTGATGCTTGATTTTTAAGCTTCCTTTCAAAACATTGAATCTCTCACAAGAGAATCTTATGGCACATTTATATACTGATTGGCAGTTTTGGATTCATGTTATCACAAGAAAGAAGGCTAAAAAATAATTTAGGGAAGAACAGAATTGTAAATGCAGAACTTCCCACCCATTTAACCAAACTGAGATAAAAATGAACAAACCTAATGAAGAAAACCTCTCAAAAGGCTTATTGCATTTTCATACAATTTTTATGAATTATGTTAGCAAGAAAGCCACTTTAGGTAAATTTAGAGCTTTCTTTCTAATGCTTTGTTTTCAGTGCAATCACCAGTACTTTTGCAAAGAAAATGATTTAAAAGTAGTTCTAATCTAAGGAACAAATACAATTCAGACACTGTTAAACATTCAGTGCTTATCATTTCTTATGGATTATATCTTGTATAGTTTGTAAATATTAGCATAAAAAATTGGCACAGTAGTGGAGACTTGCATCCCTGCAAACATGTGGCCAGGGGAGAGCGCTGCTTTGCTGGAGAGATCTTGTTGCTTATTCCATGGTCATGAGAGGAATTTTGTCAGCATTGGATATGCAGAAGTGTCTTGTTTGAGCAATGGGCGCTAACCTTCTATGTAGCCTAGTTTACCTTCTTCAGCTTCCTCTCCTTACTCCTGTCATATCAAGTTAATATTTCTTTTGTAAGGCTTTTTTTTTCTTTAATAAACCTCTTCTCCTAAGATATCCAGGTTCTATATTAATCACCTAATACCTTCATACAGCATATTCATTAACAACCATCATATGATTTTTATTTCATCTTCTTTCCTATAGCCGGGAGTGGTGTCTTTTTTTGGCATATACATGCATTTAAGCACTGTCTTGGCTTGTTGCCATTATGTCCTTAGACTTGTCATAGACTCCGATTCCTATGAGAAGCTATTTCCAGACTGCTGCCTCTTGTGAACCCTCTGTCTTCTGCAAAATGAGCTACTGCTGGGGAGAAAGCTCTTGCGCCTCAGAAAATCAAGGTTATTCCTCATGATCTTCAGCATGGTACTGACGACTGTGTTTTTTTAGGCACCGGGCTTAGCTATTGATTGCCCCGAAGATAGGGACTGTGGCTTTGCCTTTGGTTTGCTGCAGCATTTCTTTATATCTGCTGTTTCTTTAGTGCTTTATGCTCAGGTGCTTTATGCTACAGTGTTGTAGTCCCAGTCACACCTTTGTTCCTCTGGGATTCATTATGGAAATACTTGTGAGAAGGGGCCGTATCGTTGATAAGAAGCCCACTTTTGCAAGTAGTTAGTCTTGAAAATGAATCCAAGGTTAATAAAACAAGATCCATCATAATTCTAAATAAGTGTATCCACAGAAGGATTTAATGGTTTAAGTAATCCATTAGGTTAATTTGTATTTCTGAGTTTGCTTAAGTATGCAAGCCTTCTGGCTTACTCCCTGGAAGATTTTCCTACAGATCTGAGAGCTGTGGAGGACTGTGACGTGGAGAGGTTTGAGCTTCTTTCTTCTGCCTCTTATTCAAGTTGCCACATCTGATACCGTTGTTACCTCCCTGCGCCCTTCCATGTGGTATCTCTTAGCTATAACCTAAGCAGCCAGTGAGATGAGTAACCTTCAGTTGTTATCAGAAGCTGCAAAACTCCTGTCTGGATGTTCCAAGCTCCTCTCAAACTTATGTTACTTTATCAAAAGGCTGCATTACCTCCCAGCTGAGGTAAAAATGCTTTGGATGTACGAAAAGTTACTTTTATGAAACCTTTGTCTTTTTAGATGCATTAAAACAGATTGTTATTTACCAGATAGCATCTTGGATTGCTAATGCTTCCTTGCTTGTGCTGGTTGCTTTTAACAGATATTGATACATCTTCTAGATGTAGTCCAGTGCCCTAGCTAATGATCTGTAGGTTTCTAGGGTTTTAACCAGTTGTTTGGCTGTGATTCAAGGACTTCAGCTATTTACTTTAGTAACACAGTTCCATATCAAGCATGTGGTAAAAATAAGCTGTTTTCCAGCCCTGCGTAGGGAAAGGAAATGAGTGATAGTGACTTATTCTACATGCCACAGTTGCATGGAAGTTATGCTATGCCAGTTCATAGAGAACTATTCACAAAGGTTTCTCTTGGTTTGCTTAAAAAAATCAACATGATTTACCAAAGAATAAGACTGTTTTGCTTGTTTGTGCCCTGGAGGGCTTGTGTATGCTTCTGAGGGACGAATGTGCATGCTGTATTTGCAGACAGGCAGGAGAGCTCTCCCCAAAGAGGCACGCGGCTGAGCTGAAGATTGTAGCTGATGTGGGAGAGTCGCTGATGTGTCAGTGCCGTGTGTGTTAAGGACAGCTTTGCTGCTGCTCTCGCTGCCCTGAAGGATTTGGGCTGCAGGTTCAGCTTGCTGGCTCTGCTTGCGATGGTGCTTGACATCACTTGTAAGGAGATCCTTTGTATAACCTGAAGTTTGTCACTGTCAGCTCAGCAGCAGGCAGCTCCCTTGTCTCTGATGGCAGTTTTTTGGTTAGTATATGAAGAGCACAGGTTTGCTGCATCAGGGGGAACAGAGGATGGGGGTGGCATGTGGGGCTCGGGGCAGCTTCACAGTGCTGGCAGCGAGGACTTGTTTTGCAGGCTTAATAACCCGAAACATAGGAGAAATGTTCTCTGCATCGCAGTGCTCTCCATCAAGGAAATAGACTTGATTAAGACATTTTAGAGCCTCCAAAGGAATATTCAAAGTGCCTTTAAAACCTTGACTCCCATCTTATCAAGGATCTGGAGTGGGGCTAGGGGATGAGAGAGGTCATAGAAATAAATGTTTATCTTTAAGCAATGCTCTTTTGGGACCTATAGTTCTTTTGAAAATTAATTCCTGAGGGACTGCCAATGGCCCATTTGTTCAAAAACCTTGAGCAAGAGCTTTAAAGGAATTGCAAAAAGAAAGAATCCCTTTGATGCTGATAGAAGATTGTCATCATTCTGTTGGTGGGGCAGGATGTGCACCCTTTGCTCACCCTTCCTTTCGCTGAATCCCCTATTGCTGGTCTGCATTATTACAAAATCTGGGCACCTCCAGCTTTATTCATAAGCTTGTTCTTTTCTCAGTCCTTTGCTTTTACATCTTGGGAGGGGAAAAGAAGCTTATATTGCTAAAAAAAATTTATTAGAGAATTAGGTTTTTCTTCTTTGTTTAATTCTCTAATAAAATTTTTTTTAGCAATATAAGCTTCTTTTCCCCTCCCAAGATGTTCAACCCGCCCAGTTCTTTAATGGTCCATGCCAAGCTTTGGATGGCATTTTTCTTTGAAAGAAAAATGGCTATAAGGCTAGTTGAGAATAAGCTTTCTTTTCTGGCAATAGGAGTCAAGAAGAAACTGGAGTTGAAAGAGTTTGAGGTTGAATATGTTAAGGAAAGTAGGTGTACGAAGCTTATGCTTCTGCTTTTGTTTTATATTTCTGCCAAGTGAAAGAAACCTTTCAACACTAAATGCTGTTAGTAAATGTAAATGTTACAGTGGGTTAAACTTTGAACAGTAAAGCAACATCAGGGCTAAAAGAGCGTACAAAACGACCTTTGCAAGCACAGCCACTTCTGCTCAGAAATATTGTGCTTGTGTGTGCAGTTATCCACAGGGGTCAATACAGGCCGTGCGTTCCCAAGCAGGAAGTCCTTTTTCGTGCCCTTTTTCACTATCCTGTTGTTAGTATCCCTGACAAGGCACCTAGGCTCACGCTGTGCTCTCTTTTTCTAACAGACTTTGCCTGCTACACGGTGTCACAACTTATTTTAAAATGGGCCAAATCTTTGATCTCACAGAGTGGAACCAGGTGCTGCTTTTGATGAAGTTAGTCCCTAGTCACCTGAGCCCTCAGACTTCTCTGAACGGTTGCATCTGGATTTGTTTTACAGTGTTTCTGCCATAGTCCTTGTTTTTCCTGTCAAGCCACAGGTTAGTTTGAGGTGCAGAAAACCTAATGGAGGTGCAGACCAATGTTTTCTGCTTTGCACACAAGGACTACTTTGTTGCTCATTCCCGACTGCTTCCCAAAGCGTGTACAAGCCACCCATTTAAGGGTGCTGCCAGCTCAAAAACTATTGCCACCAGAAGATGAAAATCTATTTATAAAGGAACTGAAGAGGGTTGGGTGTCCAAAACATTTGAATTTCAATTGGAAATACCCAGGCTTGTTAACTGAGTGTGCATTTTGCCAACTTTCTTTTAAATGACATCATGATAAAAGAGCTCAACCTGTTTTCAAATGGCTGCATGTTAATATCTCCGAGCAGGTGCTCCAGAAATCAAGGGAGTCCATGAAAATTTCAGTGTCCCCTCCCCCTCAAGAAAGCACATTTCTAAAAAGTGCGTATGTTTTTAGTCTGGCTTTCAAATGTGTGAGACTAGGATCTGTTGTACTTCTGCTGTTTTGAGCCTGCTTTTAGGCCTGATTTTAGGCTAGCATTTTTGTAAAGACTTGACATGAATGCATTTTAAGTGGCAATTCCACGCAGGCATAGCTGCGTCGATGTCAAGGCACCTCTAAAGCATATCATCCTAGTACCCCCCAAGTGCAAAAGCAACTGGCATAAAGCTTTGAGGGGAGGGGGAAAACAACCAACACAACTGCCTGAAGCGTGTTTGTCCGCGGCGCTAGCTGCAGGAGGCAGGTGCTGGGTGCTGCGAAGCTGCTTCCTGGGGAGCTGCAGCCACCCCTCACCCGGGCAGCTGGGGGAGGCAGCACGATGCCTCCTGTTCCTCCGCTTGTGCAGCTGAGTAAGTACGGTTAGGTCAAATTCTCAACCATTTGATCACATGCTTGGAGATGCAACGCACTTGGTCGCTCGGCCGAGGGAAACCGTCCTTTAGCCAAGTAACTGTTTCATTTCTGTATGAGGCTAATCTGACTGACAAGGAGCAAGCTAGGGGCAGAAGTGAATCTCACCATGAAATGCTCCTGGCCTGAGCTTGTGCCCAGCTTCGTAAGCTGTGGGGCCTGTTAACATCGAGATGAGTGTAACAATATTATGTATATAATACAGTTTAAGTTACATAATTTGCATTGCATCACATATCCACTAGAAATAACTTTCCTCTCTCTTTTCCTGCCCCAAGATTTCAGAAATAGGATACGAAGTTAGTTAGCCTTTAGTTAAAAAGAAAAGCTAACAGCCTTTTTCACTGTTACTTTCAGAACAGTGGAGGCTTGGTCTGTCTTTCACTGTTTGTTATCCTCTAGACCCAATGCAGTACTTTGCACTTTAGCTATCAATAGCAGAAACAACTAATACAGTGTGTGAATTTGAAATGAAAAGACAGCTGTACAGATGAGCTGTGCTATAAGCAGATTATAAAATATGCAGTTCGGAGGGGTAGAACTTAAATACTCTCAGTAAGCAACACTTGTCTGGTGGTTCCTTGATCAGATCAGCCATCATCTGAAGATAAATCTTGATATTGTCAGTATAGCTTGGATTCATTCCTCCTGAGCATGCCTCCTGAGCATGTTATCCTTGTGCTGCCTTATTTTGACTCTTTGGAATGATATATTCTTACAATGGAAGTGTTTTTTGCTCATATGTTTTAATAATTGAGAAGTTTTACTTGCAGTATTGGACTATCAAGTGGGGTCTGTAATTACTCAGTATATGATATTCCTCTCCAGTGATACAGTTGCTTTCTGTTTGAGAATGACCCAGGAGAGAAGCTGCATTCACATCGAAACAGCAAACCACTAGAGGAACAATATTTTTAAATGAGATATTTTTATATTCAGATTTAACTGAAAATGATTTTTTCTACTGCAGTTTTTAATTTAAGAATGCAAAATAAGACTGTACAGCTAACCTTGCAAATTGTTCTAGCTGTTTTCTTGGGCAGAATAAGTGTCCATTATTTTACCACCACACCTTTTATCCTAAGCTCTCACCTGTGTATCTCCTTCAGGGAAGACATAATGAAAGTCTGCAGCAATTACATCTTATTTGGTTCTTTCTGTGCAGCATAATATGCACATGATATTTTTTCAACCTGCTAATAAGCTTATTTAAAAAAATGAGTCAATATTTAAAAAAAGAATGGTTCCAAGTTGTGTGGTAGGTTGCTTACCGTGATGCCTCTATCCACTCTTCATGCTCCATCCAGTGTTAACTGTTGAAGTTGCTGTACTGTGTTTATGCTACCTAGTTTTTATCTATCCTTTCAGTAATAGTGTGGGGTTACTACTGTGTTTTTTCTTTGTTTCTCATCAACATTATTAGGACTCTGACCATTTATGGCTATAACGTCTGCTGGAGTTTTCACTGATTGGGTCTGTCGTTGGCTTTCTGATGTTTCAGGTGGCCATACTGAGCTATGTTTTTAAGTTAGATGGCTTGCTTTATGTTCCTTCCTCCTCCTTTCGTTTCACAGCCAGTTTCATCCATGGTCAGGTCATCTTGGATAAAGGATCTCCGGCTTTACTGAAATAAGGAACCTAAATCATGCTGCCAAATTGAAAAACCTGATGTGGCTGAAGGAGTGTAAAAAGGAGCATCTCATTTGTGAGAAAGGATGGAGAATCAGGGAACTTCCTGCAGGCAAGTGCCGACCTTTGCTCCCCTTGAGCTGAGCCCTCGTGCTTACCTTAGTCTGTTGGTTGATATTGTTTTATTTTCCTGCCTGGTCAATGGACAAAAGCTGACTACACAGACATGTTCCACACAAATCACCTCTGGGACAATGTGGTCTGTATGTGCTAAGGACCCCTTAAAGTCAGATAATATTAGTTTAGGCACCAACATGGATTGATTTCCTTCCTTCTTCTTTATTTTAGAAAGTGTCTAGCTTTGTTTCTGACACACTTTGGAAACAGTTTTACAGACAGAAGTCTCTGGAGACTCCTCTCCCTCAGTTTTCCTATTATTAACATACAAATCACCGGTGTTGTAACTGCGAGTGGAGTCAATTTTATGATCTCCCACCAGGGTCCTCCAGTCTTCTCACAGCTAAGGAAAACAAATGGGCCTTTTAGTTTGCCCTGAAGGTCAATAAACTAGAACTAGTTGGTGGTGGAAGGGAGGGTACGTTCCCAGCGTGGGGAGCTGCGGCAGAGAGGGCCCTTGTGGCTCCCATTGCCGGCGCTGCAGCCGTGGCGCTCGGCTGCCGGCGCAGCTGCGTGGGGCAGCAGAGGAGCTGCCTGTTGGTCTCACTTTCATAGATGCACACTTTTCCAAAATACCTTAAGGCTGAATTGGCAAGAAGTAAGCTCCTTAAATGTTATGGTCAAGAAAGGTCAAAAGTGTGCTCAAAGAAGGATTTGGTTAGAAAGGGGATGCTGACTCTGTGTTGTGGTTTTGAATTAGAATTCATCGGGCTTCTGCTCTTACATCCCCGAGATGTGAGGCAAGTTTGCCTTCTCCTCAGGGAGTGCAAATACCTGCTATTTCTTCTGAGAAGCCCCATCTCAGTCTTGTGTGGACCTCATCTTAGGTCACTAAATGGCAGTTGGCTCCACTTGATGCCCTTGTTACCTATCATTAGGCTTCAAATTTTGACCTGTATTGTTATGAAAAGGAGATACATGCTGAGAAGAACATGATTGTTTTGTCTATATTCGTTGCATACAGAACAGATGCAAGAGAGACTAAAACTGATTTCTTACATGTGGATGAACATTAGAAAAAGGAGACTTATATAGAGTTAGAAGTTTTATTCTTTCTTAGGAAAGTTTAAAAGTCAATGGAACATGACAGTTCTTTAGATCTAGATATTCAAAAAATTACTTTGTACTAAGTTGTGAGGATTAAAAAAAGGCAAATAAATGTACTGTGATTTACACTGTGACTGTTTCTAGACAATAGAGGAGAAGGGTGAAAGATGGTGTTCCGGTTTTTGTCTTTGCCTAGTCCTTTCCCTGCCAGCTTCCCTGGCAGAGGCTGGCCCACAGTGTGACAATAAGGCAAAGCGATTTGGTCTTCCCTCCTCGGAGAAGAAGGGAGATGAGGGTGCTAAAGCAGCTTGACAATACAGACCATGTCTAAAGCAAGTGTAGTTCCTCTTAGCAGCTGAGATGGACTAGGAAACAGCAAACTGTTTTATTGCTTTACAAGCAAACAATGATATGGACGTACATCTGCTTTAAAATGGCATGATTTCTTTTCCAGCATGGAGACAGATTTTCTCTGGGCCCCGGCAGCTCTCAGGCCTGGCCTTGAGGACGCTGATAACTGTGGTTTATGCTGCGAGCGTGAGGAGTCCATTGGGGCTGCACAGGCTTGTGTCACTCGCACAGATGTCGAGTCTCCTTGTAAAGCAAGGCAGGCCCTTTTGGCATCTAGCTAAGGGTGCCAGCCCGGCTCCATCTCAATTATGATTTTTGTTTCCTTGATGAATAGCTATTTTTGCCTTTTTAGAGAGACTTTTCTTCTATGTTGACTTTCTAATAATAAAGGAAGTAATAAAAGTGCAATGGATAGAGGGTTCTTAGTTTATGAGCTGTGGGGTTTCCAGTTTTTTTTTGTTTGCTTTTTAACTTGAGTAGCAAAGACACTACACCCATGCTGTGTACATGAAGGTATTTTCATTATGTAATGTATTAGTATATAATTTTGTATGCTTGCTTTTGAGAGTTAAGACAAAAGTAGTTGTCTGTGTCATGTATTTTTTGCTGAAGTGCATGTGCATTAAGAAATCAATTTATTTCTGTATAGATTCTGTATTTTTTCCAGAAAATAAATTAGAAATGAGAAGTTCCCCAGAAAGGGGGTTTGCCTTAGCAGAGGCATAATAGGAAGGAAAAACAAATAGCAACAGCAGGAATAATATGATGTCGGGCTTTGTCTTCACCTGTGGTAGATGAACTACCACGTTATGAAATCCCAGGGGAAGCAGGGCTATTATTCTGGGGTACTTAAGGGCAGGGGCTATTGTACTCATGGCTGACTTTATCTCGTTTGCTTTGTGATAAGACTACAGACTCTCTGTAGACTAAAAACTGTCTCTAGTAGTGAATAAACAAAAGAAAAACCATTTCTGGCAATCAAGACAGAGCCATAATGTTCCAGATGGCTCACAGTATTTGAAGTAACTAATATTAAATAGATACAGTGCTTCAAAAGTCAGAAGTGCTCTGTGTGTGTGTATATTTATGTGTGTGTATGTATATATATATATATATATATTTAATTTCCAGATTAATCCACAAAGGTCGCTGTTAATGAAAAATGAAGCAAGAATCACCAAAAGACATAGCTGAAAGCTTGGGAGGCTGCAAAATAATCCTTATCTCTGACTAGTGCTCTTGTAGCAAACTCATCATAGGAAGAAAACACCACTGATGCTCGTAAATGATATGGGCTTGCCTTAGTGTATGTATATGATATATCTTACAGCATCATATCTTTTCTTAAGTGGTAACCTAAACATTTCTACAGAGGGAGTTTAATAAAATTGGAATATCTTAATATATAAATTGCATCTTAGCAGATGGAGCCTTGTATGGTTCAACTACAAGTCAAAATTTTCCCTTTAGAGGAGTTATTCAACAAGACAAATTAAAAGCATGATTCAGATGAATGGTCAACTGCTGTAATAATAATAAGGCCACAAACAGTGCTGGAATCAATGTATGTGCCAAGATATGTGTAGATAGTAAGTCAGAAGTAGGAATAGATAAGCACATGCAGAGTCCAGGAGGACCAAGAGGTTTATTTCAACATCAACTGGAAATGACCTTGGGTTATAGTGTCTCAAGGACACTGAAATTTAAGTGAGCTTTTCAGTTCTATTCAGAGAAACTTTTTTTTGATGTGTGTTCTCATTAGCTGCTGAATTGCAGCTTAATGCTTTAGTTTTACAAAGCGTCCTAAATCCATGAGTAGATCACTAGTGCATTGCAATTAAAGGCTTTCTCAACTGAGCTCTGCATAAGAGCTGTGGCCAATAACGTGGTTTTGGAAAGATTTGTACTTGGCAGGGAAATTCTCTGGGGATGTCCTCACTTTTCTATGGAGCTCTGTGCTCTTTGAGAGCTTGGATAGACTTATGTAAATATGTATGTGGTGCGACTCTGCAAGTCTGATGTGACCCTGCTTAGTCTAACACCAAAGATCTGAGAGTGCAGATTAGACTTCAGGGTCTTCAGGATGTTTGTGTTGTTGCTGTAGTTTTTGTTTGTTGGTTGGTTTTGTAATGAAACTAAATAAACCTTTTTCCTCAAAGTGGCAAATTCATAGCTCCCCATTTGTGTCCAAAATATGTTTAGCACAAGCAATTAGTTTACGGGTTTACTCATACTGCCTAATACGTAACCTTCAACCATGGCTCCGTACGTAACCTTCAACCGTGACACCGCTACTACTGGTGACAAATCAACCCTCACCCTCTCCTTGGCCCAAAAGAGTCAGTTTTTGTGATTCACAACCCTACAATTTTTGACACAGCTTTTATTCTGAGAGGCAGGAACTTGGGGAACTTGATGGAATGGAAATCTTATTTACTCAGTGCCCAGTATCAAGGGAATGTAATCCCTGTTAGTATTTCAGTGCCTTTCAATTGAATAACAAATTCTGCGTCAGATTTTGTATGCATTACTAACTTTAGACCATGCGATGGAACTGATACTTGAAGCAGGGGGTTGTTTGTTAGCTAGGCAGTGGGTGCAGCTCATTTATTATGATGGACTAGCAGGTTTGTGACTTTTGAATACCAGGTTCCCCGTCTCAAAAACAAGAAAATAATGAACTATTTCTAAATTAAAAGGAGAAAGAAAAAAGAAAATACAAAACAGTCCCCACATAATATTAAGTTTGAGATTCATTTTTGTCTTATCTAGGTTTAGAGCATTGATAGGAAGACTATGGCTATGTCCGCATTAGCAGTTTAATTTATAAATAAGAGCATAGTTTTGAAGCAACTCCTGTGATTGTCTCAATTTGCTGCACATTGGTTCAGTTCCCAAAGTGGTCTGGGTACATTGGATAGATTCATCTAGGAGGAAACCAAACTGGAAGTTCAGCTCTAAATATGCTCTGATGCTTTCTGGAGCTCCTTAGACTCTGAGCTGCAGTTTGGCTTGTGCAGAGACCTGGCTCACTGGAGTCAAGGGGAGGATCTGAAGCGCTGGCAGCTTTCACAACATGCTGAGTTAGTTCTGGTGCTCTGTAAGGGGTCAGCTCTGTCCTATTTGCCCACCAACCCTCTGCACTTTCTTGCAATTCTGGTTCTCCTTCCTCATCCATCCCTGTCTATTCTGGCCTGAAACCTCTTCCTGCTGTAGCTGCCCATCTTTCTGCTGCCATCCCCTGCGGGGCTGCTGTGTGGCACAGTCATCACCCTCACTTTAGGGGGCTGGCAGCTGTGGGTACAGAACAGTGCTGGTTTCTGTTTTTAGCAAATAGCCTAGAGAGAGGCTCTCTTGTAAACCTCTCAAGGAGGAAAACAGAGAAATGAGTTGCTGTTGATTGTTAGCATGCCATTATTCCAGCCAGGGTACTGTGCTCATGGTGCACCTGTTATTACCAGCATGGGATGGAGAAGCTGGCACACTCCTGCATCAACAGGAACATGGGAGGGCAGCCTGCAGGGTTCTTCACAGCCACCAAAAGTGCGAGCTTGGACAGGCAGCAGTGGCATCAAGCAGATTACAAGCAAATGCTGGTAAGATGCTCCTGCAGAGATCCACTGCTGTGTGTAGCCACTACTCTGGGCAGCAAGAGATGTTTTTTTTCCTGCAAAATCAGAATAAGAAACCAACATTACCATGAGGAGCCTCTTTTTGCTTTCTGAGTCAAGCACAAATCTTTCTCTCTGTTTTCCTCAGTTCCCTTTTTTTTTTTTTTTTTTTAATCTCTGCTCTCCATTGCTAGGCTGTGCTATGGTGGCAGTCACAGCATAATCTATCAATATGTGCTCAGCCATTCCATTTGGAACATGATAATTTTCTTTGAAGAAAGGCTGAAGGGGGAGCTGTGATGTGTGGTGTCCAGCCCAGTCCTCAGAATACCTCTCTCGATGTTTTTTTCCAGGCTGAAACATCCTAGCTCTCTCAGCCTTTCCTCACACAAGAGTTGCTTCAGTGGTGATTTTCATCTCAGCACCTCTGGCTGACGAGAGAGAAAGCAACCACAGCAGTGAGGCTTCCCAAAGGCATTGGGGCATCTCTCATTCCTTAGAGAAATGAAGATGTAAGTAGATGGGCCGTTCCATTTACAGTGTCCTTCCAGCATCCCCCTGCAGCTGCAGGGTTCAGTCTCTTCCCCTGCTCGATGCTTCCACGAAGAGCAGGTTGTCCATTCTCAGACTGAGGAAATGCTTTGACTATTGGGTGCCAGCATGTTGCTTGGAGATGGCAGAGGTAGGCTTAGGCACATGGAGCCTTTCGTGAGGGATGCTAATGTGGCCACTGGAATACTTGTGAGGGGAAGTAAAAAAAAAAAAAAAAAAACCACATAGTGCAGTACGACTTTTGTGAGGATGTTTGGGCTCTTGATTCTAATCCAAAATGATCTGAGGTGCTTGCCTGCAGCAATGTGAGCCATTCAGTCTTCAAGTTATCACATTTGTGCCCTCGATATTCACAGAGGTAACTGTTACACCTTATGAAAACTATGACAGTTTTTTAAGAACCTCTGTAACACTTAATGATTTTTCTTAAAGAAGCAGTTCCACAGACACTGGACTATTAGTGATATTCAGTGTATTTTACTTTAGAGTTAAGGATGGAGATGAGTCTCATTTTTCCTTCCCAGGTCTGGTGCTGGCAGGTGTTGCTATAACACGTTGCATCCATCCTGACTTCTCTGACTCAGTGTCAGCCAACAGCCATAGCCCCTGAGACTGTGATCTTGGTCGTGTTTGTAAGGCAGCTGGAACTGGGCACTGTTTGCAAGGCAGTGCTCTTGGAAAAACTAAAGCTTGTCTGAATTGCTAGATACTGTTTTCTCCTTACAAGTCAGTACTTAATCGGTGGTGTAGTTGGGAGGTGGTTTCTAACTTAGTATCTTTTAAATGTCAGACTTTTTTAAAGGAGTTGTGGTAATGAGATACCATGGTGACATTTACAAGCAGCAAGAAGCCTCAGTCTTGGGATTCTAGCCTTCCCCAGCAGGCAAGAGGTGAACTTTGAAAACTCGCCTCTCCAGGAGGTGCCAGCGAGACCACATGGTCTGCTGATACCGCTGGTTGCAGTAGGCTGATACTCTGGTGTCAGGGCTGATCTGTGTTAAGATAACACGAGCAAGCAGTATGTTCTGTAGCTATCAGTTTTCCTTCAGTCACTTAAGTGCATTTCAAAGCTAAAGATATTGACAAGATATTTTAAAAGAAAAACAATGCCAATAAATGCAAATATATTTTCACGTGACACTGTAGCTTCTTACGCAGCGCTGTGGGAGTCTGTCCCACTGTGCCAGTTTTGGGTATCCGTGCGAGGCTGAGAAATGATGTTTGCGCCTGGGAGGGAAAAAGCTGATATGAGCATCTGCGTTGTTGGCCTTAAGAAAAAAAAAACACCTGTGGGTATGTCTGATGACCAAGCACAGTGGAGTGAAGTCTAAATAGAACTCATGATTCTGCAAAACCTGAAAGTACATCTCTAGTGGCTAAACCTGAGCTATCTGGAGAGATGCTTAAGGGAAACTTGCTGGTTGTAAAAGGAAATAATTTCCAAGAAAATCAGATGGTTTGAAGAATATGTAAGTACTCAGAATTCCTGGAATTAAAGAAAGAACGAGATCATTATATTTTTGTTCTCTTTCTAAATATCAAGAACCAAGTCTTAAGAACTGCATCTAGGCAGTGATTTTGCACCTGCTTATTGACTCATGCAGTGCATTTTTGTGTAGATGGTTATGAATGCAAAATACTAGTAAAATATATAGTAACATACCTTTTTCTCAATAATTTTGCTCCAGGAGGGACAGCACAGGTGAAAAAGCTACGTACCAAACAATAATGCCTATATTCTACATACCAGACTTCATACAGATCTTGGGCCAGAATATAAACACCCACATGTATCAATGCCTAGCAGCGGGTATTGGAATTGGCAAGTATCAATGGCTATCCATATTGATAAGTACAATGTCAGCAGGTATTCATGCATGTAGATAGGTATAGATAGGTGTAGATGATAGATAGATGTAGATAGGATAGCGGCATCACGAGAGAGCAATGAAGACACGTAATGATACCTATCAAGAGATAGTAGTGGTATTGATGCCCAGAGATAAATAAAGAAATGGACAGGTAATACTGTCTACTGACACAGACAGCTAACTGACTCCTTTTGATAAATATCAAGAGGAACTGATACCTATCAATATTGATTCCTATCAATAACATTACCTGTGAAAAGATATCAATATTGATAGATATCAATGCTTATCAAATACAAATCCAAATTGATAGGAATCAACAGATATCAGAACCTATTCATATGGATAGGCATCAGTACATAGTGATTAATGATAACTGTGAACAGGCAGAAAGAGCTCTTTCAAATATCAAAATATCAGTACCTCTTGATGAGTATTGGTATGGGGAGGTATCAATCCTTACTGATGTTGTAAGGTATTGATATCAATAGGTATTGAAAGGTATTAAGTTGTTGGATGTGAATGCCTTTTGATATCTAAAGGTATTGAAACCAATAGGTGTAGATGCCTGTCAGTATCAAAAGGTGTTGATGGTTATTGATAACTATTGATAACTTATTGATAACTATTGATATCAATACCTATCAACATCTGTCAACAGGTATCAGAATTGATAGATATCACTGTCTATAAATAGGCGTCAATCTGTATCAGTAGTTATTGGTAGGTATGAAAATCAATGTGTAAATCAGCTTTTGATATCATTTGTTATTGATTCATCTTGGTATGAATATTAATATCAACAGGTGTTAACACTTATTTGTATTGAAAGGTACTGACTTCTATCAATAGGTTTTGGTATTAATATGTATTGATAAGTCATTATACCCATAGATACCATCTGATACCAAAATACCCAAGTACTGAATTCTATAGATATCAATGCCTACCTATATCAAAAGGTATTGGTATAATATGGATATGTAGGTACCAATAGGTATTGATAGTCATCCAAATCAGTATGTATCAATGTCTATTGGATAGTATCAATATTGCCAGATTGTGCTTAATCAATAGCAATCAATAGGTATCAGCACTGACAGGCATCAGTGTCTAGAGTTACACATCAGTGAAATCTGTGTGGATGTGCTTAGGCGTTGATGCCTGTTGACACAGAGACCTGCGAGTGGGAGCGCCCAGCCCTTACGCACTGGCTGATCCCCTCTGGGCAGGAATGCCGCTCTGTTAGGCCACGCAGGCATGTGGGCACCACCCTTGCTGCAGGCTGAGAGCTAAGGGCTGTGTGTGGCCCCTGTTGCTTTTTGTAAAATGCTTTGCCTTGGTTTTGCTGACTTGCTGACTTTGTCTGCTTTTTTTCCTATGGTTATTAATGCTTTTTCATGGCAATATTTTTCTTTTTAGTCCTTGAGCTACCGCTGCTCACTCAAAAATTTCACAGTAGTGTTTGTTTTTACTTTTCTTATCTTTCATGGCTTTAGCTTACGTATTCTCTCACAGCTCAACAATAATTTTTCAGAAGAACCCTGCCAAGGTCATACCTCCATGCTTTGCAGAACTGAGCTTCAGACCACAGAAACATGAACCCATTGGCCATGGCTTCCAGCTGGGCACCTCTGAGTTTAACTTACAGGCAAGAGATGGCAATGGCTCAGTACATGGAAAACTCCAATTTAGACAGCCTTAAGTTAGTGCGGAGGAAATCTGAAGGGACTGGCTCATCAGGATATGTCCTACTGTTAGGAATGAACGCACAACTTGGAGAACCCCTTGATGCTCTAGCATGATATACACATAAAGTTAAGAGTAGCATCTGGTGCTCATTCTTCTTGATACCATCTAGACCCATTTACTGGTATAAGTTCACTTAATCTTACACATTGTGTAAGACTACACATCTATAGTGTTGATACACATCTGTATTTTATTTCTATTTGTATAAACCTCTGTGTCGGTATTGCTAGGGACAAATACTTACCCCAGTCTTCCCCAAAAAAAAAAAAAAAAAGTCTGATCTTTCCTTTCCAACCACAGTCTTGTCTAAGTTTCCTTGAATGCTGAACAGGTATCTTGGCTGATGCTTCTTTCCCCTCAGAAAGGATTACTCCAAAGAATGGTGGGCTTTGTAACATGCCTGAAAATGTACTAGATGATTAGATCAGGGAAAGCATTAAAGCATTGAAGAACAGAGCCCTCATGGAAAACATGTTGTGTCTGTATCATTTTTCTTACATAAAATGGTTTCTCCCTCAAGTATTTCCGCTGATTATCACAGCGTTAACACGTCACTTGAGAGAAGGAATTGCCATAGTGACGTCTCCTATCATCCTCCCCTGGTTTGTGTTCCTATCTTGGGAAACACAGAGTCCTTTTTAGATAAATCTCAAGCTGAAGTCACACTAGAGGAGCATGTCTGAAGTGCTTTCCCTGCTAACAGTCATTTGGTCCTAGAGACACCTTGCCCTGCAGAAGCTCCTAAAACTTGGGATTTTGGCTCTCAGGAACATCTCTCTTGCTCAGCAGGCCCGTTGTTAGTGTGCCGTGCAACTTGTAAATGAAAGCAGAGCTGCAGTTCTTCTGTATTCCCATTAACATCCACAGGGTGTTTAAAGTGAGTTGTCAATCCTAAAGATAAGCTTAAGTATTGGCATTTTGGTGTTGTTTTCAACAGAATAGTATTTTAATAAATGCCAGCCTTGCGAGCACAGTTTAGACCTCACCAACATTAACAAAGCTTACTGGAAAATACAGGTCTTTGGAATAGGAGTTTGGTGTCATGGTCTTTAAAGCAGATGCTTACTCCTACCTGTTTAACCCTGCTGCTATGGGGTGTATGTGGTAGAGGAGTAATAAGGAAGTCTGTTGATGCTGACCACAGTTCCCTTTCACAGCTGTGCCAACTCTGTTGAGTTAAAAGAGTAATAGATATTATTTTCATCACTAAAATAAATGGAGAGGACTCTATCTGTATTCAGGGAGCAAATTTTCGAGGTACAGCAGTGCTGTTCTTTATAATGGTGACTCTCAAAACAGACTGTACTTACAGACCTGAATTTCACCCCCTGGCATCATAGAACTCCGGTAAGAAGCTGTCCTGTTTAAAATCTTGGGCTGTTTGTTTTTACGGTGGCTTTCTTCTAAACTGCAGGAGTACCGACAGCATAACTCCTGCAATAGCTCAAATCACGACATGGATGCTTTTTAAAAAAATTGCCCTCATAATTCTTCTCTACATATTTGTTACTAAAGCCAAGCAATTAAACAAAAATTATTTTTACTGCTTTCTCATTAATTTTGCACATTGCCTGTGCCATGTGGGAATTTAAGACTTGCAAATGTTTAGTTGCTGGTTAAATTAGTAAACTCCATTTACTCTTTTAACTCCCTTCACTTTAATTATTGCGAAAGGTAGAATAAGTTAGAAAATGCGTTTGGAGAAACCTCAGTTTGATGAGGCAATAAGAATGAGGCCATATTCTGCATTATTTCAGTGTGAGTAAGAATCCAAGTCACTGATTCTTTATTTTTTAGATTGTTAGAACTTGGCATATCCAAATAGCTGAAGAGCAATTTTCTCCTGAAGATACTGCTACTATGGTCTCTATCAATGAAATAATTTAGTATGTCTGATGCTCTTGCTGTTTATCAGCCTGCTTTCTATTAATTCTAAAAAGCCTGTTTAATGTAATCATGACATAGATTTGGACATGAAAGTAGAAGCACTACAAGGGTCTTGAGGGCTTGAAATGAAGGTGTTTGAATATTTTGCTGTTCTGCAATTCATTGATTTCTATTCCTTTTTTTTTTTATTGCATACCATGAAACTTATTTGATTCACTTGACCTATAATTCAAAACATGAAGGCTGGCATCAGTCAGTATTAAGAAGTGCTTTTAGCTTCTATTGGGGGCAAATTTAGCATTTCATGGAGTATTCCAAGAAGACACTAATAACTAAGGCAAAATTGGAGTAAAAAAGGGATGTGGAGAGGCATTAACTCCACCTTTTACAGTTTATATCTGTTTTTTTTTTTCTTTTCAGCACTCCTATTGTAATGCTAGAACAGAGTAATTAGTCTTCCTAAGCCTACCATCTGAAACAGTGAAAAATAAGTTTGCCTCTCCCTATGAAATGTAGTAGTCAGCAGTTCTTATATAGACGATGAAAGGGAAAAGTGTCAGGAAATTAGGAGGAGCCAAACCCGGGATCATACATTCTGCACATCCACCACCATGGGACACTTTGCTGTTTATCATTTACCCCAAAATAGCTGTGGAATTGTCCTTTATATAATGTTCCCTCCTCTGGTCTTTGTCTAAGAGAGTAAGGCATGATGCTCAAGAGTCCGGTACCTTTATAATACAGAGAAATGAATGCCAGGATCTAAACAGTTCCACAAATACCAGAAATTCTCACTATAAAATAATTTTGCATTATCAGGAATATCCTTTTTTTAAAAAAATTAATGAAATGGATTTATATTTTGTATATAGTGACTGTGGTGATATTTCATGCATATAATCTGTTTTCTGTGTGATTAATACACGTATATGCACAATAAGGATGGTACGGTGTAGGGACTGAACAGTGAAGAGCAGCATAGGGAGAATTAACATCCTGTAGTATCACATTGCTAATTAACTAATTCACAGAGAGATAAAGAACTGGTTCTGTTTACAAATAGTGGGTCTGCTCACTTCTGCGTAACGTCACTGGGAAGCCTAATGCTGTTCATAGGAGAACCAGAGACTTTAGAGATAAATATATATCTGCAACAAAGGAAGTGAGTGGGGATAGAAGCCTTGGATTGAATAGCCAGAATTTACCTGAAGGTACTCCCACTTCATGCAGTTTGGGTAGCGCTATATGCAGCTCTTGAGTCTGCAAACACAAATGCTAGATTTTTACATATGAAAAGTTGTAAAATTAAAAATTCAAAGGCTGAGCTGAACCTAAGAATTAGGTTCAAGAGCAAGCCTTGGTAGTTGCCTGCACTGTGTCCTTCTTGGTTTTATTCCCTCAAACTGTTTGAAGGAAACTGATAATTGAGCTGAAGTCCAGGCAGCCCCGTTACTAGTGTCATCTGCACTCGAGAGATAACAGTGATGTAACGTCAGAGCAAAGGGAAAAAAAAATTCACTTGTTTTTTGCAAAAGATTTTTTTTCCTGAAGAAGTTCATGCGGTTTGCTATCATTACCGTGTAGTGTAACGCACCTATGAACTTCAGCTTACATATTTATCAAAAGTCTTGTATGGAGTCTACATTCTGAATGATGATGGAGAATAAGGTGTGGTTACCTCCAGGGGCAGAATTGCTTTATCATCCAGAGTATTTAAAATGTCCTGTCATTAGTGAAATCCCTAGATAGCTTGTTAAGTTTCTTACCATTGTTCAGCTGCTTTGCTACACCAAGAAGCTTTGTTTGATGAGGTTTGCTATGGTTGTCTGATTTCAGTGAAATTCAGAAGAAGACTCAATAGAGGAAGAGGCCAAGACTTTGCCCAAAAATGGGCATTTATTCCTTGAGATTAGAAAACAGAATATGTGTAGTACTGTGTAGGGCAAAGAATTAATTAGCTAGGCTCCTTAAATAGTGACTGGGAAGAACTGACAGGGAACATGTAGGGAAAAAAATAAAAATAAATAAAAAGGAGGGGACAAAAATATTCAGTACAGTTCTGTATCTAACTCCTGATAGACTCTTGAAGACAGGTGCCTGAATTTGAGTCTGGGAGAAATGTCTCAATCTGTTTGGGATTTGGAGGGTTTTTTTTTTTTTTGTAAGTACTTAAAAGTCTGATTTGATAGAATTTGCCCTACTTGTGCTACCTTGGTTAGAAGGTTTTGCTTAGGCTTAGGTCTGATAGTGTTTGTGTTTGAGCATTTGAGGGCTTAGACTCACTTCTCACATGTCTGTTGTGATGGACTGAATTTGTTCTCCATCCTTTTTACTAAATGAAGAATTCATGCAGCAAGGAGTAAAGGATCATGAAGCTGGATGACAGCAAGCAGGCCATTTGGCTCTGTGGCACAGCTGGGAAATTCAACTTGGGAGTAATTTGCCAAAAAAGGAGAGTTGCAGGTCCTCAGGGAATGTTACAATCCCCTGTGGAGGTACTGGGTAAGTTTAGGCTATTGCAAGGCAGATGAGCAGGAGTTTTATGCTTAGCCTTGGACATCCAAGTCCTTTGAACCTTGTCCAGGCTCCTGGCTATCTGAGTTTGTATTTAATGTTCCTCATCATGGTCTAATTTTTCACAGGGTTAAATATGTCTTGTTTTGTTCTGTGAAGTGTAGCTGGGATAGTGTAGTAAACACCTTGTTAAATATCATTTAATTTGCTGCATATGCTGAAGATGACATACAGCTTTTAAGTTCTCTGTCAACTAATTCCTTATTTGATCTTCAGTCAGAGATAGTGATCTTCAAAGTGAGTACAGTATGTTGTGTTTGCTACATCAGTTAGAAATGAATAAATAATAAAAAAAAATACAGTTTGAGTGACAACTGAGTTCTCTCTAATTACAAACTGTTGGCCCAGGGAAAAATCCTCGTTCTGCAGAAGTCAGTGGCACAACAATCACTGCAGGGAGGAGAGAAACGCAATTTGTGCTTTTGCTTTCAGTGGTTTCTTACAAAATGTAGGTACCTGGGAAAAAATAAAAATAAGGCAAATGTCAGTCTTTTTTCCTTAGCATATCATGGAGGTTTCCTGACTGCAGGGGGTTTCATGCACAAAGCATGTATATGTGTGTGCATGTGTGCACACATGTACAGGATATTATGATTTAATTTGTATGTTGTAGGCTGATTTCCTGGACTGCCATTTTCTTATAGAAAAAAAAAAAGAGAGAAATCAGAGTATTGGTTTATCCTGGGCAATCTTAAAAGAATTAAAAGAGTTTGACCCACTGCTGTTGGCTGGAGCCTGGAGGGAGCTTACTTTGTTATCGGGGCTCCCTCTCTGGGGACGGAGTGTGTGTGGGGTGTATTTTGTACAGACTTCTTTATCTGTTCAGGTCATGTAAAACAAGTTTGAGGCCTCACTGCTGTCACTGATTTCCTTGGCCAAAATCAAGTTCTTGAAGACGAGCTATAGCTACAATGCCCAAGGCAAGTGTCAGGCATTCCTGCAGTACTCGTAGGGGGGTTTAAAACGCAATCACAAAAGATGCTGAATTTCCTTAAAAAGAAGGGGGATCCCAAAGAACCCCTAGCAGCAGATCTTTAAGAAGTATGGAGATAACAGAAAAGTAGAGCCAAATCATTGCTGTAGGCTCCAGCTTTGGTGTGTGGGGGAGAAAAACATCCTTTCCCTCCCTCTGTGCTTCTGTCCAGCACATATCAGTCAATATGTGCTTTATTACAGCTGTAATTGATCCAAAGCGGCAGCCTGAGTGCCAGCGCACGCTGTACTCTGGGTATGAGTGTCTTCTGTGAGGCTGCAGCTCTGCCCAGCTCCCCTCAGCTTATCTCCGCAAACCTCTCCCTGCTGCGAGCTGTGGCTCTGCCTGGCTCCCTCGGGTGTCGGGTCCTTTCCCAGAAGACGTGATGCGCTGTGGGCTCACCGTTGGCTTCGGCTGAGGACAGCGATGTGCTGGGGTCTGCGCAGCCAGGTGGGCTGGAGCAGCCCTCGCGGAGTGCGCGTCCCACGGGGTCGACGCCTTTGCTTCGCCCCATCACCTGCCCTTCCGCACGGAGGAAGCGACCGGCCTCAGATCCCCAACAAATGTCAGTGCCTGGGTTTTAAATGCGTGTGCGGGACAAAAGAAAGTGAGATTCTTTTGGGGAGTGCTGTGTGATTCTAGGAGCAAACATAAATGTTTACTGTCTGCCAAAATCTGCCCACATAAGCGGATCAGACTTCAGTTTTAAATGTTGTTCTGGGAGGTCAGAGCTTATTTGGTTTGCTGCATTTTTCTCTTGTTTTGCTTAGGAAGCAAAGTTCACAGGAGCCAGAGTAATGATTGGATTTCCAATCTTGGGGGGGG
>JAUBNY010001082.1:1951912-1970418 GCA_032275445.1 Crypturellus soui
CAGGTAACCGTGCCCGCCGCCGCGGGGGCCGCCGCGGGAGCCGCCAGCACAGCCATATTTGATGTGTTTTCCCGTCGCTCCGGAGGCGGCGAGAGAGCAGCTTCGTGCCGAAGGTCGCTGCCTAGTGGAAATAAGATAGTACGTCATTAACATGGCGCCAAAAGCCGCGCCGCGCGGCCAGGGGAGGGAGGCGGCCGAGTTGCGGCTCCGCTATCCCACGAGCAACTTGTGCCGCGCCGGGGCGGGCGGGAGGAGGGGGCGAGGCTGCTTTGCCTTTTTTTTTTTTTTTTTTTTTTTTGGCGCACGGGTGTGTGGTGGTTTCGGTGGTGCTGGCGGCGGCGGGGGATCAGCCGCGGCACATGAGCCGCCCCCTGCCCGGCCGGGCAGCCCGCGTCGCCCTCGCGGGGAAGTAGCGCCGGAGGGAGCAACTTGCTAGGCAGATGGCAGCGGCAGGTCCCTCGCAGCTGGAGATGTCGAGGAAGAGGGCGGCGCGGAGGGCTGCGTCGCGGGGGAGCCATGGCCGGTGCCTGTCACCGTAGCGCCCACATGGCCGAAACGCCGAGGGCGGGAGGGAGCGCCTGGGGTGGGGGGGGAGTGCTGGCGTGCGACGCGGCCGGGCACCCGCCTCCCCCCAGGCACGCTCGGCTTGTGCTTGCGGTAAAAAAGGAAATGCTTGGAAAGCATAAAAACTGCTCATCGGTGAAATTAAGCAGAAGTTGCCTTTCATTTATTTTTTTTTCCCGAGGGCGGGAGCCGCAGGCGGTAAAGGCGCGAGCGCGCTGCCCGCGGGAGGCTGCGCCGGCGGCTGCCGGGGTCGGCTCGCTGTGGCGGCTGCGCTGGGTGCCCCCCTGCCCGGCGCTGCCCTGCGCTGCTGCCCTCGGCGCGAGCAGAGCGAGGTGCGGGCGCCGCGAGGCGCACGTGCTGCACGCGGCGGAGCGGCCGTGCGCGGGGCGCAGCAGGTGCACGGCGGCCCTGCGCCCGCCCCTCGCCCCCCGCCGCGCACTTCAAAGGCGAGCGGGGAAAGTTTGGCGGGCGGCGGCGCCCGGCGCGGGTGGGCTCCGCGCTGCAGCTCCCCGGCGGCGGCTGATGCGAAGCGCGTGGCCGCGCGTCCCCGTTCCGAGGCGCGTGCGAGGGCGGCGGGAGGCGAACGCGCCGAGTTGCGCCGGCGGGAGAGCTCGGGGGCGGCAGTAGCCCTTCCGTCCCCCCGGGGCTTGGCGAGCGCGGCGGCTGCGGGCCGCGCGGTTGCCGGGCGTTATCTCGGTGTAACGGTCCCCCTGCGGTTACTGCCCTTGCCCGAAGGCCACAAAGCGGCCCCGCCGCCGCTCCCCGTGGCCGCTGCCCCGCGGGGTTCCCGCTGCTGCGGGGCGCGCGGCGGCGCCGCCGGGTGCTTGTTTGTTTGCACCGCCTGCTGGCTGCCTTCCTGTGACAAGAGGTGATACACAGTTTCCAGAACTGTCTGGGAGTGGGAGGAGAGACAGACACAGAAAACGAGCCCAAGTCTCCGCGCTCCCGCTGCTGCTCAATCCGCGAAACCGCCGTCCCGCTTTTCCCTGCCCATCCACCTCCCTGCCTCCCTCCCCCTCCCCCCCGCGTCGCAGCGCGGGGATGGGGCGGGTGGAGCGGCAGCTCCGGGCAGCGACAGCGATTTGGGCGAGAGGCGGCGGCGCAGCCGCCGGGGGCACCAAGTTTGATTCGCAGCCGGGGCCGGGCGGATTGGCGCGGCGGGGAGGAGCGGCATCGGCAGGGGCAGGAGCGGGGGGGGCCTTTCAAAGGGAGACCGGCCGCGGTGCCGCTGCCCAGGAAGGTGCCACCCCCGCAGTGGCACCGGCACGGGGAGGCGCCTCCGTCTCCCTCTCCCTGCCGCTGGCCGTGGCTCGGCGGCGTGAGGAGCCCTGGCCGCGGGCGCTAACGGTCGCGCTAACGGTCGCCGCTAACGGCCGGCGCGGGCTGGCGCCCTGGGCGGGAGGCGCCGCGTTTGAAGTGGCGCCTCCGCGCAGCGAGGGCACGCGGCCCCGCCGCGAGGTGCCCCGAGGCGGCCGCGCCTGCCGCCCGCGTGTCCTCCCCGCCGGGCGGCGGCGGCTCCGTCCCGGCGGCCGTCGGGGAGGGCTGCGGGGCCGCGGGCCGTCAGGGACACCCCGGCCGCGGGCACCGGCGATCGGCCGTGCGGCCGCACGCAAGTGCCCGACATAGACATCTTCCCTCTGGAGAGCTGCTCGGTAGGATTAGAAACCGTGATACTGCTTAACAGCACGTCTTAGTTGACATTTTAATTTCGGTACAGGAGGATGCTTTTATGCTACTCTTTTTTTTTCTTTTCTTTCTTTTTTTTTTTTTCTTCTTTCCATAGAAAGGTTTAACTGTGATTTGGAATAATTTGCCTTTTTTAAGCAGACTGTGCCCTTTAAATAAGTCAGAAGCTGCCCACGCTTGCAAACCAAAAGCCTTCATAAAAGTTATGACAAATGTGCTTGTTTTGATTCTATTTCTAGAGGTTTCTCACACACGATGGGATATTGTCGAAACAAGGGTTGTACGTTCTAGTGGCAGGCTTTTCCTGCTGGCTGCAGATACCCCTCTCCCTGCTTTCAGGCGATGCTTAATACATATGTTTAAAATAAAATAATAATAATAAAGAAAACCCTTTCCCCTCACAGCTGCAGATTTGCCTTCCAACTATTCTGTTTTCACTCTCAGTTTGCAAAATACAATAAAAAAACTTACGAGTATTTGCTCAAATGTTTTCTCTGTGTGGTTAGTGCTGCATCTTTGTGCTCCTGTTTTCTGCAGGAATCGCCCGCGCTGACAGCGTTTTTTCTTGATGGGGGAGATCGAGTGTAACAGGAGCTGGGGTGGCTAAATTAATTTGTAGAGCTCAATTTATCATCGCTTGATGCTTTAGGCAGTTGCACCACCACAGCCAGGGAGTAAATGGCTGTGGCCGCCCGGGTCTCAAGGCAGTGCCAAGAGCTGCCTGCACACAGGTGCCCGTGGGTATCGAGGAGCGCCTGCGGCTGGCAGCGCAGCTGGTGCTTCTGCCTTTCCTTGGGACATAGGGATGCCCGAGTCGGGAGCAGTCGGCTCGCTGGGGAACGCTCTTGCCCTTGCCACATGCTTTTTTGTTGTTCTTTCAGGAGGCTTTGAAGACCTTTTCTCCACATTTTAAGGTCTTTTTTTTTTTTTTTTTTCTCTGCAGTGGCCTGTCCCACAAAGTTGTCTTTCATTTGAGATCAAAATATGAACTCTTCTTCCGCTTTGGTGAGCATTCAGAACTCCAGTAAAAGAAAAAAAAGTCAAAAGTGAAGCTTGTAAGTAGGTTTTAACAGTATAACTTATTTTTGAGATAATTCTATCTTTTTCCTCTGGGCATAAAAGAAAAAAAAATCACAGTGTTTTCTTCCCATCTCTGGTGTCAGTTGGTGAGGAGTGACGTGGTGTGATAAACAGGATCCTCAAAGAGTGTAGTAGTAACAGCCAAATGTTTTCATCTACTATCCAGTTGTTTAAGATTATGTTATACTTTCCTTCCATTTGTGCAGAAAGTGTTTTGAAGTGCTCTCTCGTGTAGTGGAGATAATTAGGTCTCAGTCTTCTGCAGTTAGAGGGTTTCTTTCAGGAAAGGCCAGTTTTTCAGTTTGTCTTCAGGGTGTGCATCTGTCATAATTCCACTTTCTTCCCATTCTGTCTCTGCAGCTGCTCGCTGCAGTTTATTACAGTGACACCCATTAACACTGTTACAGTTAATTGTCTGTCAGAGTTTGAATTATAAACCCTCTTACTCAGAGGTTTATGCAGTCGTTACAAATACGCTAATAAGAACTGTGCTGTATAAAATCTTTGACCTGAGGATGTATGTTTTTTTAATACAACTGTTAAAAATCTGGTTCTGTTCAAGTATTACCATAACACAGATTTTGACATGCGTTGCATCTTCCTCTTCGATCATCTGTCTACTTGAGATTGAGGTCTGTGGAAAAAAAATAGTATACCATATTATTTACTGTGGAGTGGTAGCATAAAAATGCTTTACAATGTGCCATATATTGCACACGAGCGTATTTGTGTGCAGAGACCCATTTTTATGGGGCAGTGCCTGGAGTTCTGCTCTGAGCAAGTTAAGAAGGGTTCAGACTGTGTCTGTACACATCTGGGCAACTCCTGGGCTGCAGTGTGGAAGGGGGGAGAAGAAGTAAAATGAAGGATTTTGGCACTGGTGGGCAATGTAATTTTTGTTGCTTGATCATTCTTTTAGTCTCTTGTAGAGCTTGCAGGTGAAAAGCATGGTAATTCCTATTGGTAAGAGTTGTGGATTTGCTGTTGCATTGCTGATTCCAACCCGCTGCGTCTATCAGTAACACTGGGAAGTAGGCAGAAACATCCGTGCTCCTAACTATATCTAGCTAGTTATGTAGAGTGAGGTATTCGTTGCTGCCTTCTGCAAGGATATCATATGCAAATCCAGATCTTATTTTAGAATCTGACATTGATTCTGGATTATCGTCCAGTAACTTTATTTCTGCAGCATTTTATGAATATATCTTAAAAAGGAATTACTGCTCCCTCAAAAATACATTAAGTAGAAGAAACATTTTAGGCCTTGTGATTCTGTTCTTAAAAATGGTCTGAATATTGTAAGCTGTAAAATGCAAGTCCATAGTTAGGTTTGTGCCTTCAAACTATGTCCATAACCAGTGAATAAAGACCAGAGCTTAACTTTCAGAGACAGTGTGCTAAAAAGTCATGATCTCTGTCCCATCCAACAATCCATTGCTGTGATGTGATTGTGTGGAGCACTCTTAGATGCTTTGTCCAGCCTTGGAAATGAGGTGGTGCTGCCAGCAGAGTTGTGGCTGTGTCCATAAAACTGCCTTTGACTGAAGGCTGGCATTTGCCTCCATCCAATTTTTCTCCCTCCTCCCCCTAATAAAAATTATGGCCCTCAGAAGAAATAACTTTCAGCCTGCTGTGCGTCAGTTGGTCTGCCTAGTTTCCTAACAGATGCTTTTAACATGAGGAAAAAAACAACAAAAAAAAATCTTTTAAGAAACGGAGCTGAAGCGTGGTACGAAAGTTGGAATACTCTTGTGGGATTGAACCAGGTTGTGCTTTTGCACACTGCACTAGAAGGGCCCTTGCTGTGTCGCAGCTGAAGGAGAAGGTGGAATGGGAGGGAAAATTCACACCCGAGGGCTCGATTGGAGGGCTCCTGTGTTACTTCTAGTGGTAGCAAGTGTCAAAGTATATTTATATTAAGCTGCGTATGTGAGGTACCTATACACGTGTCACTGAGACATCGGGGAGCATTTGATGCATGCGACCAGCAGTCATATGGGAGCTCATGGACCTTGTAGGTTTTCAAGTGTTGGGCAACCTATGGGTAAATGCCCATTCAGAGCTGGTGTGACAGTGTGGGGAAAACACGCAATAGATGCTGCTTGCGATAGAAAACATATAGGAATGCTGGCTGCTTGGTTGACTGCCTCAGAGAATTTTACAGTTTGCAAAATAGGGGCTTGAGAAGTGTGGCATGTGTGGGAGCAACCAATGCTTTGTGGGCCCTGGAGACCAAACAGCGGTTTTGTGGTCACATGCGATGGGGAAGAGTTGGTCACAGTGACCTGGGTGGGTTCTCCTTGCCCTGCAAATGCTGTAGGCTGAGTCGTATAGCTCTTGCTTCCTTCTTAGAATGAGTCTTAAAAATTAGCTTAAAGTTTTCCCTTTTTGTATGTACTGTGCTTGCATGTGAATTTGCTTTGCTAACACACGTAATCATCTTGGCCAATTTGTCCCATTAAAGTGATTGTGGTGTAGTCAGTCTGGATGATCCTGCCTTTGCTTCTGTGCTAGGGAAATTGTCAGGCTTTGTTCTATTTCAGAATATGCTTTAATGAGATCAGGGGTGGATCAGATGTAGTGTGTTGGCACCTGAGTGTGTTAAGTGTATATCAAAATAAAAGCAAGTGAGAAATACTCAATTTTTTGTGAACGTTCAGACTGAGAATTTTAAAGGGACTAAATGTTGCAGGCACTTGAATCCCTGGTTAGGAAAGAGAATGAGATAAGCAACTGTACTAAGGAGAAAAGTGTGATAGCTTTTTCATTCTGCCTTTTATTTTTAGGTAAGGGAATGAGGCAGGAATGAGTTACTATAACTTGTTCTCTCTTGAAGGTGAAGAAGCTGCAGAATATGTATGTACATGGTTGAACGGGGAAAGGAAAGAAAAAAAATGTGCACATTTAAGCTACTCTGAACCATCACTATCAGTACCTTGCCTTTATTTTTAAAAACTGGTCTTGTGTGACTTAGGGTATTTAATAGAAATTTACCATCTTTGACAGCATGCTATGAAAATCAGAGGCACTGATGCCCTTAAGAGCAGTTGTATTGCAGTCACTAGGGTTACAAGATAGTGACAACACTAACTGTTCTAGTGTTATCTGTAAAATATGTTTTAGACATAGACATGAACATCTGATAGGAATGGTTTAAAATGATTTTAAGATGTTGAAACATGCTGTTTTAGCACTTTTAATGATAAAACTTTTAGGAGGTTAATCTTACAAGATTTGGGACTTAGTCTGAGCAGGTAAATGCTGCTTTTCTATCAGTAATCTACCTCCACATATCTCAGCTTAGGATCAAAGATGGGAGAACAAGATCTCTGGACTTCAACTCCTCTTTCACGTGCATCTGTAAAAGATTTTTCATAAGCTTCATCAAATTGTGTTTTTCTTTTAATGTTACTCTTGATGGGCGAGGCTTTTCAATGTGGCCAATTTCAGAAATGGAACTGGATGGAAAAGTGTATTACCTGCCTTACCTAATCTGTAGTCCAGGGAGCTGGTTCCCAGTTTGGCTTCTCCATCTAACTAACTGACTAAACTTGAGTGTTTGAACTGGGCAGTGTTTATACCATCCTCTCCTTTGAACACCAACAAACAAGAAGTGTTTTTTTTATTATTATTATTACTATTTTTAAGATTTGAGAGAAACTTCTGAACTTTCCTTGTTTCATGGATTTACAGAAGCATGGCCAGGAGAAGATTAATTCAGAATACACTCTGAAACATGCATAAGGCCAGAATTTTTAACTTATTTTCTTGTTAATCTTGAGCTCATGGAGATTAGTGGATCGCAGTGCATATTTGTTGTCTTTGCTTCTGGGGGTGCATTACACTTTTCAGACCACATGGGAATGAATCAAGAAGTGAGGAGTGTGACCAGGAGTGCATAATCTAAATTTCTGAGATTTTCTTTTTTTCTCCCTATCCCCTTTGTTCATGGGAGATATTTCCATTTAAGTACATGTTCTTTATATTGTTCAGTTACAGGAAAAAATTCTGAACATCTAGAAGAACTACCTTCAGGAAGAGATATTTATTCCCCTGGCTTAGGCCTTGTAGCAGCCGGTCTGTTCTTCAGTTCCTGTTCTAATCCTGTTTTGGATCTGAATGTTGTTTTTCTAAGTGGCTGTATCAAAACTTGGCTCTGAAGTGACTTCATTTATACCAAATATGAATTCAGATTTTGCGGGTTGAGCTTGATGTATATATTTATTTATTAGCAGCATGTCTGTTTATCATACCCACAAAGTTCTGGCTTACCTCAAAGCTGTTCCTTTGGAATAGTGTGTGTGTGTATATATATATATTTAATAGCATGCCAAGGAGGTTGTCATTGATGCTTCTTTTTTCTTTGGTGTCAGAATGAAAGGTCATGGCTAAGTGAACCACTAACCTTTAGTGAACAAACATTTGCAGCTCGGAACGTTTAGGTGTTTCAGAGAGAGCCGTGTTCAGTCCCACTCTGGGAAGTTGGTTTCTGCGAGAGCCCTCTCCTCCTGCAGTTTTCATGCGTAAGATTAAAAAGGAGGAAATCTCCCAATGCGCACAGGCTGTTACGACGATATGGAGTTCACTGGAAGCATAAAATAAGAGTCTTATTTTAAGTTGTTTGTGATCTGCTAGTGATGATAAAAATGAAATCCTTCAAAGAAAAACATGCTTATTCCCTTTTATGTATGTATTTTTCTAATAGCAGGTGCTGTTGTGCTTTTATAGGGAATAGTGGTAGTCTGCATGCCTTTCTCTTCCTTGCCTTGGAAATTAGTCCTCTACATGTTACAGGCACCATCAGGTTTACTACAGCTGAGCTACATTCTTCCTGAACAGAGCTGAAGTGGTTAAATGTGAACTGAAAGGGGATCAATTAAAAGAGTTTTGCCTAAAGGTTTCTAAGAAAACCCCAGTCACATGGAAATGAAGAGGTTAGATTTTTGGCAGCAACCTGGAAGCAAAACCAATTTGGCACCTGATGTCCAAATCTGCACCCCTGCTAACAGAGCACCCAGCCCCACAGTCACCACAGTTGATAACATGGCAAGCGAAGACCTGGGGGATTAGATGTGCGATCTGGAGTCCCTGTCAGTTTAATTTAGGCTGGACATGCCTTTCTGTGCTTGCCTTGTCATGTTCTTTCTGCTGTTTAGCTTCTGCTTTTTAGTGGCTTTTTTACATGTAGATGCATACTAGCAATTTTCAACTTCCTGAAGCTTCCTGAATTTAGTTTCATTCCAAGAGAGAATACATGTGAATATACCAGCAACCTGTGGAGAGCTGACAAAAACAAAGAAGTTTTCACCTTTACATTGCTGCTTCTTGCACTGTAGGATTCAGTACTTCCGGAAGTCATGAGCTTTGGCAGCTCAGGGGGGGATCAGTTCTGAGTCTGACTCCTCCTGAGCATTTGGTTTTAGGCAGGACAGTAGAAATGTGAGAGAGAAGTGACTCTATTGCTTTAGAGGTGGTGCCACCCAGGGCATGTTTGGTTAGTCTGGGAAAACTTGCCTGCTTTTTCCCCGCCCAGAAAGTAGAAGACTTTTATCTTTGATTTCATAATCTGGCACTTTGCACAGGAATAAAATTGTTCCAAGAACATATTAGCCAGAGTAAATATTTACAGAGGCAGTAAAAAATGTTTTTGTACTGCAAATCTAGTGTCAGAATGGGCAGGGGAAGTTAACCACATTTGCAGCAGATATTTAATAATTTTTTAAGACCTCGGAGAGCAAAATGTGCCGTTGTCCTGGGGCGAAAGCAGTGGTGGGGTTGTCACAGTACCCTCTGATACTATTTACACCTGCTCATGTGATGACTGCCCAATTAAGCACTGTAGAGATATTTGCTGTTCCTGTTTCAGACACTGTTTAGAGTTGTTTGTTCTCCTCTGTGTGCCATCAGAAGCACAGCTCGATGCCTGCATGTTACGAGCACCGTGGGCTAAGTGCTGTCTCCTTGCTTTGCAGGCCGCCTGCTGCTTCCCGTGGTGATCATGAAACGGCGTCGGCTCCCCAGCAGCAGCGAAGACTCCGACGACAACGGCAGTAAGTGTTGCTCTCTTGCAGGGCATGCGAGGCTATGCCTGTGAAGCACCTTTCCCTGCACTGTTACGTGTAACGGGCGTCTTGACTGGGCTGGGCCCATTGAAATCTGTGTTGGAAGGAACAAGTTTTGAGCTCCCTTGCTTGGAGGGCAAGTGGATTCAGGATCCTCCAGATTTACTGTTCACTGAGCAATGGTAGTTAATATGATAAAACAAGAAAAAAAGTCTCTCTCCTTTTTTAAGATTCCTGTTGTAAGTAGCATTGTTTATCCTTACAAGGACCAAATCCCTGTTGAACACATGGTAACACTGTCCACAGCTCTGTATTTAATGGAAGTTTGCATTAGGATTTCAGATTTCTTCAGGGTTCTCATTCTCTCTTGTGAAGTGAAAAGGTATGTTGCTTTAAACTTCATAAGGAAAGATTGGCAGTGCTTAAAAGTTACTCCTTTTGTTTGACAGTCATCTCAGTCAAGGAATAACATTCAACAGTTTCCAGTGATTAAGGAATTTGAATAGATCTCTTTCTGTTCTGACATAACTGACACTGAGCTGTGTGAAATGTACTACTTGTGCTTGGATTCCAGGGAACTGATAGACTTTCATGTGAAAAAGAAAAAAAAATGGCAGCATGGGAAAAGTGCCAAGGTGTTTTATTTGCTCAAACAGGCAAGCTGATTGTACACGACAACAGGGCAACTTGGCCATTCGCTTGTTTTTAATCTGATCTATGTGCATGCATGGGATATAAAGTTCTTGCATAAGTTCAAAATATGGTATTTGGTGAAATCTGAAATTTTGTTATTGTTGCTTTTTTGATACCTCAGTCAGGAACATAGTAGAAAATGATCAGGGAGTTTTCCAAGCACTTTGGAAGGCTTTACCCTTGGGCGCGTGGCTGCTGTGCTGCGCTGCGGCCTCATGAAGGGCTTCACCTGAGAACTGCATTGCCTGTGATGTTGACGTGCGTCCTGGCTGTGCGGAAGCCTGCTCAGGTAGCTCGAACGAACACATTCCCCGGGGAAGCTGCTGCTGCCGGGAGGCCAGTGTGGTGAAAGGGCTGGAGCAGGCGAGAACTAGTGAGTTGATTAGCAGTTCAGCCAAGTGCAAGGACCGAGCAAAAGCTACTAAAGATATGTCGGATTTGGCTTGTACTTGGAGAAATACCTGCAGCCAGGAAATTTGAAAGAAAACTCCCAAATGTAACCTTTTTTTCCAGGTTATTTGTTTAGGGTTACAAAAATTGAAATCGGTGTATTTCTCCAAAGGTGAAGTGTACTGTGCTTTGTTTCTTCCCCAGAAGAGATCAAGATGTGTTTCTACTTGAAAAATATGCAAGTAGGAGCAAATGCAATGTCTTTCATTGGAATTTTGCTTCAGTGTTTTTTCACTCTCTTTTGTATAGCTTTATATAGCTTATAGTTTAAAGCAAGGAAATAATTATTTATCGTTAACCATTATGCTTCTAACAAGTTGATTAACAAATCGGAATAAGTAGTTGTTGGATAAATCAGATGGCAAAAACTCAATTAAATTTTAAAGTATTATTTGCAATATACATTACTTGCCTTTGCATTACACTTCCCCCCCCCGCCCTCCCCCCGGCTTAATTCCCCTTTTTTCCTTTTCTTATGAAATTGCTGGGCAAACTCAGATACAGGGCCCTGCATACTCCTTACTTTACTACACAAGTACCCCAAAAGTTTGAGGGTTATTAATGCGAAGGTGCAGTAAGGTCCGGTGTGGAGTTAGCATCTCCAAGGCACTTTCTCATTCACGCCTCCACAAGAGCAGCATGTGATGTTCAGGCCCGGTCCTTCTACTTCTCTCGCGTTAGCGCTTTTGCTGCAGTGTGCTTAATCTTCTCTTGTCTTGGAAATTACTGGTTACTCTCCCTTTGTTAATTTCTGTGTGGAGATCTGTAATTATTCTATCAATAGTGTCTCATTCACTGTGCCCGATACTAGTGTAACACAGGGGAACCAAAGTCTTTTGCCTAGAAAAAAAAAAAAAAGATTTCTGTGAATTTCTGGCCTCCTTGTTGATGTGTTTAAGCTTTCCACCAGCTATTTTTCGTCTCAGAGATTCCTGGAGGCAGAAGACAATTAAATAGACTATTTTGAGCACTCAAACAGCCGCCTTCTAATTGAAAAGCTGAAATCTTAATCAACACTTGGTTGAAATCCTGTGGCCTACCATGTGCTTCCCCTCAGTGAGGCCCAGCACGGAGATGGCCTGTGCGCTGCCCGCGCTTCTGCGTCGCTGGCGAGCACCCCGGCTTGCACTCGACCTGCAAGGTGAGGCTGATGTGCCAGCCATGCCATCGCTTCCCCTCTGCAGCGAGGCTTGCGCACTGTGCCTGCCTGCCCTGACCTGGGCAAGATGCTTAGTAAGGGTGGGTATTGCTTATTATTTCAGTAGGTAATATGCTTAGCTAGAAGCTTGGCAACCTAAAGAGAGACTCTCACTTTTCTGATCCCTCCAAGGACAAAGTCCCCCAACTTGATCTCCCAAAAGATGATTGCAAACTTCGTGCCCCCCAAAATGTTACCTTTGCTCCTGCAAACTGACTGTTGCAGGTTGGTCAACCATGTCTCCATAAAATCAGACATCTCTGTCTACGGTGTGTCTCTAGATGACGGCATGAGGCCAAAATAGCTATTTGAATCAGTGAGCAAGAGGTGCTGGTGGAAGTGGTGCACAGTAGTACTGCCATCAGCCCCTAGATAGCACGGTATTTTCTGGGAGATTTCAGTTTCTGAAATTGTAGGTCACTTTTGAACATTTTATCCATAAAATATAATTGAGTGAAAAATGGCTGCGGGCATAGTTCTGAATTGTGAACCTCCGTAAATACAGAGAGGCGGTATTGGAAAAGGCTTGGGAAGGCAGCAGGATTATTGGCACCTCAAAGTAATCCTTTTTTGTTGTTGTCTGGCAGCTTGTTAGTTCCTGTCCCTCTCCAGATAATGTATTACAGCAGCTATCATAATATTAGCTAGGCCCTTTATAAAAAGCCTTATGATGTATGTGACATCTTCTTCAAAACCTGTTTTTAGTAAATTGATGATCTTTACCTCCAGCTCAATTATGTCCTTGCATGGCTTGCATGGCTGGCCAGGGCTTTGGTATTTTTAGAGCCGTTCTTGTTACATTGCATTTCAGCCTGCTTTTCCACTGCAGAGCTCCTCCTCTTTGTGGTGCCAGGTCTCATGCTCATTAAGCATTAGTTTTGAAGCCTTTTTATCTTTTCTGTTTCGTGTTTTTGACTTTGTTGATCTGCAGATCTGCAAGGGTGATCTGTGGTGAATGTCCCTTTTGCTCCGCTCCCTGGTCAGTTGTGCAGCAGTTTCCCTTTGCAGCTTTGGAGTGCAGAAATTGTGCAGAATTGCTTGGACACTTGGAGAGATGGTGTTTGAGACAAAGCTTGAGCCTCAGGCAGGTGTGCTGTGGGGAGCTTGGCTGAAATCCAGCCCCCCTTGGACGTCAGTGACAGTTTGAGCCCTGTTTTCAATGAGCAAGGAATTTGGAGCATGATTTTTTTCACACTTACTTGCTCCCACAGAGCCTCTTCATTTATTTGTGGAGGGTTTGCCAATTCATCATATTCTTCCTTCCAGAGTGTCTGAAAGAAGAGCTGGAGACACTTGCAGATGAAAAATACTTCCAGACTTTACAAGGTTTCCCATCACTTCTGAGAAATGAAATATTTAATTCATAGGGACTATGGAATATAGCTCTGCAATTTAGATGAACTCATTCTACTGTTACTAAACAAATGTTGTTTTAAAGGTAAACATCTTTTGGCAATACCCATTGCGTTGATCGAATGACATAGATTTATGAAGTGCTTTTCATCCCAGTGGATTCCCAGTGTTTGAGACACTTCTCAAGAGCGCTTAGCAGAGGTTGACGAGTTCATCAAGGGAGGTATGGACGTCATTTACAGTGGACTTGCAGCCGTCGCTGGCCCGAAATGAGGCAGTTACTTAGCAGAGCATGGAACCCTGTGTGGCCCTTTTGCAAGGAAGAAGTGAAGAGCATTTTCTTTGTGTTTTTTCCCCCTCAGTTAAAGTGACTGGGAGATGAATATGGTTTTTCTACAGCTGAACATAATGTAATTACAGTGCTGGAGTTTGGACAGAACAGCGGGTTTAGCAATCGCTGCCGCACTCCTGAAGGAGGGTGATGGGATCTGAACCGATGACAAATGGTCAGCGCTTAGATCCTACCTGAAGGTTAGGTTCACTGGGGCAGAGAATGAGCTTTCAGGGAAGCATCTGTTACGCTTCTGAGCGCGCTGAGAGAGTAGTTTGAAAGACATATCTGGGCTGCCAGGATATTGTGTTGGTGAAGAAACATGACATAATCATCACCTTTTTGCGGAGGCCCGTTTTTCTTTCCAAGACTCCCTATATCAAGAAGAGCCAACTCCACCCGAGTTGCAAGGCCTGGCAGCCTCACGTGGCGTCAGCCTGGGAAGCTGCCTCGGGAGACACTCACGTGAACTTGAGCCTGTCCCGAAGCCTACGCTGAAGCCCAGGGTGCTGTTTGGTTAGAGCTGAGCTGCAAGAGGGAGCTGTGGGTTTGGGGCTAGAGCGACACTAAAGGCTGGCCATGCCAAGTAAGACGAGTCTGGGAGTCCCTGCCTGCCGGCGGCATGCTGTGAGCCAGTGCATGGGCAGGTGTGCGTGCTGTGTGACCCCTGCAAGGGGGCTTGCAGGGCCTGCAGGGGCTCCGGGCTTCGAGTGACACGTGCAGAGCAAGCGCGTGGTGCGAGAGGCCTTGCGCCAGGGCCACGCGCATCCACTGCAGGTGGGGCAGGCACCTGGCAAGCGGCACTTTAGTTTGTGAAAAGCATCCGCAGAGACAGGATAAAAGCAAGATCATTGCGTAATAATCCACCCTTATGTAAGGGGAAGGGGAGATTAGACAGGCAGCTCCTCCAGCAGCAGAAACATGAGAAGGGCAACTTGGATATGTGACACCTCGCTGCAGGTTGTGTTTGCACACTTGCTGCTTTCTCTGTGATAAGGCCCAAAGATAAGTGCACAGGCAGCTCTTTTTATACCTAACATACTGGAAAACAGCCTTCAGAGTACTGTGGATTTTTTTTTTTGGTCTTTTTTTATATCCTGATTCATTTGTGCTGGAATTTGGGTCTAGGCATGTGGAGCTATGTCTAAGTGACAGGAGCCTGACTGCAGAGAGATGTAGGCCAGGGCGGCTCGGAGCATCTCGGCTTCCTCCTCAGGCTGCAGATCTTCCTGACAGGTGCTGGCAGCAGTGCCTGGTTCTCCTCGCAGCACGCGGAGGAGCCGCGCGGACAGCTGGAAGCGGCAGTGCTCAGCAGGAACCGCAGCCTGGCACACGCGCCCGATGAGCTGGGCCCCGTTGTGCCGCCTGGGGGCTTGGGGTTTTTTTCATCTGTTTTTGACAGATCATTTAGCAAATTGATACAGTTAGAATTGATCGAGTTTCTTCCTTCTGGCACGCATACGTTTTCACGAATACGGAAAAAGAATTAACTCCTTGACTGTTCTTTTATCATCAGGAGGTGTATATAATATATACATTCTAGGAACATTATAAAAACACAGTATTTACAGTATTACATTTTATATAGTGGTTGAGGGGAACAGAAAGTTTTCCTGCTTGGTTCTTAAAAGTATTTTAGACTTTTCCAGGGGCCCATTATCTCTTTGCCTCTCTTGATAAGAGGTTACCAAGCTGCTGTGAATCATGCCTCGCCAGTTATTGTGGATTTTTTTGCTTTCTGTTTTTAAGTGGACAAATGTGAATTTATCCACTTAGACCTGTAGTACAGATGGGTCTGATCCTTTTCTCTGCTCTCAGTGAGGTGTTTTTCATGTATTCTGTGTGTGTTGTTGAAAGAATCTTTAGGGACAGATGAACGGTGAGGACATTCAGGAGAACCTTAAATAGAGGGTTTGGGATGGTCCTGGTGTGCATCCCCTGGAGCAGTGATGCCAGCCACATATGTTCATCCTTACCTTGAGCCATGTAAAAGGATAGTCACTTAATAAGACACCTTTTACACCTGATTTCTAATGATGATAAGAGTTGGATGTTTTGTATGTATTTGTTTTTCTTTGTTTGTTTGTCTTTTAGCTCCATGCTTTGGACCGTCATATTTTTCATATTTGTTGTTTCATGTTTTTTTGTGAGTATATGCTCTCTAACATCTCACACATCTTCTAGAGAACTAATTTTCCCCGGGAGGTGTAATGTTACCTTAGGAATTTTCTCTATCTTCAAGATCCCAGTCATCTCTGTTACCCTTTTTGTTATTTTAGCAAAATTCTATTTAACTCTGTCTTGATCATTAGTGTTTTGGCTAAGCTTGGTGGTCCTTGTCTGGACTGGACTAAGGCTGTTGGTGAACATAGTTATTTTGTACTTTGAATAGTACAAGGGGATCATTTTGTTGAAAATAATTTGGAGTGTTTCTGAAATACTCTAGATATTTTACTCTAGGTTCATGCCTTTTTATAACGCAGAAGAACTGGTTCAGATCCTGCGTTCGTTTTGAGTGCGACATACTGTTTTTTTTCCACATACTCCATGAATGGTTCTTACTATGGGTGCTCAGACATAAAATAGGATCATTTTTCACTGAAGTAGCACTTTCTCCCTCC
Source organism: Crypturellus soui (assembly GCA_032275445.1). NCBI lineage: Eukaryota > Metazoa > Chordata > Aves > Tinamiformes > Tinamidae > Crypturellus > Crypturellus soui. Next base: position 1,967,951 of record JAUBNY010001082.1, read on the forward strand.
CCTGTACTTAATACCAAAATATGGAATTGATGCTTTAAAGATCAACCACACTGTTGGTTTTCCTCCTGCGCTTCTGTGGGTGTACTCGGAGCCGGTGGATTGCCTGGTAATGAAAGAAACTTGCGATAATTTAGTGACCTGGTCTTGGCACTACTGAAGGCAGCGAAACTCTGCCCTTGAGTTTAGTGAAAGAGTTGAAGCTCCTCTTTGAGATTACACAAGTGGTTAAATTTAAGAGCATTTGGGCTGGAGAGCCTAGTGTCATTTGGCTGCCTCCTTTAGCTTCTTGCTCTTTGTGTCTTAAGTGCTGGTTATTTGAGTCTGTGAATGTGTGCTTTATAGTTGGGTTTTGTTTATTCAGTGAGTAAATGTTTTCCATACTGAAGTGAAGCCCTTGTCAAAGGTCACCTGTTAGCTACAGTTACAGATCTTAGCGGGTAGTAAAATCTCTGTCCCCTGAGAAAAATTTCCACCTTTTTCTCATAGTATTATGTACAGCCACATTACATTGCCCAGAAAAATACAACAGTCTCTTTAATAACTTATTAAAAGCTTTTCCACTGTCCATTCACCAGCCTTATGTGCAAGGAAACAGCTATTAGAGAACTATGCAAGGAACTCTTTCTTCCATTCTTCATTGTAGGAAGTTATTTGGCATGGAAAAAGTGCTCATATATCATGAAGAAGGCTGGCTGTGTTTGAGCTGTCCCTTCCATATGAAAACATCGTAGAGTGAGATTTCGTATAGCCCTCAAGAAGAGCAGTGGGGATTCTGTAGTTCAGGAAGTGATAAGATTTTACTCTTAACTTGCATGAAGGGGGTAGCTAATCCCGTGGCCTAGCCCCAGTGAGCTTGCACAGTGTCCGTATGCAGAAGGTGACATTTAAGATGCTGGTAACATGTAGCATCTGCAGGTAACAAAGCATAGAAATGGAGGCAGAAGACATGGTAAGGATTGTTTTACTCTGCACATTCGGTAGCTTCTCTGTGGTTTCTGAGCCACCTGGAGATCCATCTTTTGATACCTACTTTTGGGAGAAGAAAGCACCCCAAAAGAGCCCATGTGCTTGAATACTGCCACCCTGTTGTCTGTGGTGAGTTGTCACCAGAGCTGAGTTAAGGCACACGGAAGAAGATCCCGAGTGCAGCACCCTGTAATGCACATGCGTTGCTTAGAGCAACTTCATTGCCACCTCCCGAGTGACAGAAATGGGGGTTGTTATTCTGCACCCCGGTGTGGACACAGTCCCCTCCCCATGCCTGTGCGTGGGGCCAGGCAGCCCCACGAGGGAGTGACGAATCCCCAGGGATCTGCGGAGCCTGGTGAGCAGAGAGCTGCTTGGATACTCATGTCTTGCAGATGGAAAAAAGTGTCAGACTCCCCCAAAATTCAATGTTGACCTGCGTGGGTGTTTATTATGGCTTTCTGTGCTTTCTTTCCCTTCATAAAAAATACAACTCTTAAATAGAGGGGCTTAAGGAAAGCGTCTTTTTTTTTTGAATCTTTCAAAAAAAGAAAAAAAAAAGAAACGTTTTTGTGTTGAAAACTAATATGAGTTTAAAATGATCCTTTCTGTGTTTCTGCCTTGGAAGAGGTGGCCGGCTGGCACACCTTACTCCAGTTGGCACCGTTACACGTGGTGTGTGCAACACTCACGGTGCTGTTGAGTGGTATTAACAGGGCCTGTTCCTCAGTGTATTGCTGAGCAGAGAGAGCAGGCGCTCATAGCTGCAGCGTGGTGAATTCCTCCAGTGGCTTGTGCTCAGCGGTGTCTTTCCAGTGCAAGTCGGATGCAGCCACTTCACATTGAAGTGAGTTCTGCGATTTTAACGGAGACCTAACCCATCCCATCCCGCACGCGCTCCGCTTCTGAGCAGCCCGTGCTGTTGCACTCACTGCCCTCCAAGAGGCTTCTGCTGCGTGGTGGGAGGAGATGCTGCTCTCACCACTGGCATCCTTGGGTTGTTTGCTTTGCTGCAGTTTTTGCAACCGTAGTTGGTATTGGAAAATACCTGCTTACATATAAGTCTTGATGCATTAAACTGAGCTGGTTTGTAGCAGTATGAGATGAGCAGGTTTAACAATGGGTTGCATACTGGTGTCACAGCACTACCTTGTCAAGGGAGTGTTGTTTCCTTCTTCCCTTTTTTCCCTTTCCTCGTGTTAAAATATTTCTAGAAACTGACAGAGACTCTGAAAAGGTTTCAAGGCAAAAAGATATAACTTGTTTGGAATGTAATGAAAGAATAATTCTATACACCAAGAATAGCATGGCCAAGTGTCGGAAAATGTTGCAGTTTGAAAGCCGTAGTGGTGGTGGGGGCGGGGGGCGGGTAGGAGATATCAAGTCAGTATCGGATTCACAGTCTGTGGACTGTAGGTCCAATTGCCTTCCTAGGAGCGAATCGAATTCCCAAATAGTATGATCAACTATAAGCTCGACTCTGGCAGTATTGGATTCACGAA
>JAUBNY010001082.1:1979302-1991077 GCA_032275445.1 Crypturellus soui
GGTGTTTGGTACCTGCACTTCATGGCAGTTGCTCAAGTGCATGGAAATTCTTGTTCTCACCTGGCTTTGGGGGGGAAAGGGACTGTTTGGAGTAGTCCAGCATTTTCAGTTACGCAAGTGTCTGTGTGGCAGTGCTTTGCGGTGACAGGCAGTCAGTGTGGTACCAACATCCCGGTGTTGCAAGCAGCAGCTTCTCAAGGCAGGTGGGACATGGAAGGTTTCCCATCAGTTACCTGTAGGCGAGGAGGGAAGGACTGTGCTGCTTTTGTGGTATTTTCTTGCTGCTTCTATAGGGCATGTTTTTTCAGCCCAGTAATGATAATTTAAAATAAGTAACACATTTGAGTTGTAGAATATAATGCAATCAGTCCATAGCAGTCCATAGTGTCATGAATACAGTTTTCTGATGGCCACTGTTGGGGGGAAAAGAACTATTATTTATTATAACCATATATTATTGTCAAGGTGTTGTCCACTTGCTAAAATAAATTTATTTATTCGTATGGCAGGATCTGATATGGCCCTTAGTCTGGGCTTGCACCCTGCTGGGTCACAGTTTCTAAGAAAACACTGTTAGTTTGCTGCAAGCATCGTGTTTGATATATTTCCCTGATTGGTGTTAGTTCATTTTTAGTTCAAAATACTCTCTAACCTTTCACCAAAAAGATTTTCAATGTTTGGGTTGCAAAAACAAAACCAAAAAAACAAAAACCATAGCCAGTGCTGCCCAAGGAGAAGTAAAAAATGAGAACACGATCAGGAAACCAAAGTGAAAATCACCTGTAATAATTCTGAGGATTTTAAAAGATTGATTTTGATACTTCACTTCTGTTAGCTTGGCACTGTTATGGGACAGTGTATGTTTTTTAGCGAGCTGTTTTTTATGCTTTCCTTATTAGTTTATGCTGGAGAGGCCTTAACTGTCTAGGAGGGAACTGTGTGGAGGCTAGTGGGGAGAAGGTAGCAAATCTAATCGGCTGTTGATTCAAAAAGGAAGCTGGGATTGCTGGTGCTGGTGGTTGTTCCCTTCAAAGAAATAAATGATCTGCTTCCGCAGGGATGCCTAAGCTGGACGAGTACAGCATGGAGAGGGTCCTGGAGGAGTTTGAGCAGCGGTGCTATGACAACATGAACCACGCCATCGAGACCGAGGAAGGCCTTGGCATCGAGTACGATGAGGACGTCGTCTGTGACGTCTGTCAGTCTCCAGATGGAGAGGATGGCAACGAGATGGTGTTTTGTGACAAATGCAATATTTGTGTGCACCAGGTACGGCAGCCAAGCCACCATGGGGAATGTAGGGGCGCTTCCAGGTGCTTCTCCAAGCTGCTAAATTGGTTTAAATTAGCAGATTGGGGTTTTCCACTGACAATTGTTATTCTATTAAGTTTTTCCAGAGTTGACTATTGAGCAGTAGGGTGTATTCAGAAATAATATAATCAGAAACTACTTGTAAAAATGTGCTGGGAGAGTTAGAAGATGGCATTATAGCATATGTGTGAAGGAAGCTACAAGCATGGCCTCATAAATATGCAGCATGCTTATAAAGACAATTATGTGGGTCCCATGTCAGTATTATATTTGCCACGCTGGCTCCTTATTAGAGGACAGCTGGTCCTCTCAGCCCGGAACACGGGCGTAAGTACCACAGGTGATAATAGAAGTTATGAGTGTAGCTCTCCCCTGCGCAACACCAAAGGGTGGTGGTGGAAATCATAGAATCATAGAATGCCTAAGGTTGGAAGGGACCTCTAGAGGTCAAATCTCTCCAGTTAATTGACACTCTTTTCGGTGGTGGCCACCAAGAGAACTAGAGGAAATGGCCTGAAACTGAAACACCAAAAGTTGCACAGGAACTTAAGGAAAAGCTTCCTAACAGTGAGGGTGTCAGAGCACTGGAACAGGCTGCCCAGAGAGGTTGTGGAGTCTCCTTCTCTGGAGATCTTCAAGACCCGCTTGGATGCAGCCCTGTGCTCTAGGTGGCCCTGCGTGTGCAGGGGCGTTAGACTAGATGAACTCTAGAGGTCCCTCGCAACCTTAGGCATTCTGTGATTCTATGAATATGTACAGATGCACATTGTGGTACATTCTCACTTCCCTGGCTGTGTTCTTGTTTTTGTCCTCTTTCTGCATGCACTTAGATACCTGTAGTATCAGCAACTTAGACTGAACAGGGAGGAAGAGAGAACTGAGGCAATTGCTAGGCCCACAGGTGGATTTGTCCCAATAATTCTGCCTTAATGAAGAACCTGCTGACGTGAGCTCAGCAAACAAAGCACCATGATGATGTGCCACCTCTTGGTGGCACTTGAACAGGTCTTTTTAGCCCAGGAGAACAGATGCTCTTTTCGCCTCTGTGTTTCCCTGGCTGCTGTTTCCAACTTCCTTCCCAGCTTTAAGAAGGTTGTTTTGTCATGCACAGTTAAGAAATCTGGGTTCAGCCTATAAGCAAGACGGTGTTTTCTTGCTCATGTTACTTAAATCTGTATTTGTACATATGGTAAAGAAAAATGGTTAAAAAAGCAGTAAGGTACAAGTTGCTATCTTGCAGAGTACCCCAGGATTAGAGTTGGTGTTTGTAGACCTGTAGCTGTTCCACGTTAATCTGTAATCACAGCAAATCTGGATCTTAAGTGGGATTCCAGTTGACAGTAGTTTGGATGGAGGTCTCCATAAAGAAACAGTCTTCCGAGGAAAGTGATCTTAGTCCCCACACTGCACTCCTCCCTCCAAATAAGCAGTGCAGAAGCCTTGGATTTGGTTTTGCACTGCAGGGCTCTTAGATTTCTGGCTGTGCCTTTTGACTTAGGTGCAGACCAGTGCTGTCTGTTACTTGTAGGCTTTCTCCTACTGAGTCCCTGTAGCTCCCAGCTTTCAGGGCTGCCTTTTGGGGCTCCCTTTGCTCCTTATTCTCCCAACTGAAGTGTGGGCAGTGTTTATTTTACATTAAGGGCTGTTGTTGGCTTCCCACTCTTCTCGTTGAAAGGAAAAATCTGGAGAATGGATCATGTAGTTGGCTAAGTTTAGGAAGCATTCTGAGATGCTCCACAACTAAATGAGTTTTACATGTTTTTTTTTAATGTACATGTGTGTATGTAAAATGCATATATGTATAACACCTTCATGCATAGCTTATAGATGCATATGTGTGTGTATGTCACGTGTGTGTATGTATTTTATATACATTTTAGTAGCATTCTGAAAGTTGTGAAAAGCTGCCTGTAATGAGCTAAACAAACAACAGGAATGTGTGTTGTTCCCTCTCCTTTCGCTGCCCCGTGGGGAGCGCAGGCGTGCTACGGCATCCTCAAGGTGCCCGAAGGCAGCTGGCTGTGCCGGACGTGCGCGCTCGGCGTGCGGCCCAAGTGCCTGCTGTGTCCCAAGAAGGGAGGTGCCATGAAGCCCACGCAGAGTGGCACCAAGTGGGTCCACGTCAGCTGCGCCCTGTGGATTCCCGAGGTAGGTCCTGACCCGTGGGACGCCGGTACCCAATGTTGGGAGAGAAGGAACGTGGCTGTAAATGGTGCGCGACTCTGCGCGTGCTGCTACAAGGGCTGTAACCTGCATGTGACTTAGGCGGTATAAAAGATAAAACAGAAATGCATTTGTTTTCCGTGAGATGTAAAACCTGACAGGATGATGCATTGTGAAGAAAGGAATCATGTTCCGTAATCAGGCTTCAGAAGGGCAAAGCTCTTTATAGCGAGAGCACAAAAATGCTGCTTTATTTTGCAGAGTGAAATTTAGAAGTGAGTAAAGGGAAATTCAAGATGTAACAGAATTTTTACACGTTCTGATAATCAAGTGTTCACTCTCTCCAAAAATTTTAAATTGGTAATGCTGTATTTGTAACTGTTCCAATAGTGAAGAACTGAATCTTTTTAAAAGTAACTTTTGATTTTCGTTTCTTTATAAACTGAAGAAGTCAAAACATGCTGATTTCAAGGAATTATATCTTTTTATAAAGTTGTATTCCTGTTCACTTAACTGCATGGTAGTCACTCTGTGTTCTTAAACTTTTTTTCCTTTAGGTGAGCATTGGCAGCCCAGAAAAAATGGAACCTATTACGAAGGTTTCTCACATTCCCAGCAGTAGATGGGCGTTAGTGTGCAGCCTTTGTAATGAAAAAGTTGGGGCTTCAATACAGGTAATTCAGTAGCATCAGTGTTTGTTTTTAGTAGTGCTTTTGCTTTGCCACTGTGCTCCTACTCTCTAATAAAATGGTAGTAATAGCCAAGTGTTTTTATGCTTCCTAGCCTTTTGGTAGTGACCCTCACACACAAATGCGGCTTCCACGCCGCACCTCGTCTGCTGGTCCCTAGTAAGGACTTCAGGAACAAAGGAGATACATGAAAAGGGAGCTGTGTATTTCCTTCAACAACATCCCCAGCTCTCACCAAAGTCACTAGAGTGAACACCGCTTACTTGGGCGCTAGAACTAGCTGTTTGGTTAGTTCTAGCTTTTAATTTCTTATTTTAGACGCAACCCAGTTTGGAACATGTTGGTTGTGAGTGTAGCTGGGGTTAAAGTGAATTTCAGGCTCTGCTATTACTGCTAAGGAGGCAGTGATACTACAAGTCTTTGGGGATACAGTTTTTTTGTATGTGTGTTACTGTGGGGTTTTGTTGCTGCAACTTTCACTGTTCTGAGGCGAACATCTGACCTTTCAATATTAGACTTTTTGAACAGTAGGAAAGAAACAGATTGCTTAAGTAGCCTGCCCAAGATTCAGGCAGGCCAAGAGCTGAGGAAATGAGCCCCATTTCCTCCACTGGCGGTGGGTAAATTCTGGGGCTTTGAGTGTTTCTTAAGGAAAAGGAGCCTCCTGAGTGTGACTTGCCTGGTAGAAGCAGCATCAGTTTCTTGTTTTGAGTCCTACTACTCACTTCAGCATGGTGATGATGGGGGCACAAAGCAGCAAGGCAGGTCAGAATCAAAGATACTAAAATGCCTTTGTACCTCCATAGCCAGGGACCCATGCTCTGTGTTTCCCCCTCCAAAACCTCTCCATGCATGGTAAATAAACAAGTAATGTTCAAGTGCAGAGGCAGTTTCCTAGTCCCGGCTCGTGTTCCTGGTGCCGGGCCAGCTGCATTCCCTGCGCCTCCAGTTGGATACAGAGGCAGCAGTTGATTCTCCCTGGTGCATGGGAATGGCTGCTGCTCCCAGAGAAATGTAATTGATCCGCACTGGAGCGCTTCAGGCTGAACACAGTGCTTCCTACTTTTTTTTGCCTGCATAACTGCAGCAGTCTGTTAGCTGTGAAGTACTTGGGCATCCTCTGCAGTGGAAAATCACTCAGAGAGGTTAAGCAATAACTTTGAGAGCAATTTTAAAATCTAGAGCAATTGAGAAAAAACATGAATGAAGCCCAGATTTGTGCAGGAGGACCCTGTAGCACTTCCAAGAGATGAGGCCCAAGTTTGAACTTATTCCGGAATAAATGATGAGAGAGAGAACAAGTGCAGATGACCTACTTGGGACAAAGTGATATCATTCTTTAGAAAAAAGATAATAAAACGTAACGTAGTGTTTGTGCTAATGCTTTCCACCTTCCAAGGGCTGCAAATGCCTCAGCAAAATGGCTCTCGGAAAGCTCCCAGGGACAGATCGGAAGGTACCGTTGTCTCGGTTTTATGAGCAGGGAACAGAGCTGCTAGGACTTTGTGATTAGCTTAATGCTACAGAATCTGTGATGGTAAGAGTAGAATTAGGATACAAAAATTCCTAAAATCCTACACTTTTAAAAATTAAGTTCTATCCATTTCCCGTTTTCCTCTGCCTGCTCAGAGTCATTTGATGAGGTTGCCAGAAAAAGTTGTAAAACAGCCATGTAGTGGGAGCTCCAGTGAAACCTATCAGTCTGTTTCCATTTAAGGAATGTATAAAATAGTAAATGTTAAGTAAAGAAAATAAATCTGTCCACAGCATATAAATCTGTAAACATAATACCTCCTTGCAGACCTGTCCCCTTCCTCTTGGCAACTCTTATGTAGTTGAGAGAAACTGTTTTGTTCATTTCTCCAGACCTGTTCAGAGGGGCAACTGCAGTAGTTTTATGGCGAACACAGAGAAGAAAATTGCAGTTCAGCCTGACATCTCATAGGAGTTGTGCAAATCTCGGTATCATGAGGGATAGGTGTGAGAAATACCTTGTTTGTGCTGCAAAGTTTCTGTCCAGCGGAGGAGAACGTTCAGTAAAATGGCTCTAAGAGGACAGGGCCCTGGGTCACCTGGCTGTCAACATCCCCCGGGCGGCTGCTGCGGGACGCGCAGGGCTCCGCAGCGCCGCTCTCCTGCGCCCCGTGTCCTTTCTGGGAGGCAGCCTCTCCTCTCCCAGGCAAACACAACCACACGGTTTAGCCTAAAAGACAGTGCTCAGACACTGGGGCCAAAGCAGCATCTTATATAAATGTCCACTCGGGCTGCTCTTGCCCTGCTTGGTAGTGAGAGAAGAAAGGGCAAAAGATGTTTTTATTAAAAACAAAACAAAAGAAAACAACCCCCTACTGTATATATTGATCTTATTAACGAATGTGGATTTGAATCTTGTGCAGTTAAACCTCAGCGCACCTTTCTGTGCCATCTGGCTGCTGAGTCAACCCGAGCAGGAAAACCCAGAGAAGAAAGATTTTTGGCAGCTTTACAAAGTACTGTATAAACATCCTAGTGCAATGAATTGCTCTTTAAGGTTAGATGACTTGGGCTAAAGTGTAGTTTTGTTCCCTCCTAGTTAATGTCAGTACCATTAATTTCCACCTTTAATTATTTTTACAGGGGGCAGAAGTGTGAGTTGATAGAAATGCTTTTATATATACATGTGTGTTGTGTGTGCACGTATGTATGAACATGTTAGAAACTGAAAGGTTTAAATATATGTTCATAACTGGTAATAGCTATGACATAGCATTTTGCTGAAGAAAATTATTTATAATTGAAATCAAGTGTTAAATGAGTTGAACTAGTGCCGATCCATGAGGACTTGATTCCACGGGGGAGGATGAACAATGGCAAAAAGGAAGAAAAATGTGAGTTGCCCCTTCTCCTTCGCCCCCAGGTGAAGCAGAGCCCAGCAGTGCATCCCAGGAAGTCCTGGCTGTTCGCATACTTACAGACAGCCCAGCTTTTTAAATTTACATTTGGCTAATTTTGATTTAATTTCCATAGTGTTCAGTGAAGAACTGCAGAACAGCCTTTCACGTGACCTGTGCGTTTGAGCGCGGCTTGGAGATGAAGACTATCCTGGCAGAGAACGATGAGGTCAAGTTCAAGTCGTACTGCCCCAAGCACAGTGCCTCCAAGCCAGCGCCTGAGGGGCCCCTGCTCGCGGAAGGCCCAGGCCAGAAGAACGGGAATGGGCTCCAGGAAAGCGCTCGCCCAGCCCACATGGCCCCTTTCCACGGCATTGAGCAGAACCACGAGGAGGCCCACAGGGTCAGCGTCCGCAAGCAGAAGCTCCAGCAGCTGGAGGACGAGTTCTACACGTTCGTCGAGTCCTCGGAAGTGGCTAAAGCGCTGCGGCTGCCCGAGGAGCCTGTGGGATTCCTGTACCAGTACTGGAAGCTGAAAAGAAAAGCCAATTTCAATAAACCCCTGATCACCCCAAAGAAGGATGAGGAGGACAATCTGGCCAAGCGAGAGCAGGATGTTCTGTTCAGGCGCTTGCAGCTCTTCACGCACCTCCGGCAGGACCTGGAGCGGGTACGTCGGGCGCTGTGGGTCGCGCTGCGTCGCCAGCCCGTGGTGACGGTGCCTGCCAGTGCACACAATGCGCCTGGCGCCCTGCTAGCCCAGGCTGTGCTGGCGGCCGGGCGCTGGGCAGTTGTGCTGAACTTGTACGGGGCAACACGGGTTAAACCGGCTACGCTTTTCCAGCGACAGGTTAGGCCGCAGGGCTGACAGGTCTTGGCTCGCAGTATCCAGCCTTTATGTAATCAGGGTGTCAGATTTTACATGATGCTTTCTGATTGCTCTTGTTGGTGGCTGGTGGCCATGCTGCAGCAAAGGGCAGGTAGTGCATTTGTAGCCCAAAGAGTTTCCTTTGCTCCTGGTGCACTCAAGAAAAAAAATCTCTAAAAACTTATCTTGATTTGAGCCAATCTGTTTTTCATTGACACAGCATAGTAATAGCATTGACGTTTGTGGGGGCTATTTGTGTGACAGGTTTGGTAGGTGTATTTTATCCCACCTAATGAGGTTTTGAGTGCTTAAAGAGCAGTTTAATAATGGGATCAGTTTGATGTTTAATGTTAAATACAGCTGATCCTAAATTCATTACCTTTTGTTTCCGGATTAAATAGTAGAGAGATTAGGGACCATTAGGGCGAGAAAAATCATTGTGTTGTTTAGTTTGGTCTTGCAAATACAGGGTGTATGGCTGGACTACGCATGGTCCTGGTGCCCCTGGTTCCTGCCTCTGCTCCAGGGGCGGGAGAGTGAACAGGCGGCTCTCCTTTGGAGCAGTGTCTGAGCTCTGGGGCAGGCCTTGAGGGGCACAAACATCTGCTGCAGCCTTTTGTAAAGGACCCTAATGGCTCACGTCTTTTGTAAGGAGTAACTGCAGTTTCTTTGTTTTTAAAGTGTTGCTCTTTTTTTTTTTTCCTAGTTTCAGCTTCTAGACAGTCACCCTTCTTTTGCTAAACTAGGGATTTGGTATTTACCAATATCATCTGTTTCTGGTCAGTGATGTGCTCAAGATTTCATCTTGATCAGCTCCATGAGTCTAGCACTGTGTTGTCTCTTAACAGATTCTGCGTCCTTTCCATTTTCAGATATGGTGGTGTTCTAGCAGTATTTTTAATATTTTAATGCTCTCTTGGGCTGATAAATGCATAATCCAAGATAACCGCTGACAAAGATGCCTCCCCCAGCATTTAAATTTAGTATAAATGTCTATTGTGTTGTCTCAAAACGGTAAGAGACAGACACTCTGTTTAGGTAGACTGAGTGTGTGATTTCTGCATTTCTTTTGCTCTCTACATATTTATTATACAAGTGTTCACAGAGGTTGCCACTCTACTGTGCCTCTCCCCCCCTCCAAAATTGGTGGATTAAATCTTTTAACTACTATATAATATTCCTGTCTGAACAATGAAGGGCAGGGGCGTTAAGTTTACTTAAATTCTGTCTGGTTAAATGGTTTGTAGCATGTAAGCTTAATTCTCACACACACACACACACACGCACACAGACACAGAGGTGGGTGTGGAATTTTCAGGACAAGAGGAAAAATCCTGCTGAACAAGAGTTTTTTTTTTTTTTTTTTCTTTTTTTTTCTTTTTCTTTTTTTTCTTCAAACTACAGATCTGTAGTATTGTAGAGAGAGGATTTCTATAAAACTCATCAATTTGATGCCTTCTAGGTACGTAATCTCACCTACATGGTAACCCGAAGGGAAAAAATCAAGAGGTCTGTTTGCAGAGTTCAAGAGCAGATATTTAACGCCTACGCAAAGCAGTTGGAACAGGACCGCGTTTCAGGTAGGTCTCACCGCTCCCTTTCTCACGTGTAGGGACACGGCCCAGGCACAGGTGCTGCGAACACCTTCTTTGAGGGCCAACAGGAGTTCGCTTCTGTGCCTTAAAACCTTGTGTGGTTCACCCTGCACCAGCAGACTGGAGCAGAAATGAGAATCTGGAGTAGCTCCAGTGGTGGCCACATTGCCATAGAGGGGGATGTGTCTGCTCTCACCCCTGGGCTCCCAAGGGACTTGCTGCTTCTGATCCTTTTGGATGTGATTTTTTTGTTCTTAAAGTAGTGACTCCTTAAGACAGGGACACGTGAGCACCATACAGCACCCAGGTGAATAGTGCTGCTTTGTTAGTGCTTAATATGTGTTTCTTTACCACCAGAGAAGAAATGCATTTGGAAAAGGTAGCATGGTTTTCTTGCCACCTATTCACAGTGGCAATAACTTCATCTGGCTTCTCAGAAATGAAAAGACTTAAGGATAGTCTTGTGAATCACTAAGAGATTGAGTAACAACACACAGCTTAGAGCGCTTGCTTGGTGCTTGCTCCCCCCAGCCTGGGTCTTGGTGTGTGGGGCAGCGCTGGGCTTTACAGTCCCCGTGAGGCCACTGCACCGGGCAGCACCGTTACCTGTGGTGACAAGCAGCGACCCCCCCCTGCACAGGCTGCTGTGTGGGAGGAAGAGCTGTTGGGTAGGCCTCCAAATGTCCCTAGATGCTGACAAGTGCCCCACAGGCAAGGAGAGGAGAGCTGAACCGGGTACAGTTCAGAAAAGGGGTACATAAAACCAAGCAATTGCATGCCCGGTTAACTTCATTTGTTTCCATTTAGGTGTGCCTTCCTCCTCCTCCTCAATGGAAAACATGGTGTTGTTCAACAGTCCCTCTCTGGGCCCCGATGCCCCCAAGATAGAGGACTTGAAGTGGCATTCAGCCTTCTTCAGGAAGCAGCTGGGCACGTCCCTAAGCCACTCGCTGAAAAAGCCACCCAAGAGCGACAGCGTGAGGAGCAGCTCGGGGCCCGCGGGCAAGGCCGCGCTGCGGCAGCCCGGCCCCCGTGCAGGCGCTGCGGCGCCCGGCAGCTTCGTGCACCTGGACCGGCCGCTGGCCGAGGCCTGTCTCGCCCCGGCGCAGCAGCAGAACGGCCTTGTTGTACCAGAGCACAGGAAAAGGAGAGACGATCGTCCCCTGTGCGAGGGGGCGAGGGCGGAACTGAAGGAAAAGCCTTCCAAGCACAACCACAAACCGCTGCGGCCCACGGACCTCTCTCAGAGGCAAGCCGAGAACAAGAGGGCTGCGAACCACGCGAGCAGTCGGACAGCGCCCGGCACGCACAGGGATCTAGTGCCTAAATGCAATGGAGGCCTCGTCAGAATAAACCCCAACCCGACCGTAGTTAAAGTGCCTACGACGCCCACGAGCCCGGTGAAAAACTGGGGTGGATTCCGAATTCCAAAGAAGGGGGAACGGCAGGTGCAGGGCGAGAGCCCCGAGGGGCCTGGCCGCCGCGGCGCTGGCTACCCCTACCTGGCCAAGGACAGGGCCAGGAGCAAGCCCAGGCCCGACAGCGAGAACGACGGCTACGTCCCCGACGCCGAGATGAGCGACTCGGAGCCGGAGGTGGCCGAGAAGAAGTGCAGGCAGCCGCGGCTCAGCCCCAGCAGCGCACTGGGCAGGAGCACGGACGTTATCAGGAGGAGCATCCTGGCCTCCTGACAGGCCGCGGGATGCAGTGGCAGCGCCGCCGGAGCGAGAGGCACTGCCCACCAGCCAACTCCATGTTAGTTATGGGTGTGAGGAGGGAGAGGTCTTAGACATGGCTACAGACTGGCAGGTTGGACCCGTTATTCCTGAGCTGTATAAATATGTTTACATGCACTTAACAGATATGTTGTTTTGCCCCCCCCCCAACCCATTTTGTGAGAAATCTGAATCTTTACTTTGCAACTTTCCCGAGGAAGCAAAGAAATGACATCACTACTAAATTAGGGTTTGTGATGAACACTAAAGTAACTCTGAAGACTTCAGCAGGGGGCTAGGGTGGGCAGAGGGAGGTCGGCTGCACAATCCCTCTTTAGCTAAACAGCACTCAAGAGATTTCCAAAAATTTCCCTTCCAAGAAAGGACAAGCTATTACTTTAACTAGAGTGTGCAGAACCAGAGGCGGTTGCTTAACCGCACTGCACTGCCAACCCCCATTAGAAATGGTCACTTGCCTGGATGGTGGTGGGTCCTTGTCCTGTTGCAGATGCTTTTTGTTGCATTCAGTTTGGGCGTCTACGGCAGCCCCGAGCCCTCCGTAAG
>JAUBNY010001082.1:2002235-2048060 GCA_032275445.1 Crypturellus soui
TGTTTAATTTTTTTCCAAAAAGTTATATTTCAAGACTAGGCAACAGTGACAGATGGTTAAGAATATGAATTGACTCACTTATTCAGATAATTATTACTATTTATCTTACTATTATTTTTCATCTGAAACAAGATTTTTAAGTTAGGCTAACTCAAATACCTTCTTTCATTAATTTTTGAAGTACTTACCTTCTTATTCTTTAAGCCAATGTTTACAAAGTCTTTCTAAAGTGCCATTTGTTTTGCAGATTCAGTTTATATTTTTAGAGAGAGAACAAACTTGTGGATACCTAAGTCCGCCCCTGCACACAGGCTATTGATAATACTTTTACTGAGCAGTCAGTCACTCGCATTTCTAAGAGAGCAAGATAATATTCACAGCAAAGTTGACAGGACTAACAACGACCTGGACAATTTTCAAATGACAAAAACTACGTTTTCCCTGACTACAGCTTTCATATCTACTCTAATGAGGGCCTTTCTGTGCATGTCTCAGCTAATTCGACAAGAAATTTGTCTTTGTGAATCCTGCTCTGATCCCTGGTCCAACCAGAATCCTGTCTGACCTGGTCTTGGGCTCGGTTGCAGACAAGGATGCCGCTCACTATCTGCCAAATTCTTCTTCTGTTTACCCCTATTCCTTCCCTCACTCTCAGGAGCAGAGCATAGAAATCTACAATATTGAAATCTAGACTAATGATACACTGTTTAGTAGATATTAATCATCTATTTGTACTTGTATTACAACCTTCTTTTATTGTTTTGTTTAGCATATGTACGACCAGTCAGCGTCCATCACTGGGTTTTACACAAGAGATTAACCACTGGCCCTTATTTTTAAGCTTGCACACAGAGTCTTCCATTCATATTTTCTTTTAGTCAATGCTGGTAAACTTGATTATCCTGCTTCTGTTTAAATTATGTTGTCATGACTTTTTTCAGCTCTCTCACTCTTTCTCATCTGGTCTTCATTCTTTGCTGAGGCTTGTTTCCTTCCAGTTTACATATCTCCTGGCTATTCCTTTGCTATGGGTGATTTTGCTTTTTATCATTGCTGTCAAACACGTTTTTCTCCACTTGCATCTGCAGAATTACATACTTTTATATGCAATGCTATATGGTAATAGCGATAGTTCCAGCCAGTCCTTGCCCTGAAAAATATGGTTTTAGCAACTGCTTCCCTAAATTATGCTACTTCTAGAAAAGTAAGAACCTTTAAAAACATGTGCACGTCCCCTCATTCCTATCGCAAATAGCTTCTAACAAATGAAGACAAGAAATGCAAGGAGTGAATCACTTGATACCATTATTTTAGCAAATCTGTCAAAGGTAAATCACCTATGGCTTTTTCATTTTGGGGACATACAAACTGGCAGTGAGGTCAGAACTTACAGCTTTACAGATGGATTCTATTTCTCATGAAATACCACACATATTTGTGGAAGAGTGCTACTGAGGATCAAACTATTTTTTTAACATTAAACCAAACTCCAGTTTAGTTACTTAAATTTTAATTGCCAAGACTTAAAAGCTCTTTATAAGTCTCTGTAAGTTGAGATAGATAAAAATCATACATACATGAACATTTTTAGACAAAAAAGCTTCAACCTTGGAACCACGTATCTTGAAATAAATGAGTACTATATTCATCTACCTATTTTATAACTGTAAACATTTGCTGCATTGTTCATGAGTTCACTATGTCTAATTTCACTTCATGTAAGTGTTACTAGAATTGAAAGTACATCTAAAATTCACTCCATAAAAAGTCAGAAAAAAACCTAATTTTACAGCCTGCAAAACTATTTAGACTTTTTCAGGAATAGAGAGGACAAATGCTAGCCATGAGCTGTTAGTCATGCTGCCAAGAGCAATGTTTTTATTTAGAAGCATGACCTATGTTGCAAGAATCACTGACCTTAACAGCCTTCAAGATTGACTTTTGGCACAAGTGTACAGAAGCAAGTCCAGTTCTCCGCCCTCTTGGAAGGCCATAGGGAGGTCTATTATCAATAAAGCCTTTCAAAAATGTACAGCGTCTTAGGATGCTACATTGGGAAGAAAATTCTTGTCATGAAGGAAGTCTGCGTTACGCTGTTATGAAGAGAATGATGGAATTTAGTCTACGAGCATTCAAAGCACTGTCCCTGTTTCACCAGACTCATTTTTGTTTTTTAATTCCGAGTTCAGTTTTATAGGCAATGATTATTTATGCAACTTGAAATCAGAGACGCAAACTAAAGTGTCCAAGAAAGCACATAATAATTTTTAGTGATGCTTAAAATGCTTGAATATATTTTTAGCTACACTTTTTCACTGAACTACTAAATTATCATGCTATTTAAAAAAAATCATCAGTTTTGTTCTTCTGTTACAGGCCACAAAAATTACTTATTGAATTTTGAAAGTAAAAATCAGCTAATGTTCACTGATGTTGCTTCATTTCTTACAATATTTAATTGATGTTTCCTTTATGTATATGTATTACAGCTCACAAACAACAGTACAGACTGAGAAGATGACAAATGAGCACTACAGAATATGGAAAGCAAGCAGCTGCTGTTGGGAGGTTAGCAAGAAAGTTAAAATGTTTCAGACACTTTCACATGGAAAATGAAAGTAACGGGAAGAGAACAGAAAAAAAACAGAAACAGGTCATGAATTTAAGGCAAAGAAATGGGAAACACCTACACTAACAAATGGAGCAGTGACTCAGTGCTTACAAGAATGGCACTGAGAGCCAACTGCTGGTGAAATTCAATATAAAATGCTTTTATTACATAAGCCACCACCCTACTATATATGAGTATGACCCCTGAAAGCAGTTTATAACTGCATGAAAAATACGCACTTACACAGGACATTACTGTGCTGTAAGAGTAATAATTATTACAAACTGAAATTCTGCTATATATCACTAACTGAAAAAAAATGAATTGCATTTATTAAGTCCCACAAAATATCTCAGGCTGCAATCAAAATTTACTAAAAAAACACGCTACACTGGTATATGCCAAGTATATACCAGTGTAGTGTAGCATGATTTTTAGTAAATTTTGATGCATTTAAACCAACTGAATAGGTTAGTATCTTCATCTAGGCTCTCAGTCTTGCTGCCCTGTCAGGCCAGGATTAAGGAAAATGTTAGGCTTTCCTAATGGCTCTCATACGCACTAATCCTCTCAGGAGTATATACAATGGATAGATACAGGAAAGGCTGGTGAACAACTGCCATTTACTTGGACCTAACTATTATGCTAACTAATATCAAGAGGATTTTCAAGTGAAGCTGTTAATTCTATAGATTGTGCTAGTGGTGTTGCTGATATCTCTGTGATAAATCTAGGAATGCAGTGGCCACAAAATTATTTTGGCTTTTAAATATAAATTATCAACACTATTATGCTTCATAGCAAAATAAGAAGTTAATTGGTATCTGTATTTGCACTCAAAATATTTACTCGCCAGTAATTAACAGTATTACTAATTAGTAATTAACAGCATTACTAATTAGTAATTAACAGTATTACTGCTATAGAATTTTAAAGAAAATATATGATAACTATTCGTTCATAATGTCAGTGAGGACTTGGCATTGAGTAACTACTACTGTGTAGCTACAAGAGTTGATCTTTATACCAACCTCATTCTGCATTACATAGTTAAACACAGAGTAATGCAGAAGCAAATAAAAAATAAACTAGGTTTAAATGACCATGAAACTGAGTTTAAATGTCCTGAATGATATTTACTTACAGGTACTGGAACAGCACTTGCCAGCCATAATATCAGAGCACTACTGCAGAGGTTTAATTATGATTTTTTTTTTAACGTTGGTTCAAATCCCAAATTGATTTTAACAAATAACTAATTTGTTTCTGCTACTAGCTTCATTCTTAGTTAACACAAAGGTGTCTGACAAAAACAGACACCTTCTATTCTTGTTTTTATACAATATGTATGAATATCATCTGCAAAATCATCTTAAAAAGTTAACTGACTTTGCTTTCAGACTTGCACCAAACTATTAACCAGAGAGACAATCACGTGAACTTTGTATAGACTTAAAACTTGTAATGTGAACATTTTTTTCTTCTATTCATCAGGTAGTATATTCTGATGAAAAAGTTACTGCACTACTAAATGGGATGTTAAATCACTGGAGGACTTTTCAGATGATGCTACATAGGCAGTCTCTCACATAAGTAGGGACGTTTTCAAAATTTGCTACCCATTTTTCATGCAGATTCACAAAACAAACTTCCTCTTGTGTCTGTTAGATTTTCCACGTCAGCACTTTGCTGCAGATAAAAACCGCCTAAAGCTTTTGGCCCACTATAATAACATTTTAACACATAACATAAAAGCCTTAAGAAGGAAAGCAGCTGTTTCACAGAATTTCAATCGCGCTGGAAGTCTGCAGATTTTCTCTCTTAACTGGAAGTTGCTGAACGACATTCAGCATCTCAGTTACAAATCTAGATGCTCAACTGCGTCATTTTTTTTTTTCCTGGAAATAAACCAACTTTGGCTTTCTAGCATAAGTTTACCAGCTTAAATTTACCTGATCATGTAACACAAGAAAAGCACAAAAAGTGCTTTTCTTCTTTAGTTAAGAAAAGGTGTTAAAAAAGCATCAGTAAGACTCAACTAATTACATATAGTGAAACTATGCAACTAAACCAGAAAGAGAATTGGCATAGTTAGCAATGTCTCAAGCAAAGACATGGCGTCTTCGCCTCCAGAGAGAAAAAGCCTGTTACTTGGTCTCCTACCTCTGACAAGCAGCAGCAGCCAGCTGGCCAAAAAAACAGCTTATAATGGGCTGTTACCTGTTCCTTTGGCTGCCACTCATCAGTGAAACACAATGCAACAGGTGAGGGAAAGCAGCACCTGAACAGGAAAGACACTGCAAATCTACCGTGCACAGATAACGTTTTATATTTTCACACTGTGAAACATGGTCCTGGGAAACAAAACCAAGATGAAAGCAGATCTCACATACGTGCATTGTGGTGATCAGTGTGGACTGCTAGTATAATGGAAACTCCATTGTAAGCCTCATTCCTCTAAACATATTGATGCCTTTTGGTATGTAGGCTCACAGACACTACAGCTGCTCACGTTCCTCAATATCTAGGAACTGTATGTAATCCATGTGAGATGCCCTTCTTATTATACCCTCTCAAAACTGGAAATATTCTTACATATCATGCAGAGAATACATGTATCTGTCAGCTATCCACCAGCATGTACGAATTAACAGAAAAGTAAAGCTTGTATCATATCTTTACTCAGGGCAATCAGACAACTCATTTGTATTCTCATTCACGTCACTGAGTATTCAGAAGAGAGCACTAGATGAACCTCTCAAAAGGATTTTTTTTCTCAATCTGGAGATTCATTTCACAAACTGTTCTGAATGGCCATAAATATTAGAAGCTTTCATAATCGAAGACTAAAATTTCCTAAAACTGAACAGGCTGTATTTTAGAAGAGGAAATTTTAAAATATTTCATTTACTTCTTGTCATTACAAGATGTGAATTTTTCATTAGATGCTAACTTCACAAAAAGTGCCTCAACATTTCTTTCTGGAACTTTCTCGTTTTCAGGAGGAGACACATCATCTGGTCTGGATGGTTTGCCATCGGAGGATGGTTTTTACTGCATGTATGCTGTTGCACCAAATGGTAACCAAAACCATAACATCTACCAGAAGACCAAAAAAAAAAAAAAAAAAAAAAGAGGCTGCACTTACTTTAGCTTATTGATCCTGACTTCTGTAGTATCAGTAAGATTTTTTGTTTCCTCTTTCCACCGATTTGTTGCTTTTTGCTGAGCTACTAAGAGACGTCTCAGCTCAGCGGTGGATTTTTGACTGCTGTCCTCCATTTCTTTAAGTCGAGCTTCATATCCATGTTCTTTCACAGAATGCTCATGTTCCATTGTGCTTATCTGGAAAAAAACACAAACATCATACTGTCAAGTTGCTCACATCCCCTCACCGACCCCCCCTTTTTTTTTTTTAATACTCAAGTGAGATTTATAACCATTTGCTTTAAGCATGTCACATACAATGATTAAACTTGTAATTATATGCTCAAATAGAAACATGTTCCCAAAGCCAATTTAAGCAAATAGTACAACTGACAATAAAGGATAATGAGCTGGGTGTCCTTATTTTTGTAAATAAACTTTATCCTTCTCCCTTGTGTTTCCTCCACAGAAACACATCCTTTCTTTTTCATCTGGTAAAAATGTGTTAGGATTTTCTTAACTGCATCTAAAATCCTGTCTGATATGACAGGCAATGACCTGGTATATACTTTATAATCTCTAAACTATCCTTTATGAAACTCTCAGTTTTTGTTTTAGACTGTTTGCCCAAAGGGATCTGGAGCTTCAACAGGACTTCCTACTGACATCTGACTTGTTTTCTTAGTTGACAGCTCTGGCACTTTGTGATAAAAAGTACTAACTGCATTTGAGATGGTTCCCATTCACAGGCTAGTAAGCCACTTACAGAGGTCTCCCTTGTTGTGGTAGGTTCTTAGATCTCTCTACATTCCTCCAGCTTCGAGCACAGGGGAAAGTACCAGCAAATACCTTGGCTTTAAATATTTAAAAATCATGTCAAGCATCAAAACTGTTATTCTCTTCAAAAGTTAAAGGTTGATCTGCTGAGTTTAGCTATTAATGCATTCAGTCTGTTCAGGAGCATTTAACGGAACACCTTAAAAAAAAGAAAATCTTTTTTGAGCTAAGTATCTTGTTTGCACTTATTGATCCAAAAACCTGTATAGTTTGAACAGATTTGATCCTATTGGATCCTACAGAAACCATTTGAACAGCTACACTATTAAAATAATTATTAGTGAAGCACTGCTCTGATAACATGGTGGACACAAAAGTAAAGGAACAAAAGCAGCATGAAACCTCCGGACTAAAAGGCAGACAGAGATTCGTAATGTATTATAAACAGTAAGTAAATGAAGCTCTATAATTGGAATAAGCAAGCAAAACCACTCAAAGGAAAGCATGTTCTTGCTTGATCTATTCACTTTATAAAGGCAAAAAATATTTGGGTCTTCCTCTTACTAGAACATAACGCATACTAAAGTACAATTTAACTAGCAGCGGGTGAGCTACCAAATACATCCTGAGCATTACAGCATTACAACAAAGCAACGATACCTACAAAGCAGAAAACAGGGAGTATGACTTAAGCTTTCACCCCCGACATAAGCTTGCGTTCATTTTTTCATAGGAATGCTGTCTTACTAAGCAAAAAATATCTTTATGCTTAAATAAAATTAAAATCTAAATACCATTATTTTAGCTTTTTGTTGAGCCTCCATAGCCAGTTTTCTTAAGGCGTCCATTTCTTTTTGCAATTGTTCATTCTCTTGTTGAAGTTTTAATCTTTGTTCACTGACAGAGCCACTCTTTTCTCTTTCAGAATCCAGAATGCTTTGCAATTTACAGATCATTTCCTGGAGACGAGATTTCTCTTCCTCAGAGCTGAAAAGAGAAGAAAAGTCTTGTTTGAAGATTTATTCAAGAGTTGACTCCATTCTATGTTATTCTAGGGTTATTTTGCTCCAGTTTTGATGGTCTGAAGAAGAAAAGGAAGACAAAGTTTGTAGGTAGCAACAAAATCTTAATACAGTAATGAGTCTAGTAGGGTATTGCTTCTATCTTGCAAGGTTCATCAAAAGGAAGAAATGGATACCCATGAAAGGCACAACAGTGGGAAACAATTCACAACTGATACAGAAATGGGAATCAAAAAACTGTTTCCATCACTGAAAGAACAAAAAGTTGTTAAAGGAAGATACCAGGAAGCAAAATGGAGAAAAGAAAAAAAGGCAGTTCTCAGGAGTTCTTCATAGTTCACCTACGGAACTCTTCTGTAAAATGTTGAGAAGTATCTACACCAATCTATGTAATAATGAGATATCCATGGAATAATATTAGTAATTATAATTTAATCACTTTTAAGCTGTCAGTCAGTACAGGAATGCCAGAACAGCATTGCAATGAAGCACCATAATAAGCTTACATAGTGAAAAGTTTTTTTCCTCCAACAGTTCTTTTAGATAGTCCTAGAGAAAATATATTAGGACAGACAGATCTTTGGAAAGACCCAGTACTGCAGTTATCTTGTTTCTTCCTGAATTTCTCATTTATTATTATTATGAAACATATATACACTCAAATATTACAATAGGCTTTACAGCTGGAAGTATGTAAAAGTCAGCAAAGACCTTTAGCGAGAGCATTCGTGAAACAATCTAATATTGAAGCAAACTCAGTGAAAAGCCAACATGAAGTAAGAGATTTTAATTTTTATAGAATTCCCAAATTCCCAACTGGGTATTGCTCTAAGGAAGCAGCAAGATTTATGATTTAAACTTCTAGAGAATCCTACACATCACATTCTAAAAACAATCTAGTCTGACAATATATAGCATACTATACTTTTTACTGTTATGTTTTTTGAATTCCAGTAATGTCTATGAGTTTTGAAGACAGACTTGAACACAACATACCATGTTGTGTGCAGACTAGGACACACCATGCCATAGATGAATTTATAAAGTAATAATTTGCCTGAATATATTATAGAGAGTAATTTTCCCTAGTAACAGTATTTGAAATGCAGTGATATTTCAAAAATAAAATTTGGTTTTCATTCCTTTGTAAAACAAATAAAATCTTAAGATTCTACTGTGTGTTATTCTCTTTTAATGTTTTTAAAATGATTCATAACTGCCCTTGCTTAAGAAATGCAGAAATATGGTAACTTACTACTATTCCTGCTATTGGTTAAAAATACATAACAGAAACCTAACACAATCAGCAAGAGGCTTTAGATTAGGCAGAAATAGCTTCATTAAATAAGGACTTGCAGAACATCCATTACTTACTTCATTTCCAGTTGCTTCAGTTTATTTTGTGTTGTCTGTAGGCTCAGCTGCAGGTCACCTTTCGTACATTCTGCAAGTAGGTATTTTTGATGCAGTTGCTCTAGTTTTCTACTGTCAGATTCATGTCCTCTGTCTTCCCGATAAATCTAAAGAATAAACTTACATCTGAGATGGTCCTTACTTTTACACCGGTGATTGACAGTGTAGTACTGATAATGAGGCTACTGCTCATTCTGGCCTATTTTTCAAAGATCTAGAACGAAATTGTATTTCTAACAATATTCCATCCTGCTGTTACTGGGAAAGAAGTTTCAGAGTTCAAAGATTCAGTTATTTTTTGTGTATTGAGCTTAAGTTTATTTGGGACATTTACCTACATTCTTCCGCATTACATCACGTATCTCTTTTTACACTATCCAAAGAACCATCTATTTCAGTTTACTAGTACAGCTTTAAAATGCCTTCCAGATTAAAAAAAGAAAAAAAAAACATAATGAGTGTTTACACTCAAGAAAATTTAATGAAAAATAAGAAAATAAATTCAGGATTGCAGTATAATCTTTCATCCCAATATCAGGGAGAAACCTGGAAACAGTCAAGAGATCTTTTCTTTCTAAAGATATGCACAAAATTGTCTTACCTTTTCAAGTTCTTCTTCTACTGCTCGCTTTTCTCTAATGACTCGTTCAATTTGACTCTGTTTTTCTCCACATTCCTTTTTAAGAAAGTAATTTTTCATTTTAAATTTTAATCAAAATGTAATCATAATAAAACATACTATTTGCAGAAAGAAGCAAAGGTCGAGAAATTCCAAAGCCAAAACTCGCCACTGAAAATGTAATTCTCATAGCAGGCAGGGACACATTTGATTATATTTACTTGCTCATTAATTTTACCATGGGATCAGGTTCTACAGAAATGCAAAATTAAACTTCTCAGAAAAGTTAAATCCATAAATAGGTGCTTATGAACCAAGCTCTTTTGGCTTCTCATAAGTTTGCTGTAAGTTTCGAGTTCATTCAAAAAAATCATAGTTGTGATGCAAAAACTTTCTCTTAGCATATTTTATTAACTTCCTCTATTTAATTTCTACATATCCAACTACGGATTTACAATAATCATCTTTCCATAGTTCAATTATTCCTGAAAGAAACAGGGTTTCCTTCACAGGAGAAATAAATTCACACATAAATTGATACTATTTTGTCATTTACTAATCTCAGTATAAATATGTTTGTGAACTGTGGTTAAAATATACATAAGTCAAGGAAAAAACTTACACAAAAAGTTGTTATATTTACAAAAGAATGTTATTTCCTGCAAAGGCTGCCAAGATGCATAATAAAAGAAAAATACACACAAGGCAAATTTGCACATTAAAAATGATTTTTCTATGCATAGGGCCTTTATCCCTATAAATGAATCCTGTGCAGATTGTAAGACAGTCACTTTTATCAAGTAATATTAATGTCTCGAAACCCACAGGAGGCAAAATACTATTTCATAATGAAGCATAATTCAATTACTTTTCTCTTATCAATCTTGAGATTTATGTAGGACTCTATACACAGGATTACTCCTACCTTATTTGTTCACCATCTTTTATGCCAACCAAACTGTACAGAAGAGCTGTGAAGTTGCTCTATAGAGGTAACGTGGAAATGCTTTTGCAGCAGTACTAAACTAGCGCCCTTACTACCTCTGATCAGACAGATTAGTCTGACGCTAGTCAAAACCAGCAGATATGATCACAGACATTATGGGGCTGTTGGGGCTGAACCCAAAATTTTCAGAAGCAGTTAGGAAAATTATTGGTAGCCATCATGAAAATGTACATGCAGTCATTTCCAGACTACTATAAAAATGTATAATTTTTAGAAAAAAAACTCTCATTTAGAGTAAGAAAAAAACCATAAACAAAAAAGCAACTATTTCTGATGTACTTTCTAACAGATTTCCATTGACTGATGTACACAAGTGAAAAAAAGCATAGTAGAGTCAGTCTATTTTTTTTTTCCAGCTAGTCACTAATAGCTTCCACTTAATTATACTGAGGAACACCAGCTTAGAAATAAATAGACCAGTGTTTTCAGTCTTGCCTAAAAGTTTTAAACATATGCCTAAATGAAAGAATCCTTTCCTCACAAAACTGCTAACAACGTGCTGCTTGATTTTCATTTTAGGTTCTTTTCCTGTGTGGTTTGATATTAAGTCACAAATAAAAAACACTAGAATGTAGTGTTTTATTTGATCAAAAGCTAGAATTCTCAAACGTTTTGTTATCAAAACGTATATTTGAGACCATACCATCTGAAGAGCAGAAAGTTCTTCCGTTAGTCGAGAAACCTGCACATTATACTGTTTCTTTGCAGAGTCTACCTGTAGACAAAAACAGAGTAAAATTAAAATGTAATCCTGTAAGGTCAACTGTGACTCCTGCATATATATTTAGTATTTCCTCCTCCTTCTCTATAAATCCAAGAAAGCTGAGCAGTCATAATCTTTATTGGTTGTCTCATTAGTTGGAATCACCTCCAAGGCACGTGTACAGCACAGTATTTGCAATGCTAACATTTCAAAGAGAACAGACCTGAATCTGCAAAGTTAAGGAGCTCTGTTCAGGTAACTCTAGCTCAGGCAACGGAAACTGCTCAAGACAACTGATAAAGAATACCAAAGACTGAGACTTTTTCAAATTTACCTTGACTTGGAATGAGGTTAGCTGCAAATGCATGGGCATTCTATGCAAATCTGAACCTAATCTGAACTGCTCTACAGGCACGAGGTGATGTTTGACTTGCAGAGGACACTATTATTACAATAATTCAATCACACGTCTGTGTTCACTCTGATGTATTCTTGAAAAATAAAAACAAAAATAACCCTGCAATAAATTACCCTGGAACCTATATCCTTCTTATTATAAATACTGAAAGTTATATTTCAGAGTACACTCTGACTTCATAACTGATTCTTTATGAACAGGATAACTTACTGCCTTTCTAATTTTTGCAGCAGTTTCTTCTGCAAGTTGGATCATTTCATTTTTCATCTTTTTGATTTCCTCTTCCTTTTGTTTTTCCCCAAACAGTGCCTAGAAAACATAACAACTTGAAATAAAACTGATAATACACTAATGATAAGATAATCTCCAGCACTGAGAAGAAACCACACAACCTCTGTTCACAAATGTCCCTTTTCCTTCTAATTTGGAGTAGCTGAAATAGGAACACAAGAACACAAGATCAGTGAGAACCTTTTGCACAAAATGTGCATTCCTGTAAAGCTGAAAAAAGCAAAAAGCTTATGGCAATGAATGCCTTTTTTTTGTATGGGGATCCAGAAAAAGCATAGGTAAAATGCCAGCTTCTTTTTCCTCTCTGTTAGCAAGAGCCTAATATGTTAAGAGAATTGCAGAAGATCACTGTATAAAACCAATAAAATTTGGAAAGTTATGAGGAAGTTATGAAAATGAAGGAAAATGCTCAAAAAATGCCACATATTGACTTCCTGAATGACAAAAAAATATAAGAGAAGACCATGAAAGTACAGAAAGATGAGAAGGAAGTGCTTGTTGGGCACAGTTAGGAAAATGTGGGGCATACACTAGAAAAGATCTCTGTTCTTTTCTAATAATTTATCTTGAGTATCACAGTACTACTTTCAACTTCAGTTGTCCCTACTCCTGTCTTCTGCTTTTCTGTTACTGCCAAGTGCTCATAATTTCAGGTTTCTCAAGGGCACCACTTCCAGCTACAATGATCCTTTACAATTTATTCTGATCACGCTGCTCTTAAGAATAACAGTAAGTTGCTATTATAATCTACTGGTGTTTGTAGGTTTCATTAATACTCTAATCTATTTTGAAAGAAGGCCAGGAGGTAGCAAAACCTGTTAAAGAAGTTAGTCCTCTTTTCTGGCAGACAGGATCTAACTCCTTGGTCACCGAGTTGAAATCAGAAAAAGCAAAAAGGACAAAGCACTAATTTTAACTTCAGGCTAAAAGAATGGGTGTTGTCTCCTTAACTGTTGTATCCAGAAAAGAATACACTCTAAGATTCTCCATTTTTTTTTCCACAGGAGTTAACTAAGCTGGGCTTCCTTTACTGATGGCTACAATCTATTACATGCATTGAAGTTCCGCCTTGCCAGCAAACACAGTTCAAGCTATTTTTAGTACTTCCAAAGGCCTGACCTGACTGAGCCAAAGCTTGGCATTAAAATAAGAGAGTGTCTATATCAGACAAAAAATTATCAAGGCCCATATTCTCTCTCTGAAAGGATACTTCAGAAGAGGTAAAACTGGCAAAAACAGGTACTTTTTGTTGTCGGTTTTTTTAATGAATTGATGTGTCAGGTCCTCCTGGACCACAGACTGTCCTAAAGAAGTTTTGGTGCATTCTTTTATCATGAATTTGACTGTTTGCATATCTATATTTTTGCCATACACATATCCTATAACAGTATAATTCCATATCATATCCAAATTGTTTTAAAGTTTCTCCACCTCCCTAAGCTTCTTTACTGACCTCTCTAGTAGTTTCTTAGGTTGCCTTTATCTTATCTGAGATGCGCAGAACAGAACTTCATGTGAAGGTAACACGGTGCTTAAAAATTTATTTTCAACTCTCTTTCCTAACACTCCATTAATTGTTTTGACTATCACTGATGACTGAGAGAATGTATTAGTAAAAAATATCTGCAGCAAATCTGAAACTTCTTTTTTGGATAGTAACAGGAAACTCAGCCCAGAGTAAAGTATATGTGAATTTCAATCTCAATTGATATTTTATCATCCACTACCAAGCACATCCATTTTTTTTTCCTGCAAACTTCACCTGTTTATTGCACAACTACTCTTCCAGATTTCTTAAAAATAATTAAGATTTGAGCACAGAACTAACTCTACAAAAAAAAAGTCCCTTTAGCTTTTTAGCTCTTTTTTGCTAAATATTAACATGCTATATATGCATAACAGTAGCTTCCTTTTTTCTCCAACAAACCAATTTGTTTAAAAGTATTGATGAGAAACACTAACAGAAGATTTTCAATATTGAAATAGAGTATATTTGGATTGCCTTTATCCAGGCACTCATATTCTTTGAAATGTATAGCGTATGACAAGTTTGAACAATGCAGAAACATGTATTACAGTTTCTTTTTTCTGCATTACTAACTTGAGTACTAAAGAAACAGAAGAAATTTGATTGTGCATACATGCCCGTGTATATGCGTACATTAACTGGTACTTGCAATTGTAAGTGATAACAGTGTTCTAATATCCAGGAAATACCTTCATTCATTGCCTTACCTGACTTTTTTGTAGGTTAGCATCTTCTAAAAGTTGTATGCTATCCTGGACTTTTGTAACAGCATTATACTTCTCCTTTTCTAGACTAGCACACTTTGCCTGAAGCTCTCTGATCTGTTTCTCCATTGCTGTTCTTTCTGTCCTCAACTGCTCAGCATCTTGGACAGTAACACGTAATCTACAAGACAGTAACATTTTTTTTCACTTCACAATAAAATAATTAAGACACTTAAATTCTTTCAAACTACTTTTCACATTTAGAAAATATTTATTTATCAATTTCAAAATTTCATTATGGACTTTCTGCTTGATTCTGGAGAAATTGTTTAGGTTTAGTACCTAAAAAGAAATGGAACTAAAGGAGTTAACTCAGATATCTAGTCTCAGAAGATCCTTAGAAGAATGTTGCTATCCAGGGATACATCACTGAAAAATGTTTTATATTAGAACAGAAGAGAACAACCTCAGAAGGGATAAAGTTTTCCTTTGTGGGAGAAACAGAATAATTAGATGTGGGCAATGAAGTTGCAATGATACCATTAGAACCTGAAAAACACTAGTAATCTTACAATAGCTCAAAATTTCTTGTTGTTTAATTATGATTTTCAGTATTGCTTGGCATGAGAGAGGACCAGACAGTCTCTGTGATGTGCTCAAAAAAGAAAAAAAAAAAAAAAAAAGGCAGTAAGTTCTCTAAGCGCTGCTCATTCACCAAAGTGCCTGGTTCTAAATGTACACAGCACAACACTGGGGCTGCCCCTTCAAGCAGCAATGTTTAACAGAAAATATACAAGGAATGAGAGTTGCATTAAGCACAATTTTTGGAGAACCAAAAAGCCCATAGAAAGTAATACAGCTAGCCAGTTCCTTAAGCCATTCCAAAATAAACATAAAAGCCTCCACAGTGCTTATGATAGGAAAATTCATTAAGCAGAGGCAGCTGTACAAATCCGTGCAACTCTTCAAGGTAACAGCTGGCCATACAGTGACAAAGTGCCCAGGTAATTATTTGAGGTTTAGAGTTATTGAAGAATCTGCTACTCAAATCCACAAAACTGTGACCAAGAAGAGTAGATGAAGTCACACAAGTATTTTAACAAAAAAAAATCCTCTTAGCTTTCAAGTCATTTGACTACTTTTAATAATTAAATGATTGTTCATGATACCTGAATCAAAATTAACATGCTCAACTAAATGTGAATGGTTAACAGACGTCCTCTTTTTCCTCCATTATAGCCAATGAGATGAGCTTATATGTTTTATAATTTTAAATACATTGATGCCAGAAAATGTTAGGAAAAGTCAGAGAGAAGAACAAATATGTCAAAAAGTAGCCAAACATAAAACATCTGTATTTTATGAAAACACAACTACTCAAAAATACCAAACCCTGGTGCTGCGGAAAAGATCATATTTTATATCGCTTGTATGCAACCTACTAGTAACATTCAACGAGATATCTTACCTTGTTTCTAATTGTTTTATACTAGACTGCATTTGCTGCAAGCGTTTGTCAGCAGCTTCTTCTCTCTGCTGAGCAGATACCATATCTTCCTCCTAGAAAAAATACATTACTTAGACATCATCTGAGCTTTACTAGCAAAAAACAAATTAGAGAACATTTTGAGATTAATTACTCAATATCAGCATTCAGGTAACTGATTAACCATTTAAATTCAACAAACAATTACTCCTTTCTCTATGATACCTTTCTCTCCAACTGGCCTTGAAGCTTCTCTGCCAATCTAGTCATTTCATCAACCTTAGCAATTGCTGTTCGCCCATCAATTTTAGCTTGCCTGTGGAAAGAAAACAGATTATGAGTTAAACATAAATTATTACAGCGAAAAACATATTCTATTACAATTTAATTGAAACAAGTGTGAAGGGCAGTCAGACCTCAAAACAAAACTCTTCATTCAGGGCAGCATCTACTTTTTTCCTCCATCAATTTAGTATGTACCAGAGTAAGAGGAATGCTAAATTCATTAAAACATTTGTCTTGTGGAAATGACATTTGCCATTCTATTATGGCTAAACAGGATCATATGCATGTTGAATAAATATTTGGAAGGACCAGGTAAACAAAAATTTGGTGTGATTCAACAACTTACACAATCAGCTTGAGATACTTTTAAAGCAAAATGTTCTTCAGAATTGGATATTACTTATTAAAGCAACTTGGACTATAAATTAAAAACAAATCATTAACTGCTTTGGTAGATTTTAACTGATAGGCTTTGTAATTTGATGATGCTTGACAAAACAGCTGAACCAGGAAAGTAACAAAAATGGACTACAGCTATTGAATCACACTTCCTCCTCACTACAAAAGCTTATTTAAAGGAGCATCCCTGTTACTCCTCTGATACAAGCAGGGAGACAAAACAGGACAGAAAGACAAAAATCCTTCCACTGGCGTTGATGAATGTAACCAGCACCTGCAACTGGAGACCCAAAACTGTTCTGAGAGTGCATTTGCCCCAAAGTCATAATTCTGGGAAGAGATAAAAATGACAGTCTGCTTACAATGAGCACCTGCCTGACTAAACACTAACAAGGAGGCATTTCCTCAGCACGATACAAGCCAGCAGAACTGAGGGAACAGTACAAGTACAGAACTAGAGCTTTCATGTGCCCAGCAGGAAGGGTATGGAAGCAGTGGATCCAGCCTACCTAGATATGTGAGCCTGTGCCCACCCATACTTCCTCAGAGAAAGTGCATGCTCCTCTAAGAACAAACAAGAATATGAATGCAGATGACCACAGATCAGGGGGAATTGGAAGAACAAACAAGAATATGAATGTAGATAATCACAAATCAGGGGGAATTGGAGAAGGGTGGTCATTAATACTTTGTAAATCCAAGGTAATGTGGTTTAGTTGTTGCCTTGCTGACATTTGTGAATATACAACTCACCAAGTGATAGTAACTATGTGCTCTTACTAAAGCACACTGCTTCAATGCTACTTTAAATGACATCTTTCCTCTAACAAATCTATTGTTTTGAAATGAGAATGAAGATTATGGGGCAACCCCAGCAGAAAACACAGATGAGAGACTCACACGCACGTACAGAAACTCACTCACTACAATTTCTGACTTTTCATAGAACAGCAGCATAGCAGCTCTGAGTAAAGTTCAGAGCATGATCACTATTAGCTTTCAGATCCCTTTTGTATTAGCCCTGCTGCTTCTACCTTCAATATCTTGCTTGCTGAAACAGCAGTCGAAGCAGAAAATACACGTTACACCCTACACACACTCACCGCCCTGTTGAAAGTTTATATAGAACCCTGTGTACTAGGAACTAAATATTAATTTGGCCCCTTGGGTTATCACCCCATATCCCCGCTTATTTCACCTAAAATATTATCATGGAAGGATTTTATAATTTCATAAAACTCAGAAGCCAGCCTACTGAAGAGTTGGTTTTTGTAGAAGCAAATATAAAGACAGAAGCAAGATCAAGGAGTTGAAAAGTGTCACAGGTGGCAGTCAAGGTGCATCCAGAACGATTTTATTCCCCCCCCATCAAAACTGTTGGATTTTAGAAATAAAGAACAAAGACTGAACACTAATGAGATCTGCTTACTGAGTGTCTAGGAAATAATTTTAGTTCATAAGTTAACTGCTTTCATATTCACTTACTAGAAGTTAGTCAATGTGAGACTGAAGATGCACACATGAGTAGTACCACAACAGTGACTCAGTACTACGCAAAGAAATCCTCCAACTAGATATAAAGTGTTCTACTTTCTGTTAAAAAATGAAAGAATAGCAGGCACAAGGAATTTGCAGACAGAAGAGTTGGAAAATACTTTATTTTAGCACATATCTTATATAACACTAGGCACATCTTGTGCTTGTCACATTTTCACCTCTAAACCATGCTACTTTTAATAATTTGCTGTGTAAAAAACCTATTAAATCAGAAAACAGTTGCCCTCAAAACACAATTTAGTTTTCAGTGATTAATATAACTCTGCATTTGTAAGCAAGTCCTGGTCTTAAGCATTTTTTTCTACAGTTGATTTAAGACAAATATAAGCTTTACAGTAGCTAAACTGTAAGTAGCAATTTATTAAATAGTTGGTGAAAGCTTAATGCTAGAAGCAGTTGAGTTTTATTGCTCTTACAGCAAGAATGTTGGGATAAAACCAAACTTCAAGTGACCAATTTCTAAATGAGTAAATATTGAACATGAATGAATGAGTTAAGGCACTCTAAACCTTTATCTTTGATGTAGGTAACAGCACACAAGAGCTGTCAGAGCTCTAAGGGATAGGGTATACTAGATTTCTTATAATACTGAACTTTGAATAACTCTCAACCTTCACATAAATAAGCACTTCGGGTAAAATACCAGATGCTCTTTGTGTATTTTCTATGTACTTTGAAGTGGAAAGAGAAAGGCTGCAACAGACTTTCACTTGGAGCCATAAAATTATCAGCAGCACACATTTAATTAAATAGTAATGTTATCTGTAAAAGCAACATGCAAAACTGTATGCAATGAACACATGCAAACATATATGGTCAGCCATTTACATAAAAGTTTGCTAAGTTCTATAAATCAACTATACTTTTTTTGGTGTGAAGTTTTTCCACAATCAACATCATACAGAAGACAGCATAAATAAAACAGTAGTCTACTTTGAACACTGATTACAGCTTCAAGGCACAATCAGAAAGAAAGATTTTAATCACTAGACAAATGAATACCTAAGGCACATCTTGTAGAAGTACTTTACATGTGTACTTTAAAAAGCTTTAGATAATGCTACACAAAATATTGCTAGTTGATGAATGTTTTCCTTTTTCTTGTCAGCTCAAATCTATTGGTTAGAGAAATTAGAGTTTATTTTGACAACCATCCCTAATTATAAAAGTTAACAGATACTCACATTAAATAGCTTGTCTGTAAATACAAAAAAACGAAATCAGAAAATTCTCAGGTATTTTCCTCATTTTCCCTGCTATACTTCAGAAATAATTAAAGCTCCTCTTACCTCTAACATCCTAATAGTCTATTGTTTACAGCTCATCTAGAAATAGTGGATGGAAGTTTTATTAATAAATATTAAAAGAGATACTTCAACTGAGAACATTCATATTTTATGTTATAATTGATAACTAACTACCCATACAACTGGGTTTTGTGAATTTTTTTTTAATAAAAAAGTAGAGTCAATTTTGTTGCAATACTTAACCCTATTCCTTTTAAATCAAAAGTGAAACGCATTCAATATTTCTATCAGCTGAATGAAGTAATGCTAGCTGGAAATATACACATTTTTAATAAACTTGAGGTATTAACTTAAATCATAATGGCTATGATCCCATCAGTTTGACAGCACATAAGGTCTGTGATACAACAGTCAGTTAAAAAAAAAAAAAAAAAAAAAATGGAAAAGATGCCCAAGCAATTTTTAAATAACCTGATTTATACCTCAGTTGTTTGCGCAGTTGCTCTAGCTCAGCATTCTGAGCTGTTAGTGTTTTCAGAAACTGTTGATTGCTCTGCAAAATAAGGAGAGATTTGTAACACATTTTGTGTTTTGTTGGAAGTGACACATGTTCAAACTTGTTAGAGGACACTTCTACAGAATACAACACCATAAAAACAGCTGATAAATCAGTTTAACACTCCCTAAACTCCTAAAGCTGTAGGGTCCCTAAATGATAAAGGTCAGACGTGAGTGATGTCACTTCATTGTCTCCTTCACTCCACATTTTGGTAGTGTGAGTATGTCCTGAGACAGGGTTTTAACAGTTCAGACCTACCATCTCCATTTCCCATCTAGCTACTCTACCATCTAGAGCCCATTGTGGCAATGAGCACCTCAGATGAACCACCCATTGCTTTGACTAAAAGAGGCAGAGATGGGAGGCAGGGAAGACATTTCAATGTAATAGTTTTCAAAAACAAAAGATACTGCAAAGAAGAATAAAGTAATCTTTCCTTCAGAGCTACAAAATTTCAGAAGTATGCACAAATTGAACCAAGAAAGAGGGTAGACAATAGGAAAAAAGATTCCAGTACAGAAGATGGAAAAGGACCTAGACTCCCTAGG
This sequence comes from Crypturellus soui, assembly GCA_032275445.1. NCBI lineage: Eukaryota > Metazoa > Chordata > Aves > Tinamiformes > Tinamidae > Crypturellus > Crypturellus soui. The sequence continues at coordinate 2,022,556 of JAUBNY010001082.1, forward strand.
TTGAGTCTTCAGCAGTGGCAGTATTTATCACAAATATCAATCAAGAACCACACAAAATAACCAGTCCTTAGAGGAGACTTCAAATCCAAGCTGCATGGGTTCTTTTCTTAATAGCTACATGTTACAAGGTCTTTTTGCTTTTATCCTACACTTTAAGGCTCCAGCAGAAAAATATTACTCAGGTGTTCACTGACCAGGTAGTTTTACTTACCAACTCTATTTTCTCATTGGCTACATGCAGTTGCTGAGTCAGCTGTTGAAAGCCAGTCAGCTGATCCTAAAAGGAGAATTCACAGCTTCTATTCATTGAGAACAATTAACATAGTTGTAGAGCCAACTTAAATATTTTCAAAACATATATGTTTGTCATATGAAATCTAATGCATATTTGCAGATTTGAATTGGACCATTCTTAGCTGCTGACCTATTAGTCTGACAAGTTCAGATTTACTAATGAAAAATGTATCCAAATTTTACTGTTGCAAATTGCCTCCTTGCACAGCCTATACACTTGGCCACTAAAATATGAAAACTTAACAGAGTAGAGCCTCCATACAGCTACACAAACTAAATCATTACTGCCATTATTTCTGCTAACAAAATATGCAGACATGTACCCACTAAATAAAAATGTTTATATGACAGGCTTAATTAGCTCTTAGAAATATCAGAACATCTTGTGTCCATTCTTAAAATGGTTCAGTTGAACTCTTAAGCCCCCAGGCTTGAGTTCTGCCTTTCAAGGAACATTAAACTAATTAAAATAAACTCATCTTCATGATACCATGCATCTACAGGCATGCCCAGAACTGGAATATCTAAATAACCATATGTAAGGAAATCTATTCCAGCTGAGACCATCTATTCTGAGACCATCCAATACATATGCACATATCTGCATTTTGTGCATATATATTGGTAGTCAGTCACTCAATGCATTCCCCAAGCTACTGCCCATAGACATATGAAATAAAAAGCTTTTTAATTTCCACTCCTAACTGTACAATTATCTGATGAGTTGACAACCACATCTGAGCACTGATTCAGTAAGTCTATTACAAAAACTAACCACTACCAGAAGACCCAACACACACTTCATTTTGACTACATACTCATCCACAACCTCTACAGTATAAAAATACTTTCCAAAATAAATACAGATGAAAATTACTTTCTGCTTTTTCTTTTCAGCCACATGAATCTGTGTCTCAGTCATGCGTTGCTGGTACTGCTGCTGGAGTTGATCAAATTCCCGTGACACAGACTGCCAGAGCTGTAGTGCTTGTTCTTTTTCCTAGGACAATAATGATTGTCTATATAAAGTATTCTTAGAGTACATTTAGCTACATATACTATTCTCTAAAAAGATAAGTTTTAACCTTGAGATAAAAGATTACCTTCTATACTTATTTCTGATTTTGCAGTCACATGAAATACCAAATTCAGAGATAGCTAAACTAAGACTAATAGGAAGAATTATATTTAGGGGGATCTAGGGGAATGGAATCACATTCCCTCTACCCCATAATCTTAACCAGCTCTTCTCAGAAGTAGAGCTTCACTGTGTTAGGAATCTGTTAGTTTCAAACTTATATGGATACTTACTTTGGGCTTATCATAAGCACAATACTCAATATTAAAATATACAATATTAAAACTTCAAAATTAATCCTTCAGATTAACATCTACTTATTCCTGTGAAATGGAAGTAATGCATCACTGTAATAACATGGAAATATCAGTATTCCACATATGGTTGTCTCATTTCAAACAACAATGCTTTTGATCAAATATGCTAGTCAAAATGACAAGCAACCACAAAAAATTGAAGGAAGCAGAATTTTATTTCTTGGACAGGAATTCAACATTAAGTGGTCAGCTCAGAAACTGCCAGCACAAAATATGAAAGGCTCCCTGAGGATACAAAACCAACAGTTTTTCAAGTCCAAGTCAGTAGTGTAAGCACTTGTTTCTTCGCCTACAGAAAAAAAATCAATAGGGCCTCAAAATTGTCTCAAGAAACTGTTATAAAAAATCATAACTAAGAAATGAAATTGTTTCCCCTAGTCTGCCAAGGGGGTTACATGAGCAATAAACCAGAGCAAATGTTTCATCTCAGACCTGACTGGCCAGCTGCAGTTGTTCTTGAAGGTTTCTCACTATTTCTTCATCTGCAGAAACATCAGTCCCCATAAACACAAAAGAGGGAAGAACCTCCAGTTGCTTCTCAATAGCCTCTTTCAAGTCTGCATGGAGCCTGAAATTGAAAGAATCATGTATAGCAAATTATTTCCTCAATAGAAACTTTTGATTAGAAGTACCAAATCTTCAGTTGCTATATACTGTTTAGATCTATACAGCATGTAAATGTATAGTTATATTCTATAAGCATGGTAAACACTTTGAAATTCTTTAGTGTACATTTAGGTAGACATACAGCTTAAGCGCCTAAATTTGGTGCTGTAATACATATGAAAATCTTGAAAAATTTAACACAAAATAGCTGAAGATCTTGTGTTTAAAGTAGATTTAAAAGAATTATAGGCCTCAGAAAAAGGTCTTTAAGGTTTAGAAAAAAAGAGAAGTCCACTGTATAGAGCAATACATATTTACCTTTCATTTTCCTTGGTGACTTGTTCAAATTTCAGTCTCATCTCACCCATCTGGGCCTAAAGCAAAAGTATTTGATATTTACATTTTTGACATTTAGGTTTTAATAATTCATTTCATTATTTCAACTGTAAAAGAGGGACAATTTAATTGATTATACTAAAGTAAATTAACTCTTTGGGTTAGAAAAGTCAGATTAACACTTAAATTTAATAGTTGCTAAGTCCTGGTAAAAAAGTTAAGTTTGATAATTTTTCATTTGCTAGCAATCACTACTAAACTCAGCTTTTGAAATTTTTACACTTCTTGATTTTAATTAATTCAAGTTTTTAGAAATACAAGGGTACTATCCAATGGATAATACTTCAGCAAATTTTTTTTAAATTAAGGAGAGGTTAAAAATACTACACTTTAAAGTGTACAGTATACCACTTTTCTCACTTCCATCTTGCTTTTGGATTTTCTGAAAAAAAAAAAACCCTTTTAAAACCCTTGTTTTTCTGTGGTTTGAAAAGTGGACGGTCCCTCTCCCCAAAATAATGGATAAACATAACCGTAAACATAAATAGGAAATTACAATTACTGTTAAGCAATTCAGAAGTCTGAATGTATCCATGTTTGCAGGACAGACTACTCAGCCAAAATCAGACAAGAAAAAAGTCCCTTTAGGAGAGGCTCAGCTTCCTCATCTGAGTATCATCCAAGATACTTGCACTGATAGCACAGAAATAGAATATGCATGTTTATTTTCACAGTAGTACTTCTCCAAGCAAAATTGACTAGTTTGGACAATCCCACAGTCTTTTTATGAAAAGTTGTCCCTTCATTTTCAAACAGCCCATGGAAAGCACAATGCAGTGATAAAAAACATCTAAGTTAACATGAAATAGGACAGTATCCATACCTGATAGAGTTGCAGCTGTTCACTCATCTCTTCCAAATGCTTATCATACTGCACAATTAGAGGAGAAAAGCTAGAAAGTGGAAAAACATGCTTAGAAATCATTCAAACATTTTTCTGATAATTGACTTGATAACTTCCTAGAGACCTGAACAAAACAGCCATTTCCCTATTCTTTCTCTTTTCTATCCCAAGTCAAAATATATTAATAGCTACTACCTTAAAGCATGATCATTAACAGTAAAATTCCCGCACATCAGAACTAGAGCATGTGACATTATAAAGAAGTATTAACACTAATACACCATCCAAATTTTATACTTACCACAGAACTAAAACAAAGGTTTAACCCTGGAGTTTGCCATTTCCACATAAAACAGCAGTTAACTATACTACAAGACAATGTAAAATAAAGCAGCTTAATTTGCATACTTTTCACTTCCAATTTTTTTCCTCTAATTGTAATACTCCAAAAACCCTATAATAGAGAGCAATAATGCCTTAAATGCTCAGTAGACAAGAAAGAGTATGCTGTTTTCATATTGCAAAAAGGGAATTACAATTATTATTAAGCAATTCAGTAACAGCCTTGCAGAAGACTTCATTTTATACACTATCATAGCAAGACAGTCAACAATTAGTTCAGACAATAGACAGTTATTTGTACTACTTAGATCCATACAATGTCATCTCTATTTTTATTTTGCAATTTAAAATAAATTTCATTCATCCAATACCCTTCAGTTTAAAAATCCTCCATAAAAAAGAGCTATGGGAAAGCTTTTGCACATATCTATTCACGAATCAGAACTGTAAACATCCGTACATAAGCCTGGCTTATTCTGGATATTTCCACTTTTGAAAGCACATGACAGCCTTCTGAACAACCTTCAATACTACCACTTACATGAACATTGCATTTACCTTTGTTTCATCATTCTGGATCCTGACAAAGCGTCAAGTTCAAGGACATCTTCCTGTAATAGAATACTTCACATGTTAATATTTATACTGCATGTCCTTTTAGGTTTTTGCATGTTATCCAAAGCTGCTTGTTATTTCTGTGTGAAAAGCACAGATAGTGTACCATGCAATCAGCTTCACATTTATACTCAAAAATTCTGGAAAGTTGCATCAACTTGAAAAAGAATTATCACCAATGCCACACCTGGAGGTGCTCTGCAATAAAGCCTAGCTGCATCTAAGAGGAAATCAGCTCATTCTTTGAAGTACTATTAAGGTTTTGTCCAAGTGCTAAATTCATTTCTATGTATCTGAGTATCAGAAAAATGCTGATGTCCTAGTTCCTGCACAGATAGTCAGGCTTATGGAACATAACATAAAAAGTTATCTCCACATAAGACCATTCTCTTGGAAAAGGAAAATCTGTAGAAGTGAAATGTCTACTCTGTAGAAATCAATTATTCCTGGGATAGATTACTACTTCTGTATGATTTAAACTTCTGAATGTGCAAAAACAGCAAAGTTTTATTCTCTTCCTGCTTGATAAAAGTGCAAGCCATACCTAAGTAGTGTGATTGTCCAACAGATAGGAAACACAACACTGAAGTGCACTTTATGCAGCACATAAGCAAAGATATGTTATATTATTTCAGTACAAAAAGAAAATACCACTAAAGTCCCTCAGTTCACATACCGGCTCAGCAGTAGTTCTCAAAAACTTTTCTGTTTCATATGGCTCAAAAGCAGTGTTTAGTCCATGATCTGAAAAATACAGTTAATGCACACAATATGAACTATTATTTATATTAAGCACTGGCTTAATTATATTAAACACCTGTTTATCTAGGTGGTAGGCTAAAGGCACAAAACACGCTCATAAAATGCTTTCAACTATTTTCATAAAAATAAGAGTTTAAGAAGCCTATAAAAGCTTGTGTTCCAATATTTTTTTATTCATTTCTTCCATAGTTTTTCCTTTCTATTTTAGAAATTTGAAAAATAACATTTTGCCCTAAAAACCCACACATGCATATGGCACATTCTTAACGGCTCATAAAGCCCTTGAGCAGAAGAAACACTGTGTGGTCCATGCAGTTATTTGACAGTTAACTTGCTGCACTTTTGAATAAGCATTTGACAAACTTAGTTTGAAAGAGCTTCACTGATAACAGAACCTGAGCATTCAAACATACTCAGAAACCCCACCATCCCTAGAATGAACACAAGTGGTTTGTCAGTTTTCGCATCATCCTAAATAAAGAAAAAGTGACAATACAACTAGTAATATCTGACACTGCTGAGACAGTATGTACATTTTAACTTAAAACAACTTCTTGCCTACTTCTCAATAGACATCCCCACAGTTCTTTCAGCAGTTCAAATCAGCTAAAGGAGACTATTGGAAAGAAATAGTGGGAGGGAAATGAGTAACTTTGTAAAGATATCAAGGAGCAGTAAAGTCAGAAGCAGATGACCCAGCCAGGCAAAGCACTTTGCAAAGCAAATCCAGAGAGGCCTTAGGCACTGCTTACAGTTGTATTCACCTTCAATGGACATTCATTAGTTATATTCTGATGAGAGTTATGCTCATTTAGTAGATTATCAAAGGCATAACTAAATTCTCATTTGTAGGACTAACTCCTGACAACTAAAACGCATTCAGCTAAACCTTAATCTAAAATTGACCAGAGACAGGGAACAGAACTCATTATCACAAGGAACTCCCTCACAGTTATGCATTTAACATGACAAATATTTACATTACAAAGCAAATTTAGCACTATTCATGCATTTTGCATTTAAAAATTTTGATTTCAGATTCATGAAGAGAATTGATATGTGATTTAAAATAGGCCTCAAAAGCTGTATTTTAAGCAGCATGCAAAGTAATTACAAAGCTTTCACTAAGTACCTTCAAGAAAGTGGTATATGATTTTTTGGAGACATAAATAAGCTCCACATAGGACAGTTGTCACACCACAGAGGATCTGGTCAGAGGTTTATATACAAGCCAAAATAATTACTAACACACTATGTCAAACCATCATGATAGCTCAAGTCATAGTAGAGTAAGTATTTAATCAAAAATTCAACCAGGGTTTCTGAGTCAGGATGAGCCCATTAGTTTTGTTCTTCATCAGAAACTGTTCTTCTAGAGACTTTTTTTTTGTGGTTTCCAAAGCTGGTCCCTCACCTTTGGCCACTCAAGTTAAGCTTTTAGCTATTAGCATAAATAGGAAGGGAATTGTCAGCTGTGTCTTGTTAGCACTTTTTGCTCTCCAATCCTGTTTCTGCTCCCTACAGTGCAATCAGTTTCAGGTGTGCAACATTCTTGTGATACATCCACTCACTCATTTACAGAAGCACAAGCTTCTTGATATACATGAACTCACTTCTTTACAGAACCACAAACTCCGCAGATAAAATTTCTGCATATGTTCTGCTCACAGTTAAAATATGTTCTAATGTGCTGTGCTTTAACTTAAAATTATTCAAATTATAACATATAACTCATATTTATAAAAAAAATAGCTTCAGCATGCCCTGCCCTCCAAACAGCCCCCCAACGGCAGGGAGCAACCGGGCACCCCGCGAGGCTGCCCACCCACCCACCGGGGGCTCACCTGGCTCTCCCCAGCTACCGAAGTCAGCAGCCATATCCTCAGAGGGGAACTGCGACCGCCCGCTCCTGGGGAGGCCCGAAACCCCCGGGGAAGAGGCGGTCATTCCGCCGTTGCGCGCGCCCGCCAGGCTTCACCCCAACAAGCTAGAGAAAGCGAAAGCCCAGGAGAGACATGGCCCCACCGGCCGCAGGGGGAAGGCGGCGAGCAGCCACTTCCCTCCGCAAAAACGCTTCCTCAAGAAAGCAAACGCCGCTTCGCTCGCTCTTTCGTTCCCAACGAGCAACGCTAACGGCCACCGAAGCGACGGTTACGGCGAGCGCGGCCGGCACCGCGGCCCTAGCGACCGGCCCCGCGCGGCGGTCACGTGGCGGCGGGGCGGGGCGCGCCGCGTTTAAACCGCTCGCCCCGCCCCCGGCGCGAGGGCCGCAGGGTGGAAGAGGTGGGGGGCGGTGCGGGAGTGCGGCTGCGCATGCGCACACGCGGCCGGTGAGGGGGGCAGCAGCCGTTGGGGGCTCGCGGCGGTTGCGGGAGGGCGGGCGCGCTGCGGGGTTAGGGAGCCCTAACACTGCCTTGAGGGGCACGAAGGCCCTTTTGAGCGTTAGGAAGCGTTTAGGATACGCTGTGGAGCTTGTGCGGGAAGATTCTTTCCAGGAAGTGCTGAGAGCCTGGAGAAGCTGCTCGGAGTGGGGAAGTGTAGCTGTAAATGTGGTAGTTCCTTCAAGCTTTTTCCTGTATTTAATAATGAGATTTTAGCTGTAGCCCCTCTTATGGGGTTCCCAGCTCCCCCTAATCCTATGGACTCAGTTAAGAAAAACATTAGTGTGCTTAATTTCTGCTGGTTTTTTGCGCTTCTTTACAATAACAGAGTTTAGAAGGGGGAATGTCAAGCTGTTTGATTCTTGGAGCTGTGTTAGCAGCTGCAGGCAGTACTAGCACACGTGTTGCTATGAGACTGATACAGCTGATGGTCTGAGTGTGTGAGTCAGGAGTTGTCTATCAAGTTTAAGGCCATACCTTGTTTATATTTAGTGAAGTACTCTCTGCAAAAATCTTCCCCTTGGAGTTTGCACCTCTTTACGTTTTATTACTCTTTGGCCAAAGCTGTTAAGTAAACCTCATATTAGGACATTATTAAACAGTTTTAAAAAGCTTGTATGCTATTGATTATATTGCTTTTATTATACTTAAAAGGTATGCTGGTGAGCTTCACAAATTATATGTAGTACAGCACGTATTCTCAAGACTTCTGCAAAAAGACTTAATTAGGAAATCTTCGTGTGTTATATGCTAAGTGAAGTACTCTAAAGCTCAACAACTATTAAACAAGAATTAATCTAAGTTATGTAGTCTTATCACTCTGTGGTTCTTTATAAAGTTGCTTTTTCTTGTGTTCTCAAGTGATCTTTACTTCCAGTAGGTTAGAATTGCAGTTAGAAGGGACTTATGTTTATATTAAGTTTTCTACAGGACTTGGGTTATGCTCTTGTTTTTCTAACAAATAAAATTTGTTATATAGATGTAAAAAAAACCAAACTGTTAAGTCTATTGTGTCCTGTCTTCTGTAACAGATACCAACACTCTAGATACCATATTTATAGGAGGCAATTTACTAAGATGCATTATTTTGTTGTCCCTTTTTTCTTTTTAAGCCATCTTGTGACTCACTTCCTTAAACAACTTTTTAATTTTGTACACAAGAAGGGTCATGTTTCTTGCTTCAGTCACAAACTGAAACTAGTGGTTTGGTTGTTTGTAGTTTTGTTTGTGTAATTTTCACTAGCTTGTAGGTTTCCCATAGGCTATTTCTCTTAGAAGCCTATATAACTTGAAAACTCTGGAACCTGCGAGATAGGTGTTTGGATTTTTGTCTTGATGATGGAATGCTAAAAGTAAAATATCTTGTCACAATAAAAATAGAGTAGGAGCAAGGGAGTATTGACTTTGAGTTGTCTAATGGTGATTTAGTATTTTTCCTAGTGTAACCTACTACCAGATAACCCCACTGCCAGATTTAGTTTATGTGAACCCACCCACTCTTATACCTTGATTCCATTAGAGTAAGCATGTGCACTTGTGTCTTCCCTTCAGTGTAAGCACACATAAAATGTGTGGAGCTCAGTTTACTGTTAACAGTAACACTTCTATTCATTGCAATGAGGAAAGATCTTGCTATCTGTGGAAATATCATTTTCTTATGCCTCAGTGTTTAAGAATTAAATTCAAGCTGTAGGATTTGCATATATACCTTTTGCACAACTTAAACTTGTAGAATGTAGTTTAGTTTATGCTTAATTTCCTGTGAGTCTCAAAAAGTGGTATTTGGGTAGAGCAGGACCCAAATTAGACTTTTCCACTGAAGAAAAGGTGATAACATGTCCTCTGTGATATCCTTATTGGCATGGGTGCGGCTTTCAGTGAGGTTATGTATTGCCCTGTTCCTTCCTGTATTGCCACAAAATGTGTAAAGGAACAAATTAAGGGCAGCTGTGTTTTATATCATCAGAGATTTTTATTAAAGTTTATTTAGCTATTTAATTTCAAGACTTCTGAAGTTGAAAAGCATGGATTAGGACACTATATAAAATGTGGAGATATAGAGGTTGGGGGCAGCTGGAACTCCATTTTCAGAAGCAAACTGCTTTTAGATCCTGCCTATGACACTGGTGTAACAGGAGGGCTCTTGGCAAAGCCCTAGGTAGAGAGACAATGCCTAGGCTATGAATCCAATGTATCTGCTGTATCTGTATGAAGCTGCTTTTGCAGCGTAAGAGACAAACTACTGATCTGTACTGTTAGGAAAGGGGCAGGATTTTATTTGACTAGCCTAATGTCCAGATTTGGCATGAACTGCAAAAGTCTTTGGCTCCTAATAGTTTGCGGGTTCTACAGAGTAATGTGTAAAAACTGTCTTTTTTGGAACAAGGACTCATGCAAGTAGATATCTTCCCTGACTGTAAATAGAAAGGAGAGCAATCCATCCCTGTCGGGTCTGTCTTGGAGTTTTATGCTTTATATGTGTGTATGTGTGTGTGTGTGTGTATATATATATATATTACATATTATATATATGCACACATATATATATGTATATATATATAATCTTTTTTGATTGTGAAGATTTTCTAGCCAAGCAAGTTGGTGCTGAAATGCATTCTTGAATCATATTTGAAAGCTTTTCTTATTTTTCTTATTTATCATATGTAGCATACTAATGGAGTTTCTCATTGGACATACTTGGGATGGCATACCTGTGAGCCATGAGCCTGCAACAGTGAGACTGAAGCCAGGCAAAGCAGGACTGCTAATGGAAGTTAGTGCTCCCTTCTTTAATGATCCTCCAGCACCACTTGGAGAGCCAGGGAAGTCCTTCAGTAGCCTGTGGGACTATGAGGGTAAGTGTTCCTGGTTTGTGTAGACACCCATGTTCCTCTGTAGTTAGTAAATCTAGTCTTGCTGCAGCTTCTTTGATAGATATTCTTTCAAACTGGTTTAATTTGAAGTGAGGAACATGTGACGTCCAGTAATTCAATTCAGGGTCCTGACAACACCAGTTTGAAGGTCAGAAGTGAAATGCTAAAGTAGAAACTTGCTTCATTTTTTAGTGCTATAGGAAAGAATTGTAAACACATCCTTAAGTAGCCATAAACTTTATACTGTATTTAACCAAAAACTCTGAAGTGTGTTATTTCTAGATGATTTGATTTTGTCACAAACAGCTTAGCAGTAGGACAGTTGTAGAGTAATGATAAAAAAGACTGGGAAAAAGAAGTAAATGCATTACTTTGTCACTTGGTGAACAGGTAGGTTAAAAAAAAGACTAGACCCATGTCTTTCATATCCCTTTATGGTAGTAGTCATTAAGTGAGGCTCTCAAACACAGGATTGTTGTGCAGTGCTTGGAGCAGTTTGGAAGTAGAAACTGTCAGTGTGATGTTAGTCAAACTCTGGGAAGCATAGGGATTGCTCTTTATGAAACTGGAATATATAATACCTCTAGTGGGAAACGGAGAACCTGTAATGTTACAAAATGGGTAAGCAATATAAAATGCTGATCGTCTTTTTTTTTTTTTTTTTTTTTTTTTTTTTTTTTTAAGTTGTAGAAGCATTTTTCTTGAGTGATGGAGCTGAACAGTATTTAGAAGTTGAACTTTGTCCGTAAGTACTGCATTCTTTGGAAAGTCTTACATGTTAGCTTGCATTTCCAGTGTGAATTAGGATAGCAGGATGTCTGTATGAGGAGTGAGGAATACTGCAAGCTTACGTTGTATTATTGTAAGGAATGTGCATGTATTTTTCGTGGAACAGTATATATCAATTTGATGTCTTGGCATCAACTTAAGTTGTGATTCTGATCTTTGACAGTCACGGACAACACTTGCTGCTGCTTCTTTCCGGCAGAAGAAGAGTATGGAAAGTAAGTAGTAAATTACATATATTTAAAAGAAACAGATTTTTTTGTATATTTTCCCTGGGTGGAAGGTTTTTACCATTTTGTTGTTCCTTTAACAGGAAAATCTTCCTTTAGAATTTGAGGTGACCAGAATGGAAGATAAATGGGAGGGTAAAGCTTGTCTTCCTTGGAGTTATTTTCCACCATGCACCAACAAGTTTAATGCCTTTGCAATTCATGGTTCGGGTGTAGAGAGAAAATATGAGGCCCTTCATCCTGTACCTCGACATGAACTACATGAAGGACAGAAGCCAGACTTGTAAGCTTAAAATTAGCTCCTCTCGAACCTAACTGCACTATTTTTGGAATACTTACAAAAGCAATTTAATCTGGCTTTTTGATTGAGTGCTGCAAGTACTTTAATTACATTGCTTAGCCAGAGACCCATTGGCACAGTACTTTCTGTAAAGAACTGTGGCAGATAGTTGTAATTAGTGCTTGATTTTATGCTATCCCCTAGGTGTACAGCAAATGCGTTCGGCACCAAAGGCATCTGTTCTATCACCTTCCTCTGCTAAATCATAGATTGATTGTCCCACTTCTCTTGCCTATAGCACTTTCTGAAATGCCATTCAGTGTTAATTTCACCACATGTATCTGCACTGAATCTCTTGTTTCTCCCCTACTGTTCTAAATAACCTCACCTTTATAGATGGTTCCACATTACAGAAAAATTGGAAGGTGTGGACTAAATCAAGAAACATAATGAGAGGATACTTAATAGAAAACAAGAGTATTTTGATCTGTGGGCTTCTTTGAGTTTGTTTATTTCCTTTGTGACTCTGAGATGAGTTGAAACAAACTGCTGCTTCTGGGTGTTCTCTGTAAATGAAGTGACTACAGAGGACCAATAGTTCTTACACAAACTTGCTACTCAACATACATTGAGAGCAGGGTAAGGTAAACATAACCCTTCTTGCTTTAGGAAATCCTTATCTTCTGCATTTGTTCATTTCTAAACAAATTCTAAGTTACTGGCAGTGTTCCTTATCATTGTTCTTTAAGAAATGCATATTTCTGTCTTTGTAAGCTAGAGAACACCTGTAGTATTTTTTATTTTTTTTATTTTAGGAAAGGATTCTCCCTTTCCAAAAAGATTTTTAGACCTTAAGAGCAGGTGCATTGGTGTGAGGAGGTTATTCCTTATTCCTGTTGTTTTTAGCTTGCCTTCACTCTTCAAAATTAACCCTTCCTAATAAGAGAATTTTCTTTACTTATCTAAGTGAATTAGTTTAGTGTCAAATATTCTGTTTGTAGTTTGGTGGTGGTTGACTTCTAATTGATGTTTACATTAAACATCTCTCCTGCTTCTGCTGTTCCTGTGTAGTAGCCTAAAGTGTTCTTAGACCTGCTTCATAATGTTTAAGGAAATGGGAGAGAGAGTCTGTGGGGTAAAAAGATTGTATTAACTTCATTATCCTATCCTAGCACTTGAATTTCATTTTATGCTGTGTGGTACTTATTTATAGCTGAGAAATTTTCCTTGTGTTAATACAAGACTTACAAGAGTACTGTAGTGTGTTTATGAACTCTGCCTTTGGAAAGTGAATGTATTGAATGCTAGTTCTGTTCCTATGGAAGAAAAGAGGAAAATAAGTATTAATCAAACCTCCTGAGAAGGTTTCTTTTACAGTTATGGGTTTTGTAGTATATATCTTAATTTTTCTCTATTTATAGTCATTGCCTGGAATTTTTCAAAGAATTGAACCTGAAAGCACTAATGGGAGAAGACTGGAAGCAGCCTGAATCAGATATATGGAAATGTCTTGCTGACCCTCAAAACTGAATGAGGCCTACACTTTTGATATGATTAAGGTTGGATAAAGCTTTATAGAAACTCTCTTGATTTTTAGAGTTTCAATATGCTTTGTAAATATGATTAATAAAGCTTTCTTTGTCCTCCAAAGCACTAATTGCCCTTACAGTCAACTAAAAAGTGTTGAGACCAGTTATTTGTAAATGTATGAAATATGCAACTGTGTGTTTCCACTCATGTATGGAGCTTTTTTATCTTCATTCTTAGTGATGAATCTGCCCCTACCAACTAACAGAAAAAACTATGCCAAAATTGCAACTGTTTTCTGACAAAGCAGATATCTGTCTTAAAATCCTTATCAGTTTCCTTTAGTTGCTGTATCTGCTACTGCTTTCACTTTTAGTTATTTTTTGGTTGTTGAACATGATTGTTGTTTGCCTAAATTATTTTTGTTTCTAGTATGAGTCTCCTTAAGTAACAGAAGAGAACAGAGATATCATACCTTTTTCTGGTCCATATCTCACAAGATGTTTTGGAGGTCTGACCCTTTCCTAGACTTTCAGGTTTCTTTTGCACAGTGCTGAAGAGGGATTTCAGTCTGGCTATTAGCTTATTAGCAGATTTGTATGCTTCATAGTCAGCGTAGAATTTTTAGTGACACTTAAGTACAAAGGCTAGATTTACTAAGTTTTATGCACTTCAGGTAAAGCTTTTGGAAGAAGTGATCTTTAGTAAGATCTCATGATATAATCGTCTGCCTAACCATGTTTCAAAGTTTTGTCATATCATGGTAAGTATTCAGCTCAGATATGAGAAACTAGAAACTAACAAATTCTGTTTACTTGTCACTAGACCATGGGATCTCAAATGACTTTTAGGTGCCTGCATTTTCTACGCATTGGTGTGAATATTATATAACAGTGCTAAATACTGTTAGACTCACAGGATAATATCTAATGCCTAAACTCCCACAGGATTTACAAATGAGATGTTCCCCTCAAGACTTGACATGTTTACCAGAATGTGTTCTTTAGTCATGATTGCCTATTGGATCCTATGGTATCTTAGAAAATGGAGAGCTTGCCCACTAACCAGATTCTTCATATGATGAGTAACCTAAAATGGAATTTATCTGTTTAATTTGGTGTGGGATTCAGCTCAAGATATGATCACTGTTCCTTATTAGAAAGAGGGCTTTCTGCATCTTGCTGAAGTGTCATGATCATAGAATTGTTTTGAAAAATGTGGTGCCAGGCCTTATCAAGTTGTTATGAGTATATTCAAAAAGATTCAAATGTTGTGTATGTAGCCTGTTACAGTGGGCAACCTTGTTTGTTGTGGAAACTTCTTACCTACTTGCAATTTGTAGTTATAACTTGTTTGCTGCCTCTTGCTCTTTCTCTGGGCACCTTCAGAGTTTTGAATATTTCTTCTATATAACTACCCCTTGTAAGATCTCCCTTGGGATTCCTCAAGTACCATCTTCGTTTACTTTTTTGTGAATTGCATTAAGTATCTGTGGTCACATGTTTAAAGACTGCTTAAATGAGTAATTTGGGTGGCCATGTTTACAAAAATTTCTTGTTCTGTTAGCTCATAAATGGTTTTAAAATTCCTATGTGTAACATTAGATACCAAAACCCATGTAAAGTTTCACTAGACTGCATTTTGTGTATGTGTTGCAACTTGTGAAGGAATGAATGAATCAAACACCAAAGTCACTTTATTAAATATCAAATAAAACTTATATACTGTACTGTTCCAGATGTAATACCTATTTGTCTGAAGGAATGCAAAGCACGGTTACCGAATAGACCAGTAATCTAAAGGTTTATGCTGAGACTATCCAACCAGCTTCTTGGTCACACCGCAGGCAGACAGTTGCTTTTACTGCTGATAGAATACCTGCACCGCTGCCCTGAAGTTGGCTATCTACTAAAGACATGTCACGCTACTGTTCTCAAAATGGGCCTCCACATGCATGTGCTACTGAAAGGATTCTGTTTTATTTTGACCATCAGTGCATGAGTAGCCTTAATTTGACAGTCGTACTTCTCTGTGATCTTTTTAAGATGGATTGTAAATTTTTCTTTGGTTGGAAAACAGAGTTGGAATATATATATATATATATTTTTATAAAGTATATCCTAATGTGACTAGTAACTGAGACAGAATGCTACTTTTGCTACTTCAAAATTATTTTTGGCTTAGGTTTCCCATTTATACTTTGTCGTATAAGATGGTATTTTTCTAACCTAGGATGCTGGTTTTATAGTTTTCAATTTTGGCGCAATGCTGTGTACTTAATGATCAAATTCTTTCTGCTCTCCTAATTAGACACTATAGATTCCTTGCTACAAAGTGCCATCTGTTGAAAATTTTAAGTATCGTATATGCAATTGTTCGTCTTATTTGCTGTCTTCAATCTCTATAGTTTTCTGCAGTGTGATGTGATAGACTAAGATGTTTAACAATCCAGTAAATGCTAATTAAGTGATTTGATTTTTGACACCTCAAAACTGTTTTTGAAAAGTTCCAACTCAGTGCAGAGGAGGTGGGGATGAGGGAAATAAACGCGCACAAAGAAAGAAGCATTCAGCATTGCAGTGTTTTTGTAACAAGCTTGTATTGGGGATTAGGTATGTACGAATTTGTTAGATTATTTTCAGAGCAACAATTTGTATAGAATATCAATTTGATAAATTGCAGAGCTGCATGATGAAAAAACATAGATCATGTGACTGCTCTATCCACAAATCCATTTGACTGTAAAATGGATTTAAACACTCCAACACTGAGCACTTTTGAACCATCTCTGTCTCTTAGAAATCAACCCATCTGTTTCCTGTGGATAATAGTCAGATACCAGTTATCCTGTGTCATGCTGAGTAAAACCTGGAATTTTAACTTCAGAAATGGAGAATACCCTGGGGGTTGGGGGGTATTTGTTGTGAAGTTTTTCTTTTTTAGCTCTGCAAAAGCTGTAGTTAACCTTAAATGTGCCATCTTTACTTCTGAAAAAAGAATCATATTGTTTAGTTGCCTTACCGTATTTGACTCCACTTATTAAGGAATTATTAAGGAACTTACTAAGGTAGGAAGTGCTGGGGTCTTGTTACTTTGTTTACTTTATGCTTGGGAGAAGAGAGTCTTTGTAGCACTACTCTGTAACAGAATCTTTGAATGGTTGAGGTTGGAACGGACCTTTAGAGACCATCTAGTCGAACCCCTGTGCTCCAGCAGGGACCCCTAGAGCACGTGGCACAGGGTAGCATTCAGGTGGGTTTGGAAGATCTCTAGAGAATTTAAAACACTAACGAGGATGGCAAATGTAACTTAACTAGGCAACAAAGGGCAGATTAACATAGTCAAGCAACTTCTGTTTTCTAAGTGGTAAATTGATACAAATTTGGAAAAAGGGGGTTGCATGTCTGGATTTCATTTTTATCAGGTTGTATTGCTGAATGTTGATCACATCAGCCTGTCAGGTACTGGTTACCTCTCTGTTTTTAATTACAGTGCAGAAAAGCTGCTGTGGTTCTTAAGTGATACAACATTATTATACGCTTAATTTTTATTTTAAGTTCCAAGTTTTATTTTAAAAATGTATCCTATAAATAACAACCTTCCTTGTTCCAGACCTTTTCAGCAGAAGCTTCTGCACAAGAAGAGAAAGTTTCCATGAGCTTAATGTTAAGGTTAGCTGAAAGCATGAGGACATAGCATCAGACTCTTAACTTTAAAGATGTGCTGTTCCTGGTTTAATCTCTTCTCTAGTATGTTACATACTGTCATGAGGATGTTGATCCCAAAGAGAGGAGAGACTAGTGGAAAGCATTGTTATTACTTTAGAGTTGCAATTGAGATAGTGCTGTGTAGAAATCTATAGGGCCACAGAGCTATCAATCTTAAATTGTTTTTGCTCTTGTGTCATTTCAGTTATTTTAATGAAGTACTAAGCACTTTTGCAATTACTTTTTTGGTCAAATCCTTTCAGTAGGTACTTGAACAAATGAGTTTGGCTGTAGAGTTGTACTTGAGAAACGATTAGACTCTGAATAATGTGAAAAATAGTGCTAGGTTCATTGAATGATAAAATAGAGCTGTAAATGGGGAAGTTCAGCTTGTCTCAACAACTCTAAGTGCATTTCTAACTCCTTGTGGCAGTATGCTTATCAGTTATAGACTTGAACATTAAATTGAGAATTTCTATGTTACTCAGTCCTTCCTATGTCAGTAAATCTTTAAAGGACTGAGACTTAGAAACATGTAATGACAGTAGACCTTGTTTTTGATGCTTCTTGCCACTAGGTGGAAGAAGATGATTGTGAAAACTGTGGCTGGATGCTACCAGAGTTATCTTGAAGCACATCTAGTCCCTCTCTTTTAGAAAATGTTTGCCTTACTGATGATGGCTTATTTTGAGTTCTTGACACATCTTTACCCAAAATAGGCATGCACTGTGGTTACAGTTCTGATGTTTTTTTTATCCCCTATTGGGATGTTTAAGTAATTGAGACAAAATTATTATAAGATACAATCAAGGTGAATGTCAGTAATATAAAACATACTATCTTAGCATGTAAATGAACATTAATTTACTTTTTTTTCCAAATTTTTTTGGTTTCCCAGAAACCTTTCTTTTTCTTTTTTATTTATTTTTTTTAAATCCTTCTAGTTCACACTGTGCAAGAAAAGTTCTGTTGGAATCATTGTGTTTTTCTCTCATAGTGGGATTTTTTGTGGAAGTAACTTTATTCGACATGACTCAAATTACACATGGGCATGCTAGAGTAATACAGCATGCCCAAGAATAATCCTGGGGAACCCTGGATAATTTAAATAACTGATGTTGCCTTGAAAATTTAAGATGAAGGCTTTACCTCTTACTACTTCCTGACTGAAAGAGTTTGGATGTTTGAGGTTGTGGCTTTCCCTCTGGCTAAAGTGCATTTCATGCTACTGAAAGGCCTTGTGGGAATATTAGACTTGTATTTTAAGTTCTTAGTATGTAAAATACTTTGAAAATACACACAGCACAGTGCTAAATTTATTGCACATAAAACTTAAAATTATTCTTTCAGTTTGTCAAATCCATCTCTAAAGTGGACTTCATAGGACTTAATTGCAGTGCATTTACAATAAGGCTTTTGAAGTTTGGTAGTTAACCCACATTTCTTACAGATTGTTCCCTTTTTCCTTTCAGTAAATGCTTTAGTTTACCATGGTGTCTCTGAATGGTGCTTAAGCAAACAATCACTTCTTAAGCATCCCAACCACTGGGAAGTGGTTGGATGGTCTGAGAGAACCCAGGTGGTACAAACAGCTACACACATGCTTGTGCAAGTAGTGCTAGTGAGATGAGTGCAGCTGTTAATGTACAAAATTGTATTGCAGTTAGGCCTTGTTTCCATCTTCTTGTCTATCTGTTGATATTAGAGTATCAATATTAACAGAAAAATTCATTCTAGAACTGTATCCTTTATTAACAGGGATTGGAGTTGCTTATTTTCTTTTCTCTGGCTAAAAGCAGCCAACAGCCTGACCTAAAGATTCAGTGGGAAGGGTTTTATACAGTGGTTTAGAAGGTACTCTTGGTATTTTGCACTAGCTATGAACATATCAAATTATTATAGTTACTTTCAGGAATAATGTTTAAAATATTGCCAATTACAAGAATATTGTTTGGGCAGTATATTTACAAATATATTTATATTAACACACTTGGAAAAACAGTAATTTGAATTTCATTTCAAAGTTATTTTAAGAAAAATATTTAGTTCTGTTTTTGAAATGAAATTCAAATTACTATGCCTTCACTGCTGTTTTAAGACCAGGTTAGCCATCCTAATTAGTATTAGTATATTAGTATTATGCCTTTCTTGGAATATGCAGTGTAGTCCTTTAAAAAAAAAAACAACAAAAAAAAGCAAGGGGATTTTCATGTGTAACCTTTTCAAAATACAGAAGTGCCCTCTGAAGAACAAGCTTTTAGCCAGTTTAAAACGTTTTTTTTGTCTTTCATTTCTTGAGTTCCTTCTTGAACTCAGTCACCACAGGCAGCGAAGTTTATATCTTGATGTCAGTAGTAGCTGTCATAAAAATTCATTCATCCCCTTAATTCTAGGCAAAGTAATTGGTTCCTTTTTTTCTTACTGCTGAGTTTGCTTCCATCAGTAAATTAAAGGTTGTCGAAACTAGTGCTTTTTCTTTCTCAATGCTTTATAGCTTACATAAACCAGGACATATTTAATTGTATCTGGCACTTTAAATAATTCTTGTTTTTAAGCTACTGATTACTTAATGTTAACAGGTTGATTTGTTTCTTATGCTAGGTATCTGTTTCAAACTTTTAATAGCAGGCAAAATCAGCTAGCAATTTGAGGAAAGTTCCATGATGTTGGGGGGAAAGTATTTGTATTGCACTTAAATTCTTATAATATTTAAAATGAAGTCTTGAAACTTGTTGACAGATCATGTTGTTAGGCAATGGCAATTGGGAGCACTGCAATAATTGTCATCTTTGTGGAAGGGCACTTTTCCTAAACCTGCTTTGCCCATTCTCAGTTTCCTGCAACTTGACAGAAGTTCCCTGAGGACTTTTGCACTGGGGATACAGTACTGGCCAGCAGAACTACCAGGTTTTAAGTTCTTCTGTATTGAATAGTTGTTCTCCTTCCCTGTGATAGGGAAAGCTCTTGCTTATTAACCGCAGTTGAGGCTACTGCTCCCCGCTTGTTCATTGCAGCATTTCATTCCAGAGCTGTAGCTGGAAAAGGGAAAGCTGGGGCTAATGAGGGGGAAATGTAGGTAAGCTATTAAGCTTAAGAATGCAGATAAACTCAGTAAATGGAGCCATGTGTCTACTGGGACCCTAAACAAAAAGCAAAAATACCCCCCTCCCCCCCCCCCCCAAAAAAAAAAGCCCCCCAAAACACAGCCTTTTCAATGAGATAGATTTTGACATAAGGTAGGGGAGAGGGATGTGTGTTGAGGGAAGCAATACTATGCTTTCATGCATTTGCAACTATGAAGCATGTGCTTTCTCCTTCAAAGACAGTATTTTTTTTTTTTTTTAAATGCTGGAAGGTTTTTTTGAGCATGAGTCTGTTCATGTGTGCTGCCTGTCTCCATTTGCAAGACTAGTTATGATGTAGCTCTAGGACTTGGAGTAGAACACCTGAGCTAGTGAGAAATGGGAATGTATTTCTGCACTTCTGACCTGCTTAGTTTTAATAATTGACTGCTTTCCATCTCACTTAATCTGTGAAGAAGTTGGGCGTGGCTTTCCAGGTTAACTGGAAGATTTGGTAAATGATACAAGGGGAAAAAAATCAGTCTGTGTATTAGTATCACAGTGCGAGGACTTGTTCAGCCTCATGAGTCTGCAGTGCCTGAAGCACTGAGAATCAATATAGCATTGTTTAAAGATGTATAATTTATTTGTTAAAATGAGGGCTGTCCCACAGATTATATCACAGATATTGACTATGTTCCCCCAATTTTATATTCCCTTCAGTGCAACATCCTGAATTCTTCTCTTAACTTATTTAGAGCTTAGGCCTGTGATTCCTAATTGTATTTTGAATTATCTGTTTAGTCTTCAACAAAGTTATTCTTCTGAAATCCACTTTTTTCCTAATTAGTAGCATCAGAATGACATTCTTAAAATGGAACTCTGAAGATCTTTGCAACTTTTCTGTCGCTACTTGGCTTGTACTTCCAAGTTTACAGTTCAAAACATTAGCTTTGCCACAACTTCTAAAAATGGATTTTATTTAGGATTTTCTTGTGATTTTAATAAAATTTATTCTGTATTTCCCTTATATTCATGGAAAGTTGTCTTATTAAAAATAGTGCTAATTGGAAATGTAACAAGTCTTATAAGCTCTTAAATATACTGGTCTTGAAGTTGGGTATCTATATGCACAAGTTAATGCCTAGTTTATTGAAACTCTTGCTCTTGCTTGGTCAGCAACTGTAATCTAACTATTGGTGGTCATTAGACCTGCACTGCCAAAAACTGAATTCCAAGGATAATACAAGTAAGATTAATGTTATTTAGTAGGCAAGTTGTGGGAGATACCTAGTATTGCTTGCTTATTTTCGCAGTTATGTTTTTTGTAAATTTTCTAGGTTACAATGGTCCTTAAAACATACCATGATTACTGTAAAAATAATTGTGGCTGGCTGTATCCTAAGCATTTAATTAGAGTGCGCCAATTACAAGATGTTTTGTGAAGCCTGGTTTCTAAAGGATTTGTTTTTTATGTTTCCTGAGCCCTTCTACTCATATCAGCTGACAGCCAGGAATCTTGGACTTTGTAGAAGAGTAATAGTTAAGGTTCTTGTTAAGGAGCTGTCAGGCTGCTAGTAGGATGATTGTCATAGTTATCTGTTTCTCAGAAATAGAGACAACAGGAATATACTGATTTTTTTTTTTTTTGAAAGACCTTGCTTCATTGCTTACATATACATATACATTGTCAGTCTGTGTGCTTGTGTATTTGAAGAATAATCTGAAGCTTTTTCACATTTGTTTAAGCTCCAGTAACATTGGTATTTTGGAAAATAATTTTTAACTCTAAAAGAAGAAAGTTGGTAATGTGGAATGATGTGTGTGTCTCTGAAAGATACACTGATAGAGCCTTGTTTTGAGAGACCGACTGTTATTCCCTGTGTTCTCTGTCTTCCGATGCTATGTACCAGACTATGGCAATATGGGTAGAGGTTTGCACCCATGCATGGGGCTGATGGGTTTAAAGAAACACAAAAGCCTGAATTCCACTGCTCCTTAGTAAAGAAGGATGCTAATGTGCGGTTCTTTCTACCTGTGCGTTGGTTCTCTTTTTTTCCCCCACAAACTTTCAGAAGCTTAAGTGTCAATGCATTTTTCTCTTCCCCCAAATGCTACATGGGAATATTTGGCAGGTTTAGAAGTTGTTACAGGAAGACAGGTAAGTGGCACAACCATTTAAGCTTTATTTCTTTGGAAAATCAGGCAAAAACTCATGCAACCCCAAAAGATAGTTCTATCACAAAGCTGTGTTTACTACATTTGTCAATAGGGATTTGTATGAAATATCACTCTTCGGTTATCTTTCCTTAGCACTTTACATGGATTGTGAGGTGGTTGATTGCTGAGTTTTAACTTGACTTAAAATTTATGTATATAATTTATGTACAGTATGATGAGCAATTATTAAAATGAATCCTAACATCTGGTTCTTAAATTTGTTTTACCATGTAGTAATTAACTTCTGATGGAGCTAAAAAGTTGGCTGATGACGTTTTGATGTATGTGTGGGGTATATGTGTGTAAATTTCAATACCGTTTTAATTTGATCTTGTAACAGTTGCAGTCTGGCATGGGGATAAAATAGACCACTGTCTTTAAAGTGTGCAGTTTGCTATTATTGATAGGAAGTTAAGATGGATCAATCAAGTTGCTGGCTGAAGAAGAGTTTAGATTTGAAATGAAACTCAAAAAAAAAAAAAACCCACGAACTCTTACCTTGTTAAAGAGCTTGTACTGTTTATAATGGAAATTGTCTTTATGTGGTTTTTTTTGGTAGGGAGTAATTTTGTCTGAAGGAGGCTATTTTTTCATTGAGCAGAACTTTTAAAACCTAATGAAAAATCAACCAAATGAACTTAGTATCAAGCTTTTTTCTTAGAGCCCTGCCTTGAGCCTCAGTATTTTGTGTTGAGCTGTTTGTGTATCTTATTTACCCTTTTAGTGCTTTTTTGTTTCATTTTATTAGGAGTTGAATGACCTTTTTAATTTTTCATGTCTTATTAATGAGATCAGAGAATTTCAAGGGAAAATGCATTTGGAAAGGTTAGCTTTTTGGAAAGACAATTCTTAATGTTTCTTCTTTTTACAGTCATTTATTGGAGACTGTTTTTTTTCTTGTTCAGGCAATTAACCCAAGCTTTGTTTTTGAACTCTTCCAAATTAGACATCCTTGTGGAGATTATTTTTTTGTGAACAGTGTTCCCTTCCCATATGAGTTGAATAGTTACTCCAGTGTCCTGATGTTAATTGGACTTAGAGGTTTGTAGAGCATTGCTGAGTAGATAAGTTACAGATTTCTAGAGAAAAATTGAAGTACTATGCTTTGTAGCTTTATATTAAACATGGCCCTTATGAGTGTAGCTTTACACATGGAGGAAAAAAAGAATAAAATACTAAATCTAAAACATTTTTTTGATCACCTTAAAAACAGTTATTTAATTTAGGTGCCTAACAGGATTTGAGGATTATTTAAAGGTAGGATTTAAATATATTTTTTTGGGCTATGTGATTGTATTTTTATATGTAGAAGCACTGGGCATAGAAGCCTCTTCAAATCAGAATCTGCTTATTTGTACATGATGTTCTTTCTGCTTTTTTAGAGAAGATTACCTGGAAATGAGAACTAAAAATACACTTGTGTTCAGTTTGTCCTCTGATGGTGAAAACACTTTGCACTAGTGATAAGCTATTTATTCTATTACAGCTCTCAAAAAAAACTTATTAAAAAATAGAAAACATCATTCAGGAACATGTAAAATATTTCTGTTTTTTACACATTCTCACCTTGCCAAATATTTTGCTTAGTAGGTCCCCATGTAAATTTTACTAGCTTCAAGGTTAAATGCAAGTTATTTTAATTATTTAGGAGTAGATGAGAACCATTGTAAAATCCTTTTCCTATTTTAAAATGTTTTCTACTTTTTCATTTGCAGAGTTTTACAAATCAACAATCATTGCTGTCTTCATCTTCTTTCCCTTTGTGACTTCTTTTTCTCCTGTTGTTAAAATCTGCAAATTTCACTGCATTTGTTCAGGTGTACTAATATAAAACACTGAAGTAATGTATTTCAAATAATGTCAGGATACCTCCATAGCGCTCAAAAGTTGTATCAAGTTATCCAGTCAATCACAAATCTCCTCTGTGGCTATGTGTTTTATATTCAGTCTTATGCGGAAGCTTCATGTACACTGTATGAATGAATAACACTTCTTCTCCAGTTAATAATAAACTACTTAATAGTTTAGCTTCATTTTAACTCTTTGTGCAGAGCACAAATCTATTTTTTCAGTAGTGCTTATACAGTTAACTGCACATCTGGGTTAATGGCTTTATTCAGAGTAATAGAATTCCTGCCTTGCATGAAGTCTTTGATGCAGAGCTTTTAGAAAGCTTGTATACTGAGATACTACTGGTGTTAAGACACAAGTTGTGAGGACCATTAGAGTAGCATTTAAACTGCGGAAATATTAGCTGGTTACAGTGGAGCTTTTAATTATGCTTTTGTTAAGGTTATAATCTTGCCCTTGCTCAATTAAGTAACAAAACTCATAGGATTTGGCTCTGATGAAAATATTGCTTGTATTTAATCAGTGACGGCTCCTATCCTGTGCTGGCTGTGCTTGTTTTAAATAATGCTTTTGTCAATACAAATAGACTACATCTGCTACTGCTGTAAGGATTTGCATGGATTTACTCTCGCAAGGTAAGCTTCTGAAATAACGCCTTATTTTGCAATACAGCAAAAGGCTTTGGCTGCAGTTGGGCAGGTGACCTGCTTGCAGTGTTATTCTAGGCTCATCGGAAACTTAGCTAGTGCCTCATCTGGAAGAAAAAAGGTTAATTCTAGAACTGTCCTAACAGGTCTCCTTTGCCTTTCCTAATAGTGTTTAATTACATCTAAAACTTTTAGAAGTATTTTCTGTATTAAATCCTCTCGTAGAATATTAAGAATTGTATTATTTTAATATAAACCGAACATTTCAGGAAAACAATACTGCTGATACATACAATAAGAGAGTACCTAAATGCCAAGTTGGAGATTTTTGAGAAATATTGTATTTCAGTTACTTTTCATAATAATATTTCATTCAGTTTTTTGAAAGTAACTGGGCTGCCTGCCTTATAGAAGAATTTGCTTTTGCTGTCAGAACAGGCTTGAAGAAACAGCAAGAAGGAAGAACTGCAGAATCTGAATAATGTGGATAATTAAGATACTTGGGACTGTTTGAAAATGCCTTAGTTGAACATTTTTAGCTAATTTCACATCTTAATGAAAAAGAGGAGACTTTGTCCAGTACTTGAAGCAGAGACTGAGCTGGGCCAAGAAGCTGGTTTGTGAGTGCAACTTTTTCTGGCAGTAAAGCAAAGTGGGACTCATTAAAGTCTGGAAATAAGTCTGTTG
>JAUBNY010001082.1:2052548-2063682 GCA_032275445.1 Crypturellus soui
CTTAAGGACTGAAATAATTTAAAATATCAAAATTTCCTTGAAACTCTTCAGGCTTTCTTTTTTGATAAATAATCCAAATAATGGTCTGGTATTTATCTTTTTCATGTTATCTAATACTTTATTTAGAAAAGAAGCTAATGCATTTTCTTCCACTCTGACTTGGATACCTCTGTTCCAATTTGACATATGCAGAAGGTAGAGGGCAGATGCTCTATTCTAGAGTTGAGGGAACTGTGACTGAAACAGGGCATCTTCTACTGTGCATTGCAATGTCTGGTACGGAGGAGGCTGGATGGGAAAGTGAGGTGAAGGTCTAAGGACGTGTGAAGTGCAGCTGATAATGGGACTTTGGGGGATATTCTTACCCTCTGCTCCCTGTCCATCCGGTACCTGCATTGGAAGCTTCTCTACATTTTGAATATCTTGTGCTTGGTGTAGAGGAAAGGAGAGAGATTACACTGTGGATTAAGGAAGCTGAATGAAAACTTAAACCCTACAAGTGATCCGCAGAGATGAGGGGAGAACTAATGTGATTGAACAGGTGCAGGCGAATAGAAACACAACCTAGCAGATGTAAATTAAATGTAGTGAAAGAAACACTGCATTAATTTAGCAATTATAGTTAGGATTGTCTTTTTAATGGCCAGCACTGAGTAGCATTACTTAAACATGTCTTTTCAGGAGAGGCAGCTGTGCTAATAGTCCTGCAGTTAGTAGTAAAGAAAGAATGAGGTTCTTTAGTGCAGAAGTCACTGCAGAAGTGACTCTGACTTTGGGCTTGAGGTGGTTGCTGGAAGCTTGAGGGTCTTTTGCCTGACTGCCACTGTAACAGCCAGCTGTGGGTTTTAATAATACCACTTCAATGTATTGAATGGCTTAGGCTTAGCCCTAGGTGCTCCATTCGCAACTGTTCATAACTGTTAATATGAAGCATGAGTGTATATTTTAAATATTTTTTAGATACATTGTAAATATCACCTGAGGAAAAACAGTTTGTGTTGGAAAATACTTTTCATTTGCTAATATTCCACTCCCTTCAAAAGTAGTTCAGCTCTTGAAATTTGTGTTTCAAGAAATTATTTTTTCAATTACTTCACTATCAGGATGTTGGATTGCTTATTTTTATTCAAAGCAGAAAAAAAATGCCCTTTCCAATATCAGTGAGAATAAAATGAGCCTAGGCAGTGCAGATGGTACACAAGCAACTTTGGAAACTGTTAGAGCCACTTTCACATGTTCTAGTAATGTAGCTGTAAAAGTCTGTCTAAGGAGGCGCATATCTGGGGGGAAGGGACTACTACAATGCAGCAATTAGAATTAAAGGTCTCTGGCAAGTCTTTTCAGCATACCAACTTAGAAATTCAGTACAGTTGTGGTGAGCAATACCTTGAAACAGTTTTGAGGAACAGAAAGTATCCCAATAAATCAGTTGTCAGTGTGGATAACAAGGCTGCATCATTGCTACATGGTGGAGCAGAGGCTGGGCACGATCCCTTGCTTGCATGGTGCACGCTCACTGGCATGGCCAGTGCTGACCTCCTCCACTGCTGTGCGCCTCACGGCCCCGGAGAAGGGGGTATAGGATCTGCTGTACGCATTCTGCTGTGGTTGTGTTTTCTCTTCCCCTCCTTTCCTGCCCCCCAGTGCCTCAGCTCCTTGTGCTGAAGGAGGCAAGATGTCAGAAATGGACGATGGGCTGCAGGCTGTTTCTCATACTGGCCTTTCTGGTTGGTTGGGGGAGAGTAGAGTGGAAACTCTAAGTAACCCATTGCCATTCAAGATCTTGAGACAAAAAGTAGCAAAGAAAGTTGTAACCGTTCCCAAGCTCCTTTCCTCAGCTCCTCCTGAGCCTGAACAGTTGTGAACTGTTCAATTTACGATTTGTTATGTCTTGGTAATTAAAGTGTGTTTTTTTTTTTTCTGCTATTGTGAAAATCTGGGAGTGATACCATGAGGCTCAGTAGCAGTGACAACAAAGCTTCCTAAGTAGCATTTGAAAGACAATGTTATTGAACTCGGGAAAAATATTTTTCTTTACAAAAATGAGATGTTGACTATAAGTATTGTTCAAATATTCTGAATAAAATGTGGTAAATGGATAGCTTGTCTTGCTTTGAATAAGATCTTCAAGATCACAAATATTTACATTTGAAAGAGAAGCAGTAGGATACTTGAGTGTGTTTACAGCTAATGGCCTGTAGCTAGAAACACTTTCAGAGTAGCCTTTTAAACAATTATTCAGTCATGAATTTGCACAGAAGGTAGAGAATATTTATAGATTAAAAATAAATTGCAGGGCATGGTTAAGATTAGACATGGCCTCCAATGGATTGAATCACATTTGTCCTGAAGTAACTTGTATGGAGCTGTTGGGACCTTGATCCCCATGAGGGTTAGCCTGAAATAGGAGTCACAGTAAGCCTACAGTGTTAGCAACTTGTGGCTTGCTTTGGTCAGGGTTTTATCCTGTCATCTTTGATGTCATTAATTTTCTGCTTTGACCCAGATAATATAGGAAATGGATCCCTTTTCAGGGTGAAATTAAGTCATACCTTTTTTTGTAGTTGCTGTAATCTCAGCATATTTATAAAGCAAGGTTAAGGAGGCATTAAATCCTCCTTTTTGCTTGGAGCAACACTGTTTTCTTGCAGCTCCATGTGACAAAGTAGTAGCTTCTGTCTGCTTTAAAGGTGTCAGAAATTCAGTCCCCGCACTGGAGGTGGTGCTCTTCCTCCCTTCTGTATTAGCTGTCACAACAGCAGTGTAAACTATAGAAAGCCATTTATTTTTCTATATTTTAAAAATGTGTTTAGTTGCATGACAAGTGGAATGTCTAAACTGTGTTAGGGACATATATGTGTAAACCTTGAGAAATCCTTGTTACCCTTTAATCAAAATGGCAAAAGCAGCTTGATATACTTAGTGTTTAATTTTCTGTTGCCCCTTGGAGACTTTGAACACCTCATGGTGTGTTCACTTTGGAAAGTTTATTGCATCTGTACTGTCTCTGCTAATAACATCCCTCCTGGATATGCAAGTGAAAGCATAAGGAAGTGTTTAAATCAATGAAGCTGACAAATAAACAGCATGTGGCTGATGCATGACCTGTCAGATAGAAAATAGTGTGTAGGTCATATTGATGGTTTCTGGTGAAGAAACATACTAAATATTGACAGCAGAAGTCTGTATGTGATGAACATCCTTTTGGGATTAAGTTTACTTAAAATTAGCAAGTTAACAGTGAGAAGAGTTTGATCCAGCCTCCTGTTAGGAAGAACTCTGTATTTGGAGAACAATTTGTAGCAGCAATAGTTGATAATGTTTTTTAGGAATACTTTTTAGAATACTTTAAAGCTTAATTTCAGGTATTCAGATGACTTGTTAATACTAGTCTTTATTCTTCATTTGAATTTCTACCCTTTTCCTGGATCATAAATTTTCTTTTTCTTATATAAATCCTAGAAATTTCAGTATGTGTAAAATAATCCCTCCTATTGAGTGGTTGAATTTCTTCTGTTGTCCAAATAATATCCACACATATCTGATGGGTTGCTTAGGTGCTGTTAAACTATCAACTCCCACAGTTTTTCCTTTGGAGCAAATGGCTTTGTTAAATTTATTCTTCAAGGCAGCTGATTTCAAAAAGGTCTATGTTGTAACATGTCTTAAGAGATTTTTCACGAAATTGTGGTATTTCCCAAGGTCCCAGATCCCAAGGTACTTCACTATTCTGATCCAGGCTAGAGTGGATCAATTTTCCAGACAGCTAAGTCTGTTCTGAGCACAGTGCTCTTATATATATTTATATATATATATAATTTATTACAGTAATCATATATTTAGTAGTTCTGAAGTATTCTGAAATACTGACATAGCTGCACTCCTCTGAAAATGGGGGTAAAATTTTATCAAGTTATATGCAAACATTGTACTGAAGCTCATGAAGTAGCTCCATCTTCTTCCTCTCTGAACCATCTGAACTATTGGGCCATGTGCAAATTAACTAGTACAAATTCTGATCACATTGGAAAGCAAGTGATTTTGGTTTAAAATAGAGGAAAATGTCTTGTGACTTCTGAAAGGTAAGTGTGGTTTAGTATTGTAAACACAATGAGGACCTTTTCTATGCATTTTTATGTTTGTAATCATCTCAGTGCAGGAAATGAATGAAAATTGTTATTACGGTGCTTCCCATATTTCCTGTCAAGATGATTGCTAAGTTCAAGAACTTAGCATGTGCATCTCATTCTTGGCAGCCTTAAAGATTTGTCTATAATTTCACTGTAGGAGCTTAGTTCAAAACATATCTTAATATGATTAATGTAATTGCAGTAAATAACTGCAACAGTGTAAGTACAACTGTAGCCAAATAACTTGTTTTTTAATACATGAAAATCTTGATTGTCTTTTCGCAAAACGTTTGAGTGAGCAGTAACATGGAATGATGTCTGTATGTGACAGTTCTAGCTTGCCGTCAACAAAATACCACTAAAGTATGATCCGTGCAGGATCAAGTAGAATAAACATCGCAGAGGGCTAGTGGGAATTAAAAACCCTTGCCTGAGTTGAACTGAGGGTGGCTTGTGGCTTCTCTGATGTGTAGTCCCTGTGATGATGGGCTGTGCAGGGAAGAAGTGCTCTTAGTCTGGTCTAGAGACCCCTACTGAGTATGACTGCCTCTTTGTTGCCTGTTACAGTGAAGGATCAGAAAATCTAGTGTGTAGACTTTAGGGAAGCAAAGCTATGTTTTTGAGATTGGAAGAATGATAATGGAAATGAAATAGGATAAGAACTAGTTTTCATTCAATCTTATTTTTAATGGTTAATTGGAATAGAGATTTTGAACTTTCCGTCATGATTTCAAACTGATTTAAATGTTTAAGAGTGTGAAAGAAATGCACAGTATTTCTACAACAAAAACATTACTTCAGTCTTTGTTCTTGGTACTTGCTGAGAATTACTTTTAAGAGCATGATAATGAGGAATTTCAGAATATAGTAAGTGCTGTGTTATATTTCTAGCAGGCTTGGCACAGGCAAGGATGAGGGTAGTAAAGGACATTATTCTAGCTAGGGCAAACTGCAGAATTGTGTGAATGACCAGAAGTCGGTGAGGCAAAGAGAGGCAATGGGAAGTGGAGGTTGAAGAGGCAAGTGGTATGGTCTTGAGGGCCTTGATGTGCAGATGGAGAAGCAAGGAACTCGGACTTGTGTACAGCTGGTGTAAAGTGTGACTTTGGGTTTGTGGCCAAGTGAAGGAACACGATGTAAAATGCAGGAACAAAATCCAGCCCAATAAATACATTTGTATCATGTCAGGAAATCCAGAAAAAAAGTAACAGGAAAGATAAGTAAGATGAAGATCTCTAAGAGCAGGACAAATTGTTACATTTGACTTATATGAATTAGATGTTACTAGCTGTATGCCATCTAAACAGACTTCACTATTGTGTGCAATTTTGCCCTGGGAATTTGATTTCATTATAATATTTTTTTGGGGAAAAAATTCCTTAATAATGTCTGATAATTCATCCACTTAAACTTAAGCAGCCTGTTAATTAAGGAGGAAAGAAGGTACTACTGCTACCTCATTATTCTACAGGACTTTGAGGCTTTGTTTTGCTTGCAATCATTGCATACGTGAAGGATGCAAGTGGTGTGCCTAGAATTCCCTGTGCAGCTTTAAAAAACAAAACAAAAACAAAAAACAAACAAACAAACCTTTAAAATAATTCCCTTTGAGAACTGTCTGTTTACTATTTGTTTTTTTGGCATTAGGTGCAATAACAATCATGAATGACAGACTCCTCTGGAATGAATGTATGTTGTAAATATCTTTTTATAGGATTCCTTCTGTAATTCAGCATTATGCTAAATAGGCTATTATTTTAAAGCACCGTTTTACTTGTCTAACAAGCAGCCTGCAGCTTCTGCATCTGTAAGCTGTTGTGAAACCCAGGCCCGTGAATGGTGTCTGCAAATGTATTTTTGGCACGTGGGTCTCTTTTTAATACTTAACGAAGCTAAAGCTGTGGTTAAATTTTGAAGTATTGCACCTCAGAGCAAAAGCATCTTTTGAGTCAATTAGTATTTTTTTTTAACTTATTTTTATTTCCTGTTATAACCACTGTATCCCGGTGGTGGCAGCAAAGTACACGCAAGGGAAGTAATGTACACTACGGCATAAACAAGCAAGAGATTAATGAGGTTGTGCAGTACTGATGATTTGACTATATGAATCAGACTTTTCTAGCTTAAAATGACAGTATAGGTAAACAGAGAGCAGATGCATTTGTCAGCTGTTTTTTCTAAATTATATTGGGTTTCATCCAAACAGAAGTCTATGTTTTTTAGCATCTTTATTTTTAGAAGAAAATGGGAATCTGTCTATTCTTTCCTTTGTTCTCCAGTATCATTACAACCAGCAATTTAGGAAGGGCTCTTTTGATTAAAATTTTCAATTTTGTGCACCAGTCTAGCACAGTTCACAACTTATGTTTACTTGTCTTATTGTACTTTCAAATAGCTTTTCTTAATTTGGGAGTATATGTTTCAGTACTGCTTGGTTTTCTCATCTTCAGCATTCATAATGGTGTGATTTACTGGCAAGGTGATTCATACTGTAATAAAAGATTGCAAAGGCCATTGTATTAGACATCCTAAGAGCCTTCTTTACTCTGAAGTGTATGTACAGCCATTCCCCGGCAGACAGCGCTGCTATAACTTGAATAACAAGAATGGTGAGTGTGAACAGCAGTGCTGCTAACGTGAAAGAACTCCCAGCTGCCAAGCTGCAACTGTTGGTTGCAATGTTGAACTTGTTTGTCAAAATGCTCTCGGGTGGAATTGATAGAGGCTGCAACCAGTGTGTTCTGCAAGTTAGTGGTCTAATTCAGGAAAGATCATTTTAGATCCACCTAAATAAGGTTTTTTTTGTTTGTTTGTTAATAGATTATAACCTTTTGCAAATGTATGACTGGCTTTTGTAAAAGCAGAAGCCCATGGAGCTATTAGCAGATACAATGTAGGTAGAAAGGGAATGCTTTCTCCTTTCCTCCTTTTCCAGTGTGCCTGAATCCCAGCAAGAAAGGCTTCACGGGATCAAAGATTTCATGTTTAAGAGAAACTTAATGTTTGGCCTCTCTGAAACAATATGCGCACTTGCACATTTTTATGAAGTAATTACTGGAAAAGTTGTATGTCTAACTAGCAGAAGAAAACAAGTTTTAAGGTCTCGTGTCTCTTTCCGAATTTTTAGTGGTGAGAGTGTGCGGGAACCTTAGTTCCCAATGCAGTGGGAATAGTGCAGAAGGGCCAATGCAGGGGTGAGTGACAGAGGTGGGGGCTCTTCCTGGCACATGTGATGGGAACTGTGGTGAGAACTTGTGAGGAAAGCAGAGTCTGTAGATGCAAATGCCTGAGCCACAAGTTTCTTTACCTCAGCCCTTTAATGTACTCGAAGGGAAGACAAGAAGTCCTAGCACCTGTTTGAAGAAATAGGATGCAGGCAGCCTGACATCTTTCAAAGAAAGATGCTGCTCCTGTGCCAATGCTACCTTGGTCAATTTGCCTTTTTTTTCTGACCACTTTGATCTATGACAGTTTGTCAAGTAAAGGAATTGTGTATACTACAGGTATTGATATTAATTGCAGTGGTATGACTGTGTAATTCCTACTTTTAGGTAGTGTGCTTGAGCAGGAAGACCTGTATATTCTAAAATATCTGATTAAGCTATTAAAAAAAAACCTTATATCTTTGTTTAGGTGAATGGCTGGAAAGGTTATCTCAGCTGATGTTCTTGTGTGTACTGACTATGACTTGTTCCAAAGAGAGATGAGTTGTAATACTTGAAAAGACTATAGGTCTGTATGGGAACATCTTGATTATTCTCTTTCTCTCTTTCTACCAGCATTCATTTGTTTTTTTGGGATACACTAGTAGAAATATGTATCAGAATAAACAAAGTTAGTTCAACAATCTCTCCTAAAATTGTGACATCTTTGCTGTTTTTAATACTCTTTTAGTTTAGCTGCTCTGAAGTTTTAGATAGCATGAAACTTGTATAATCTGAGAGGTTTACATCAGTTTTACTGATCAGCTACCTTAATCTTCATTTTAATCCCAGGCAACTCCTTACAAAATATGGGCTCCTAGACAACAGGATAGTCCTCTCAAATTCTTGTATCATCTAAAATTTCTACTTGAGTTAAAATGCCTTTTTAAAAGGAGAATTACAATGGACTTAGCTTTCCTACCACTTACTAGCTTTATCAAATTAATTGCAAGTCAGTATGAAAGCTTTTAAAAGAATAGGTTACACCATTTTTCAACTATGATTACAAATAATATTTGACTAGATCAGTAACTTGTCAAAGGACCACCAGAACAATTCTTTTATATTAAAATCCTGTCTTGTATTCTGCAAAAAAAAATATACTGCTCACTCTAGAATCTTATCTTTTTCTCTGTGCTTACGTTCACCCTACATACTTTTTAGTCTGCTATGTGTATGAACTTGCTAGCTGTTTGAGCTAACAGGTTTTGGTGTGTGCAGCTGCAAGTGATGCACGTGTGCTGTGACTGCAGCTTAGCTAATGCACAGGGTCACTAAGTTAGAGGTTCACAACTGTCTGTGTGACTTGGGAATCTGAGAGTACGATAGTTTGATAGAGTGAGGCTTGCGTAGTCTGAATTGGGTCTGTTTTTGCATTGAGCTGACGGCATCCAAAATACAATAAACAAGTAATTGTGTATTTTATTTTATTCCTTTCTTTTTTTTTTTTTTTTTTTTTTTCTTGTGCACCTAGTTTCCCCACTGGGAGTGAGGAATCAGGTACTTTATGGCAAGAATGATTGCTAGATGTTAGTGAGGCTGTTAGCACTGATGCAGTGAGCTGAGATAATGGACTGCTGAACAGGCTATGTTTTGGTTGGTTATCTGTTTCATCTTTGACCAACAGCTGAGTGAATCTAGAAGGCAGCAGAAAGATAAGCAAAGAGAGTGACCTGTCAATTAAGCAAGTAGAATGGCAGACTAAGACAAGCTGAAATGAGGGAGTGCAGATCACTTTACAACTCTCAGTTTTCAGAAACTTTGGAGCATTGATGTTTTGAACTTCAATTCTGTGATATATTAACCATCTTAAATGAAAGAAAAAAACAAATCTAGTGAAAGTATTCCTAGTAAGGGAGATCGAAATAAATATAGAAATATAGTCTCAAGACTATAATGCTGTTGTGCTCTTCCTTGGATAATGACCTTCTACTGATATACTCCATCTAATGAAACTCATTTGCATGAGTTTTTAGAAAGCATGCATTCATTTTCTCCTAATTTGTATTAGATCTCTAATGTGTGTGTGGGTCTCATCACCTTCTGAGTGGGAGGAAAGTCTGACCAAAGTTGTATTGTCAAATGGAGGGGAAAAAGGAGGCACATGTTAAGAAGGCATGTTTATACTAGGGCTATAATTCTTTTGTCACTGACAAGACTTAGCCTACACTTGAGAAAGAGGGACTTTATCTGAAGTATGAAATTGTAGCATCTAGCCAGAGTAGTGGTTAAAAACAGAACCCTCTTCTGGTCTGTTTAGCCAGAGTAATTCCCCTGTGTGCAGCTATATGGCTATCTGGCTTTTCTCAAGGCAAAGATTCTGACTATTTAGATGAATTAGTTAAATAGGAAGCATTTACTTGCCTTCAGTGTGCAGATATTATACACGTTTGGTTATTCTTTACTCATGAACAAATGCTGTGAAGATGCCCAGGAGCTGGATGCACGGGGCTTATGAAACTGAGCTGACGCTAAGGAACAAGTGATACTGGAGAGCCCTGCAAAATGCTAGGATAGATTTGCAGCTGACGGGTTGAGGATATCCACAGTTGTTAAAACTGTCTTGTAGTTTGCTGTCACAGAGCATTATCTTTCAACCTTTTGGTGGACCACAGTGTGACTCAACTGCTTATTTTCTATCATTTGTTAGTTTAGAGCAGAGGTGTGTTTTTGGGTATGGTATTTTCAGTACTTTGGAGATCATACACTTTAAAAAGGGTTGTGCTCAGGAGCACAGAGCACTGAGCTCAGGTCTCTGGCATCTTCCTACATAGTTTTGGGTTGAAGCTTTGTTTCTTTAGAGGGCTCTATGGGGTGAATTCAGGATATCTGAAGGATTTCTTAAACCTTTAGCACAAAGAATGCTGTCATCATTTGTATAAGAGTAAAGATAGCTGTTATGGAGATTTTTGTATACTAGTGGCTGAGGAACTGAATGAATTGAATGTGGCCTCTGCCTTTCTCTGTGCATAAACACGTTCCTTTAACCTTGCTCTGTTTTTAAAAGCAGTTTTTACAGCTTCCTTCTACTGCAAGGTCCCTTGTGCAAGACGTTTATAATGCATTTGCTCTCTATCCTTCAAAAGAGAAAGGAAAAACAATAACCAAATTTGTCTTTAATGTACAGCATAACTTCACATTTCTGTGTTCTGGAACTCTAGTAGGTGTTCAACAGCAAGAATTAGTGCAGCATTTATTGTTGCGATAATGTTTATTTGAGGCACAACATGGGAAGTTACTCTTAAGTTTCACTTTCTTCTACATAGTGCCAGTATCCTAGGACATTTCAGCCTGCTGATGGAATAGAGATCTAGTAACGTAACTGGAATTTCTCTCCTTGACACATGGTCTAGTATTTCTCTCCACCTCTGAACAAGTTTCAGTGACACAGAAGAAAGGTTTGGTTCAATTTAACTTGACAAAAAGGATTCACCAAAGACTCTCAGTACCAAGTCAAATACTTTTAATGATTTAATGGTAAAGTTTAATACTTTAATGGTAAAGTTTAATACTGGTACTGGTTTAAAACTTTAATGGTTTAATAGCTTAATGGTTTTAATTGACCTGCTGGAAAGCAGCTCTGTGGAGAGGAATTTGGGAGTCCTGGTTGACAATAGGTTAACCATGAGGCAGCAGTGTGCCCTTAGGTGGGATCCTGGCTGCATCAGGAGGAGCGTGGCCAGCAGGTCGAGGGAGGGGATCCTGCCCCTCTGCTCAGCTCTGCTGAGGCCGCACCTGGAGTATTGGGGGCAGTTCTGGGCTCCCCAGTACAAGGGGGACGTGGAGCTTCTAGAGAGGGTC
>JAUBNY010001082.1:2063782-2084991 GCA_032275445.1 Crypturellus soui
TGAGGCCGCACCTGGAGTATTGGGGGCAGTTCTGGGCTCCCCAGTACAAGGGGGACGTGGAGCTTCTAGAGAGGGTCCAGTGGAGAGCCACAAAGATGATTAAGGGACTGGAAAGACTAAGTGAGCTGGCCTGTTTAGTCTGGAGAAGAGAAGGCTGAGAGGAGATTTGATCAACATGTTCGAGTACCTGAGGAGGGTGATTGTAGGGAGGATGGGGCCAGGCTCTTTTCCATGGTGGCTGGTGACAGGGCGAGGGGTAACGGGTGTAAGTTGTAAACACAGGAAGTTCCACCTCTGTATGAGGAAGAGCTGTGTCACCTGTGAGGTAGGTGTCTCCTGCTCTGAAGATCTTCCAAACCTGCCTGGGTGCTGCCCTGTGCCCTGTACTCTGGGTGTCCCTGCTGGAGCAGGGGGTTTGGCCCAGATGATCTCTAGAGGTCCCTGCCAACCTCAACCATTCTGTGATTCTGTTTTCGAGTTTTTCTGTTCTCACTTTAAACAATCTAGCTATTGTCAAATGTAGAATCCCCTAAGCACTTGCGAGATTACTATTTAGCCATTGTTTTTCCTTTTGAATTTCCTTTTAAAAGTAATTTTTAAATTAAAATAAGAAGTTGAAGACCATCAAGAGCACACTAGCATTACTTAAAAAATCAGAAATAATACATCTCTATTAGCGCAGGAAGCAGAGGGATACTAACTTGATCCTAAAAACAGGGCAAAAGGATAAATATTCCTACGGATTGCTCATGTGGACTTGAACAAGCATTGAAAATGAAATGAACCTAATGAGTGCTGCAACAGGATTTGCACACTTCTCAGCCTTACTGTATAGCCACCAGTTGCTTCTGCAGATAATTTACAAGGCTCCCTGCTGCATGATAAAGCACAGGTGCCAAGGCTGGCATCTAGAGCAATCACTTATTATCTTTTGTGGTATTATAGACCTCATGTAGCCAGCACTAAATCAAGAGTATGTATACAGAATAATGTTTTCCAGTGATGACTCGCAGAGACTCCTTAGCTTCTTTTGCCCTTTTACCATTGCTGTTGGCTTTGTCATCTTGTCATTTTTTGAAACTTATGGGATTCCCTTTCTGTCTTTGTTTCTCAGCAAGGAAGGTTGCCTCACTGCTAGTTTTATTGCTATAGATTTTCTTTTGATATGTCATGCCACTAAGGAGTCTAAACTAATATTGAGAAGGCAAAATATTCTGGGGTGAATGAGATGACACAAATTCAGATGGCTGCAGCAAATCTCATAGTGCCTGTCTATGGTTGCCTATGCCATCTCTCTAAGCTCTCCTGGCACGTGATAAAAATGTCTCAGTGTGGTTTGGAACATGGTGTCTGCAGAGCTCTGCTTCAAGGAAATTCATTCAAAAGTCTCATTCTCCAGTTTCCATGACAGTGACTGTCCACCAAAACCACAGCCTGTTGTGTATCCTATGAATACACCAGAGGAAAAG
Organism: Crypturellus soui; assembly: GCA_032275445.1. NCBI lineage: Eukaryota > Metazoa > Chordata > Aves > Tinamiformes > Tinamidae > Crypturellus > Crypturellus soui. The sequence continues at coordinate 2,065,252 of JAUBNY010001082.1, forward strand.
CTTTAGTTACTATTAAATGCTTGCCAAGCATAGACATTGCTATGTGTGTGGGGAGGATGTCAGTCAAAGTGCATGTTTAGCATAGATACTGAAGATTATAATGACAAGTCACTTCAGAAAAGTAGATGAAATAAAATTAATCGGTTAAAAAAGCAGAAGTAATTCAGAAGAGAAAAGAAGACTTGATGGAAGAGCAAAAACTTTATGACTCTTTGTGCTTTCTCCTTTCTATCTTATCTCATTCCTGCTTGTAATTGCATTGATCGCACATTGGGAAGGGGGTTTATTAGGGGGGAAAAAGTTGTTTATTTTAGATTATTGGAATAATTATTTGAGGTCTTTCTGGTTAAAAAGAAATTAACATGGCTCTACTTAGGCTCTTCAATCCTGTTCTTTTCCTCTTGCATTCCAGATGAAAGTCATCAGGGGCTGTTTGTTTGATGTAAGCATCAGAGTATCCCTATCTTCTTCTCTTGAGGAAAAATGAGCATGCTCTCCCACTGCAGAGGTGAAGAGACTGTTAGCTTACCAATTCCCTGCTGGTCAGTTGACTCAGTGCAAGATGAGGTGCACCCTTTCAGGTGAGGGAAATATCCAGAAAAGGGGTTTTGCTGAACTGTGTTGGCCCAAGGTGGAGGTCAGTCAGATGACCTTGACCTGTGCTTGCAGATAGGAGTTCTGGGAGCCATGGGGTTGGAGGTACAGGGAGCCGCTCAAGATGATGAAACAAGCTACCTTGCTCCTGGATATGCAGTAGAGCTGGTGGTGACCGAGGTGAGGAGGCAACAGCATGGAGCCAAGAGGTGGAAGGAATGCAGGCAGCTGTGAAGTGTAGAGCACTGTTGTTTTCTGATGCTCTGCTACAAATTTTTTTTTTTTTTTTTTTCTCAAGAAAAAGAAGGTGGCAAAACGAATGGCCCCTACAAGACAAGTGCTGGTAACAGCTTTTGTTGGAATATCATCTTGTCATACAGCTAAGATAATTTTACTATATCTTTTACACAATAAATTGGCTCTTAAAATACATGCCCAGTCTGTAACAGACTTGGATTTTAGAGGTCAATCCCTTCTTTCACTGCCACCTGCTAGGAATATGGAATATTTAGACGAAATGATTTATTTTATTTTACTTTTTTGAGTATGATGTGTTACTTCAGCCACAGGTGTATTTCATATGCTGGTGTTAGAATTTTTAAAACATGTTTTCTTTGTAGCTTGCTTGCCTTTAAACTTGAATATTAACTCAGACTGCATGATTAGGTGCTCAAAGGGAATGTAGAAACAAATACTAAATGAGGTTATAGAACAAAAGGCAAACATGCAAAGCAAGATATTAAAAAAAAAAAATTCCTGATCTATATGCTTTCCTCTTAAATCAGCAGTTGCATCATGCTGCTATGATGTGAACAGTTACTAATTAGGAGGTTGCTACTGAATACTACAAGGTATTAAGTCGTATTTCTTGGTCAGAAAAAAAAGGAGAAGAGATGTAGCAGAGCCAACTGAAAAGTATTTGACTTTGCTCTTCAGCTTGGAGTGAAACTAGATCTCAGTTGTAAAATAACTCCATAAACATAATTCACTGAAATAAGAGGGTGATAAAATGCCTCTTTCTCCCTTCTAGGATAAATTACACGCAAATTTACAAAAATGTTCTTTTCTAGTTTGAGTGTAAGTGGGCTTCTATAATAAGCCTTTCTGTAACATTCAGCTGCTTTAGTCCAGACAGCTCAATTAGGACTGTACAGTAAAATACAACTTCTGTGCACTTTGTGAGCACTTAATGTGACTGAAAGCCTGTTAGCAAGAAATCTCATAGAAAATAGGTCCTGTCAAGTGTTTAAGGAAATTGAATTGGCATGTATTTAACTCACAGATCTGAAAACCAAGAGATTTCTGGATGTTGAGTAATTTAATTATATTGTCATATTTGACTTTTCCTGTTTGAGCCTGCTTTATTCATTATATTTAATACATTAAGAGCTGTGCAAAGGGGATGGAAGTTACTCATGCAAGCTGACAAAAGCAGAAAATATGAAATTAAGGCTGACATTTTCTTCATTTCATAGTTAAATCCAGCCTCACCAGGTGAGTTGATGGGCTAAAGTATCAGCCATCCAACTATGAACATACCATTTGCTCATTTTCAGAAGAACATATTTTCCTCTTTAAGAATTCAGAGTGCTTTGATAAGAGAAAACAATATTCTGCCATTGTTATATTTATGTAACTTTTTATCGATAGCACAATTTTAACTATAGAACTCTACTTTTCTCTGAAACAGAGATTTTTGGTTCTGGTTTACTCTTAGTTAATTGTGTTAATCTGGACAAGTAAGTTGGCAAGAACCTCCTTTTCTTGCTTTACCTAAAAAAAAAAAAAAAAAAAAAAAAAAATGTGTATCAGTGATAGGTTACTGCAGAGGGCGGTTCAGCTGTACTGTAACATTTATCTTGGGATGGAGATGAGTTGCCTTCAGGAGATGGGCTCCAGAGTCTCTTTACTGACCCTCAGGAAAATATATCTCCATCATTTCAGTTAGTCAAAGATAGATATATAAAAACTGTTTGTCTTTTCATTTAAAAAAGACATGCCTAAGAATTTAGGCATTTCATTTATAGCATAAGTGCTTCAAAATAATGTCAAACTGAATATTAATTACATCATTCTATCCATTTTGGGAGCAGAGCACTACTTAATTCACTTATTTTGCTTTATGAAGATGGGGAATTGGTTCTTAAATTAATAGCAATTGGGATACCTAACAGGCATTAGGTAGGATCCAGAGAATGAGATGGCTTTTCATCATGTGAATTGTATCTATTTCTGTTAAATACACATTTAATCCTGAAGGAGTGTGCAGACAGACTACGGTTACTACCTAAGATGGGTTTTATTCTGAATGTTTTGAATTGTTGAAATTGAAGTAATATTTTGGGCCCTCTGTATTGCCACAAATAACTGACAATTCACTTGCCTAAGAGACTGCATTGTTAAATGGCTAAAATAAGATCTCCCTTATCTGTCTCCCACTCAAATGGGGGAGATTTTACACCAGCAATGATGAACAATGAGGGCTCATTTTTGTTATGGATCGAACATCTGCAGGCAGCCACTGTTACTTTTATAATTGCCATTGTCGCATAAACATCTTAGGAACTCAATATAATCTGAGAGATGCTCAGCAAGTGCTGATGATCGTTCATGCTGATACAGCTTGAGGATGCCAGATCCATCTTGTCGTAGTGAGGAATTACTATTTGCTTTAGGGCAGAGAGCAGATATTGAAAATCAAATTTTGGGATGCTATTTTAAACACAGTAACACTTCCAAATATATTTGCAAGATTAAGTTTTCTAATTCACAAACAATAGGAATACAGAGAATATTTTGGCAAATATTAGATTTAAAAGAAAGATCAAGTGATTACGAATGCACTTTTTATTTTCCTTTTTTACTGCTCAGTAGGGAAATGATCAACACTTCTAACTGAAAGTAAATATTGAAATGCTGCAATTTTCATTTGAAGAACCAGTCAAATATTTACTGCTATGTCTAGTGCCCTGTTTTTCATTACTTGCTGGAATACCTCATTTATTGAATGCTTCAATTATACATTGAGGAAGGTGATTTTGTTATGGTAAGCAGTTTAAACATTGTACTGTTGAAAATAATAGTTGAGGGCTAATAGCAAAGGATTTGAAAATAGATCAAATAGGCTGGCCTGCTGTTTGCTAGTGCTGCTGTGACTCACAAATGCTGCTGTTTTACTAATGAAGCTTAACTGACTTATTAGAATGGTTTTATTCCCTTTGAAGGGCATAGGCACACCACCATTTTTTCTTCCTGATGAGATAAATGTAAAGTGACATTATAACCTGTAATGAATTTTCTTTTTTTTTTTTTTTGTTAGCTGCATTTGATCTTGCTCAGCGTATTCCTGCAGAAGAACTTGGCCAAGTTATTGCTATTTTTACATGGAAGTCCTCTTTTCAAAGGTTTTAAAGTAAGAATAGAACTGTTTTATTGCTGGACATGTGAAATCCAGTTGTAAGTGTTCAAAAGGGAGTTAAGAATAAATGTATAGTATAGTACTAAAGTGTACTATAAGGGATATATGAGCTCTGCATGAGGTCAGAATGGACACTAGTTGGCTATTTTCCATAGTCTATAGTATGTTACATATAAGTGATGTGAATCTGAATTGCTTTCTGGAAGCCTCTGTCCCTAATGATTAGAGGGGACTTAAGGGTTATTGCACCCCTACCTTCGGTGCCTCAGTTAAGTGTGATAGACCTGGGCTCCAGCTCTGTATAACTCACCCTGAATGATAGTTCCTTCTCTAAATGTAATCTGAAAATCAATGGAAATCCACAGTGCTTACCAGAGCTTGATGGAGATGCTAGGAAATGTTGCTGGGCAGTTTTGAGGTGCATCTTAATCCTGCAGTTAGTCTAGTGAAGGCTCTGTGCCTCAGGCATTAGCAGGAAGCAAGCCGTTGTGGATCCTGTACCACTGAGAGTGAAAGGCTACTATATAGTAAAGTATGATACTTACTTTGTACATCAGTATGTGATAGGATAAAATGGAAACTCAAGACTTGGATTTAGAAAGCTCAAAGTCAGGTTTGTTAAAGGTGCTGGGTGGGCCCATTATTAGTGGGGTTGAGAATATTCTAATCAGTACAACAGTCCCATCTGGTTGTTTACGGTGTTCTGTAAGGCATTATAAAATGTTAAACAATGAACTTCTAATTAATATAATACTTAAAATCCAAGCAACAAAAAGTGACTCGCTAACATCATTCCTTGCTAACTCTGCAGACCTTTTGGTAGGAAGTTGGTGGAGATTTAAAGCTATTTGAGAAAAAGGCCTAATTTCCCTCACTGTTGCCCTCCACTGGAGATCTGTAACTAAAGAATAAAGGTGAACTGTAGGAGAGCATCTTTTGTGTCAACTCTTGTGTAAAACTAGGGGTGAGGCTTCTGCTCTTAATTTAAGCCAGTGCTAAAAGGGCTTATTGAGCACAAACACTTCAGTGTCTTTTATAAAACATACAGGTGTTTGCATGTAATTAATTCTTTAGACATTTTTCAGGAGTCATTGTTCAAGTGGAAGTACTCTTGTGCAAAAAAAAATAGCAACCAGTAAGAAAGTTTACTGTAAATGTGGATGAAGTGTGTCCCTTTGCAAATGAAAATACTAGATACTTTATTAGACAAAATTAATGCTCTCACTGAACTATATGGAAACTTAAGTTAAAGCCCTTCAGAAATTAGACAAGGACAAGTTAATGCTGCTGCATCATAGCAAGAAACTGAACAGTGAGGGATCAACCCTTGAGCAAAAACTTAAGTTTTGAGTTACTGGAATAGGATTGAAAAAGCAGGTTGTTATTTTAAGGAAGTTTTTTTCAATCTGGTGGACTACGTACAGAGAATGCACTGCAAACCTGAGCGTTCTGCTAAAACAGTCTAACCTGGAAGTGAAGAGGTGTGACCACACATAAAACTCAATTTTTTGAAAGCAAATTACTATTTAAATTACCACACTTGTCCTAAATAGGATTCACAATAATGTCTTACAAACTTCTAAACGTTGTAGTATTTTAAACTTATGTGTATCCTCACAAAGAGATGTTAAAGAGAGATCTTGAGATAAAAAACATCTTTTAGAAGGACAGTATAGAAATGCCTGATATTACATATGCGCAAGATGAAGGTATTCTAACTGAATGCCATAGGCTTTAGGCTCTCTCAAAGCAAAATGCAGCTATTGCCAATAAAAGAAAACAAAATTTGCAGAAGGGAGCTAAAATCATTAGCTCGCTGATAAGGCCATTTAAGACCAATTTTAAGTTTGAATAGGATTCGTAAGGATTAGAGAGGTCTTCAAAATGGTGAATAGCTTATTCTGAAGACCTCTAGGTCACTCTTGTTCCAGAGAAAAGGACACAGTATGGAGCTGTTTATGACAAGACATAAAATATATTTTTTGTGGTATACAGAACAAGCTGCTTTTTTAAATTACTGGAGGACACTGGAATTTGCATTTAAAAACTCTTTAGAACTGTCTGAGAACTGAACTCTCTTGATACCTATCACTGACTTGGAAAAGATATCAAAAACCAAATCTCTGAGATTGTGTTTGTTACCAGGATTAGAGGCAGAACAAATAATGCAGAGGAATACGATCAAATTTAGAATAGATTCACCTGAGACTAGGCCACCAGATGCAAAATAGAGTTCAATGTAGAGAAATGTAGGATAATTAAAGTTGAAATAAAGAACTAATCTAGGGAATACCGGCTAAGTGGAACAATCATCCAGAACAGTGAGCAAAGGAAAGACTTGGGGATTATTGTGAAGGGGAAAAAAAGGTTGCAATCATGGTCCCATTGAACTATTTCAGTAAAATAAGCAAATAGCACATGAAGCTATATTAGAAAACTATATTAGGTAAAGATAAAAGGAAGACTATAGTAGATGCTTCCTAAAAGCTACCAAAATTGTTGAGTACTTGCATTATAAACCCTCTTTATAACACTACAATACATTTATGAAGTGACAGGGGAGGCTGTTGAACTCTTCTATGGTTATTCTGTCTGTTAGGTTTGTTGTCACCAAAACTTGGGGTATACTGTTCTGGTGATTTTAAGTTTCAGTTAAGTATATTGTTGTAGGACCTGTGGTCCTGCCAGAACCCTTGTGCCTTATCTCAGTTTGGGGGAGGCAGGGGGAGAGGATTTGTAAGCAAATGAAAAGTTACTTCTGTGCATGCTGTAGGATGACTCAGTGTGGTGTATGAAATCCTGTTTGTGGTTTCTTCCCATGTAACTTTCTGATTGATGTAAGAGCAGCTGTTCTGAAACTCTTTAGGGGACATTAGGGACTGGAACAATTTGTAATGCAACAATCTGAGCACCTCTTAGACAAAGATTTAATAATTTCCTGAAATATCTACGTTTTAATTTACCTTGTTACTCAAAATCTTTATTTCCAAGATAGTTTTATGACAGTAGGAATGGCTGCTGGCTGGATACTTCTAAGAACTTGTTTTATCCTTGATCTCAGATTATTTTCTTGCCATTAAAAGCTTTTCTAGCAAGAAATGGTTGGAAGCTTGGTTATGTGTTGTGCTAAAATAAGTAATGCTGAGCTGTTAGTCAGCAATTGAATGGAGCATAATTCTTCCTGATTCTCAGCTGTCTCTGATTGCAGAACAGTACATTGTATCAGAGGCAAACTGAACTACACAAATATTCCAAGAGAAAGTATAGAGCACTTAGGAGTTCCTTCAAAGAAGAAATGTTCCAGAAACTGCAAGGAAAAATCAGGAATTTAAACTGGCATTTCCTTATTTAACATATAAGCAAGAAGAACAAAGAAGGAAGATGGTCAAAAATGCTCTTAAGACAACAGCTTGTTCATGAGTTTAGTTAATTTTGAGTTTAATTTTTTTTTTTTAATACTACACTTATGTGTAGGGACAGAGGGGTACTTGAGCATGTTCTAGAGTGTTCTGCTCCTGAAATGTTTAGTGAAGAACCCTGAGTTTTTTGGCCTTGTGTTCTGTGTCATTTCTTTTCTCCAAAGATCAAGGTGCAAGTCTAACTCCAGTATATGAGTGGGTGTAGCCTGGCAGTCTAGCTAGGCTGGAGATTTTATTTATTAGTGCTTCTGCAGCTGCTGGTCTATATAAGGTGACTAGGATCCTTGCTGAGAGGCAGTATCTTGATGGTGACATGAGATGTTGCACTTGGACTCTATTTCCACAGGGGGCTTCACTGACAGCTAGCTTGGATTCTTGCTGACGTGATACTCATGCAGCCCTCTGCCCAGATTGATTTAGCTCTATGTGTGGTACCTGCTCCAGCAGGAGTATTGGCCACTGGAGATTTAAAGTTTGAAACCAATGATGGGGCTGCTGGCAGAGAGCCAACCTGGATGGTGGCGTTCTGGTGTCCCAGCTGTCTGCCCAAATTCACTGCTTATTGCAGAAAGGGTTTTGCAAATTTTCTGCTAACACAGTTTTGTGTTTTGACTTGAGGTCTACATGCAGCATTAATTTATTGAGGTGACCATGATAGCCCTAGGCTTCTGGTTATTAAGTGCAGTTTGCTACAGATATTGGTGATGTTATAAAGAAAACAGAACTAGCTATAAAAAAAATGTAGTCTGCAGCCTGTGCTCTTGAAAATACTTGATCTTGGTTTTATGCTACATTTACTAGATGCTGTGCTGCTAGTTGTTACTTTTTAGTGTTTTTCCTTTCCATTAGTGGCGCGCCGCAACCTGAGAAACCTAGAAGTGTAGCCAGCTGTTTGGAAGTTTAAATTACACGAACACAAAAGCACTAACTGGATGCAGTTCTGTTTAAGGTGAGTGTAGGTCACATGCCTGAACTGGAGAGACTTGCACATTCTATGTCATAACTACTAAGGTAGCTGTGCTTTCTGCACTGGAGACCAGCGATGACTGTACCACTGGATAAATGTTACTGTGTTAGCAAATTGTGCTGGTGAAACTGTGAGATCTCACAAAGTAGTTCTGTGGGTAGGACTTCTTTAGTATTTGTTTTTCAGCTTTAGAGAAAGCCGTAAGCATATAAGTCTCAAGTGAAGAAGAAAGTCCAGTTTCCCAGGGATTTTCTGGGACTGTGTTCACCCATTCTCAGTTCAATAATAATATCTTTTCCCACCCTTCATACACTTGCATAGTTAGAAGGTGGTAGAGCACTGAGAAAAGGCTTTGAGTTATTAATAAGATGTTATCATATATATATTTCTATACAAGCTGCTATTTCACAGGAGGATTTTAAGTAAATTTCTACTGAAATAAGTCTCTTTCCTCAGTCGCATTTTCAAGCCTCATAGTGTGGTCTATGAATAGAAGGCTCTTTTGTCCTGGAGCAATTAGTGGATGGAGGAAACATTTAACACAAAGGATACAGATTTCTGTTATGGACTGGCTCTGGTTCTTAAGGTGGGGACTTGAATGATTTTCTCCAGCTGTCCTATTGGTTTTAAAGGCTTGCTCACCTCGTGCAACCTGCTGCCTGTCTGGAGAGTTTCCTTCAGTTGCTGTCCTCTGGCTTGTCTCCTGAGTGTTAAGAGCCCAGTGTTAACGAGTTTTGTTATTTTTTTGATTTTTGGTATACTCAAACAATTCTTATGGCCCATATTTTATTTCTAAAATCATATAATTACCCAAAACTGGGCCTTGAATTTCTCTTCTGCCTATTTTATGAAGACAAAATGCTTTTGGATTCAGACCCTCACCTTTAAGTTAACAGATGTTTCTACCTTTAGCATTCAAAACAGTTGATTGCCACAGGATTGTTTCACTGTTTAATTTTTGTATCTGAGTTTCAAGTTCAGTGATTCCTTCATGAGTGCTGCCAATTTTATTAATTACAGAAGATGCTCTAATTAGCATCCCTCTTGTGTTACTGCTCTGCATCTTGTACTTCAACTCTTCAGCTTTAGACTCATTCTAATCCTATCAGTGTCACAGCTGCATTGTGCCAGCTTACCTATCCCAAGTGAGCTAGCCTGGGAGCTTTTAGGGAAACAATTGCTCAGTTTACATAAATTGTGTTTTTTTTTTTTTTTTTTTCCTTTCTGTTCTTAAGCACACTGAGACATTCAGTTTGGACTCAGTTCCTAATATAGTCTGCTGGTTTATAAAACAAATACATACTTTTAGGAAGAGCAGCTACAGCAAGTCAGATTTAATATATAAAGTTACTCTTTCTTGCAAATTTTGGCTGTGACTCTGTACAACTCAAATTACCACCTAACTTTACATACATTTTAGATCTCCTAAATTAAGAAGTCTGCTATTCCTGTAGTGGATGGAGAGAACAAGAGGGAGAGCCAGAGGATGCCTTAGTGTTTGTATGTGCAGCTCAGTGTTGGGTGTCAGTGAATCTGTCTCTGTATCCAAACAGGAACAGGGAATCTTGGGCATCACTCCCTCTAATGCAAGGCTACATAACAATGCGAGAAAAAATAATATCTTCCAGAGGAAATAAGGCTAGTGAAAATATTCCAAACTCTCCCAACCTTTTTTTTTTTCAAGGGGAGCACATATTAAGCAAATCTAAACTCCAGTGAACCGAGGATACCACTGGAAAATGATGTCTGAAAGAATCCTCTAAGGAAGATGAAATAGTGGTATAGCCCCTTGCTACTGTCTTCTGAGCTTGCAATCAGACAAAGAAGTCTTTAAGGAGTCTTAAGCTACTTGAGGTCTGTGGAGGGCAAGAAAGCAGGATGAACTTGCATTTTAATTCATGCTTTTTGTGGAATGACTCATTAGGCTGTTATGACTCCTTGGACAGGGTGGACTAATTAAGATAGAACCAGTGGGATTTGTAGTCATTTTTTGTGACAGATGCTTTTCTAACTGCAAATCCTGCAATACAGGAGACCTCTCCTGGGAAGTATGGAGCCTCTTCAGTTGCTCTTGAGTGCAATGGGACAGAACAGTGAAATCTACTGGCCAGGTTGGAGTTCTCTGTTACACAGCTATAGGGAGAATTCAATATATGCTTGATATATGTTGTATATTCATGCCTTCAGTTATTTCAGTCTGACAGGTCTAAGTAAATGAGATGTCAAGCACCTGCTGTTTTTCTCCTCTCTCTTAAAACATTCTGGGACATGTCTCTCAAAGTATTCAGAACTGAGTATCTCATAATTAGCTTGTCATAGATAGTGACAGTCTTAAGGAAAGGGGAAGTAAGTCAACCAGAACAAATCACAAGGTGGCAAGGAAAACAAGTAAAAGCCCTGCAAAATCTTGCTCAAGTTCCCCAGTGCTGTGGTTTGGCTGCTACCTGGCAGGGGAAGAGCAGCAGGGTCTTGCATTCCAGCCTTGTTTAATCACTGCTGCTGCTGTCACTGTGCAGAGCAGAAACTGCCTTAGAACCAACTGCAAAACGTCAGATGTGGATTGTGGAAACCCAGAGGTTTGTACAAATATCACCAGGGAATATTCTGAAAAGGAAATGAATTACACATGTTTTAATTTGGAGTCTTCCTCTCTTGTGGCCAACTCTGCATTACCACTGTAGTCATAGGGCTAACTTGATGCTTTCCCATGACTTCATAACAACACCTGTTTCTGTATCTGTCATTAGGAAATATGAAATTCAGCAGACAGCAGTAAGACATTTTAACTTCATAGCATGTGTTTCACATCTGTGCTGTTGATTACAATGAGATTACAATCCCACAATCCTTGAATTACACATTTTGGTGCTTGAGAGCTTGTTTTGATTGACACTGCTGCAATAGTAAGTTTACTGGGAAGATACTTAGCAATACATTATACCCCCTAGCCCTCCAGTCTGTCATAACCAAAAACTGTCACATCACAGGAAGCAGAGTCCGGAGTCTAGTCACTTCCACACTCTGCTTGTTTCCTGAGTAAGGCATAAACATGAGAGCTTGAAGCCCTTGGCTTCAAAATCTGATATTCACATTAGAGGCACTATTTGTTATATGTTACTGAAACTGCCACTGCTGAACGGAGCATAATAAGCAGGTTTAATATCTTTTGCTGAAAAGGTTCAGCGTGAGTAAATACTGGATTTGCTATCCTCCCCTGTCTTAGGATATTTTTGAATATTACATATTTGGGGAGTTTCAGAAGAATTTCCCATCTTATCTGGTGGAAACAGGATAGTTTTCCCCATGTTTCCATGCAAGATAGGGGCTGAGGGAGAATAGAGTTGAGATTTACTCTTGGAAAAAATATTGGAATTCAAATACAATGATTCAGTCACTGTGGACTTTACAGCTGAAACTTAAAACCAGGGACAATATTGCTTCTCTGTTGATTACCTTCCTTAGAGAATAAAATAATGTATGATTAGGAAGTAGAGAGAAAAGTAACTTCTGTGACTGAGAAGTGACAGTAACTGAAGCTGCATTTCCTGATACTGAGCCCTCTGCCCTGTTAGGGACCACTTTATTCCCAAATTATTTTATAAATGGAATTAAACACCTTAGAGGGCAGGAAGGAAAAGGGAGTAGAGGGAAACTCAAATTCTCAGGCTTTTAAAAGGTTTTTGTCTCACTGATTGCTGTTACACTACAGTGGTAGAAGTCCCTTGATTTCAATGGAGTTTCATGATTGCATGTCTGGAGTAAACACTGACTTTCTATGTTACTGGTGGATGTCACTGTGCTGTGCTCCTCTTTTGCCATAGAATCTTTGCTGTATCACGGGGGAAATGAGCTATCAATCAATGATCCATGAATTTGAAGAGGCTTTCTACTAACAATGACAGTGGCTGACTTTCTTCAAAGGAATATTCATGTTAACATGTGTAAATCATCTTGCTGAGAGAAATTGATAGAGTCCCATAAAATCTGGAAGTAATGCAAAGAATATATTGGTATCTTCTGTATGATCCAGAGATAACCATGTGCTTCCATTTGGAAGCTTAAAATGATTAATGCATTGGTAATATATGTGAAGCTTTCAGATAATAAAACATCTTTATCTTGAGTAAATTATGAAGAACTACCTTTAATATTCTATACTTCAGTATTGTAGTGAGTTCTCATAAAACTGGGTAGGGCATCAAAGGATCGGAATTTATTGCTCTGTTTTATATAGTGGAAGGTTGAAGAAACTTTATATTTGAAATCCAAGAAATTCTGAGTTATGAAAGGGGAAACTTCAACTGTGGGAGCATAGCTTAAGCCCAAATTGAATATAGAGTTTTCTGAATTGATGTTATGAGGCATACAGGCCAATATAAAACATAGTTAAAACTCACTCTATTCTTCTTGCTATACAGTTAAGACTCTATCTTTTCTTTTCACTTCAAAGAATAACATTTTACTAAGGAACTCATTCTATCCCAGGCAGTGAGAGACTAATATGGTCAGGACATTAATACTGTTTATGTAACACCGTGGATTGTATTGTCCTTTATAGACAGAGGAGAAAAAAGTAATGTTCTTTCCTCAGGGGCTTGATTATTGAAAAATATAAAGCTGGAGAAGAGTAAGTTTCCAGAAAGGGTAAAGATGCTAAGAATTGATCTGTCCCTGTGATAGATATTTTGTTAAATCTAATTGCTAAGACAGTACTCCTTTTTTTTAAGCTGGCAGGTGGGAAGCTATACAAAGCTTCCAAGTGTAAGGTCTTAGTACCAGTCTTAAGCATGTAATTATGGGGGGTTTTATGCTGGAGTATTGACGTGAGCATCTGTGGTCAAGTGTTATAATTGCAAATGACAATATTGTGTTGTGCTAGACATAACATAGCAACAGTGTGTATATATAAAAGTATTTTGTTGTTTAAAATAAGCAACTGGGCTGAGTTTACTTAGGATGAATGAAACCTGACCGGGTGAAGGTGCAGAAGTTTCAACTCTTGTTGCTAGTAAATGCCAGGCAAGCTATTTAGCTGGAAGTCTCTGTCCTGAGGTGAGCAATCCAGATAACTGCCTGGAGTCTCCTTTACTGTATTAGACTGGTCTGACTACCCTACAGGAAGATAAAAGGAGTGTAGAAGGGAATCACTAGGTTTATCCACCTCCTCCTGTGTTTTGGCCTCACATTTCTATAGTTTATGGTCCTTCTCCTAAAATGGATATTATTAAGCACTTGAAGCCTTGGAAATCTGGCATATATAGGAGAAATACTTCTTTTTATTTAAGTGCTGGATTACATTTTAGAGATCTTATGTTTAAGATAAAAAATGTGCCTAGTATACACAATTCTGCCTTGAAAAGTTTTCTCTATTTTCTTTTTTCTGCAATCCCTTCTGAAACCGTGTATGTAGTTTCTCCTTTCTTTGCTGTTGGACTTCTTTGCACTATACTTGAATACTTTTCTCAAATAAGTAATTGACCTCTCAGAACAGTTGTAAGATGTCCATGATCCTGCATGTTTAGGGCTCCCATGGAAGTTGACTTTCCATTTGTAGGAAATGACTTCCATATGGATTTTTGCTGCTTTGCAGCATGTACATAGTATTTTCAGAACAATGTTTTTACCCCCATCATTGCTTGTTTACTTCAAACTTTTTCTCCAAATCAAAAACATAGATTCATCTTGTAGCAGAATGAATATGTGGTACAATATTCAAAAAAGTATATGAAATTACAGGATACTCCACCAATGACTTAAATATGCAATTAATGCCTGCTGTACTTAGAACAAATAAGAATACTGTCTGCCCTAGATATTAACTTATCTGCAGATATAAACAATAGAGAAACTTACTGCTTTGGTATCTTCAAACTGATCTAGGCTTCGTATTGTTACCAAACAATTTGAGAACATGCAGAAACTTCCACCTGTGCCATGCAGTCTTGTCTTTCTTTGCCAAAGAATTTGTTGTTCATCTAGAAGTGAATAGGACAAGATAATGATTATTTTGTTGCTCTGCCCTTTGCTTAGAAAACGTATTTTTTTTCATTTAGCTGTGTGTACTTCTATATTAGAAAGCTCACGTTTAATTTCTTTCATTACGTGGTGTTAACACAAAGAGGTATTAAAAGGAATCCTTGTGAGTACTTCATGTGAGTGCACGGAATAATCACTCCTATATATCCTCTTTTTGCCTCCACGGGGACTTAATGTGCAGCTGCCAAGAAACTGTTTTTGGAAAGTTCTGCCTTCACCTGCTCAAGCACACCTTTCAGCTCAGCACTTCATGAGGATCTAAGTACATTTTGGCTGGTTTGATGGTTGGGATTCTCTTTTGGGTTGCCAGGCTGCAGAGCAAGGAGTCGCTCCTCCCGGTGGTGGTGAATTGTCCCCACTCCCAGGCCTTCGTGGTTGCTTAGGTAGGTGGGAACCTCCTCCTCCAGAGAGGAGTGAGGAGGGAGAAGACATGGATGGGGAGCACAAGGGCTGGTACATGGACAAGTGTCATCCTGAGTGCAAATGGAACAGAGCTGAAGTGCATGCTCTTTAAAGGTGCTAGATATAGATGTTCTGGTTTGTATTCTACGTTAACCTGGAAACTATCTGAGGCGGCCAGTCTTGCATTTGATTTTTGTGGCTTCACTTGCTTTAGCTGAGTTTCACAGATTCAGGATAGAAGCAAAAGGAGATGCTTGCAGAACTCTGGCAAAAGCCGAAACATATGTCCCTTAGTCGTTTGAAAAGAAATTACAAATATTGTGGCCAGAGGATTTAGAAATATATTTTTTTCTACTCCTGATAGGATGTTTGTGTTGGGTTTCTTTTAGTATTATTTTTTACTGTGTAAAAATCTTCCCTATTCTAGTGCCTGGGCTTGAGGTCTGCTTCTACAGAAGAATTCTTAAACATACATATTGTGCCAGTAGTGCAGCCTATTGCATGGGCAGGTGACAAATGACAATAATTGTACTCTTGTTCATGAAGCTTCTGCTTTGCAGGCAACTGGAGCTGTGATACTTGTTCATAATTGGCTTTGTGAACAGCCTCAATTATACATTTGGAAAATGACAGCATTTTAGTTTTCCTTATTGTTCAGAAGAGTAGATAACTGTAGACAAGAGTGCCCTTTAATGGGTTCAAATTATAGTTAAGTGTTTGCTATTTTATGATGCTCAAACCCATGTTACTACTTTTGGTATTTTGGAGTGTTTACTTGGGTTCAGATGTTGTAACATAGGAGTGAGTACTTCAAATTCTAGTTTAGACACTACTAAGTTGTCTGTTAATGCTGTCTTACGTATACCTGTTCCTTATAAATCTGTGTCTGTTTACATATACACCATGCGGTGTAACTGAAATAGATTTGGTATCTTTATCTTGCATTGCACCTCTGATGGCCTCACTTGGTTTCCACCGTTTAATCCTTCCCTCTGGATTTACTGTGGCATTTCAGATTCATAAGGTGTCGTGAATAACAGCTACTTAAAACTTAAGGGGACGGTGCTTCCTCTTTGGGTCCTCATTCTCCTTCATTGGGAGCTCCACTCCAATCCTAACATCTTGTACCTGATGTACTCCATACCTGGGAAAATCCATGCTGTTTGGAGACAGACTGCATAGATATGGTTAATGCATGCTAACTTTACTGACTGATGCAGAATCCAGTATGTAATTTTCATTCTGTTAAGTACATACACATGAGTATGGAATAATGTTAATGAGTAACATACATTACTGAAATATATTCTGGTGAAGCTTTGAAGTTTTGTTGAGTTTCTTAGGTAGAAATCTACATTACAGCATGCCCCAATATAATAGATTTTTGCTTTTTATAATATTGCACTTTTCAGTCTAATGATACACAGCCTTGCTGACATAGGCAGTAATTCTTATCTACCTGTTTCTAGCTGCTTATTCCCACTTTAATTTAATTTGTTGCCCTGTGACTTCTACTGGAACAGTTATATGTGGAACCCTGCTGTCAACTGGATTGCCATTTGAGTGACTGACTTTCACCAGAGGATAACATTGGCTGCAACACAACGTGTATGTCTAGAGAATGATAATAATGCAGTTATGTCCTTGGGATTGATACTGAGCTGTTTTATATCACCCCAGATCCAGAGGAAAACAAAACCTCTGTCTAAATTGGCTCTACTTAGCTCTGTTTTGGCAAAGTTGGAAGAGAGGAAAGTCTAAAAGAGTGGTATTGGGTCTGTCTACTTTTTTCATTCTTTTTTTTTTTTCCCCAAAGCTCAAACTCCACTAGCCTGACCAAGTTTCAGTCCTAAATTCTGATATTTCATATTCTGTTGCATAACCTTGCTTAAAATTATGAGTCTGAGGACATATTAATTCTGAGACTTTTACAGGTGTCTATAGGTTTTTACTACTTCTGCATCCCAATACCTCCAGCATAAAGGTTCACCAATGTGATATTACTTGAAGTATGATATAAAGTCTAAATCTGAATTTTTGAGGAAGCAACTTAGATCTTAAAGATGTCTCCAAGTGTTGGAGTTGAGTGTGTGTGACTAAGGTGAAAATATTAACAGTGTGACCAACATGAGACATTAACAGTATGCAGTCACCAGTAATGTAATTGGGATGGGAAGAATTTCGGAGGGCTGAAAGTCATCTTATAAAAACCAGGATAAATTTATGTAGTTAAAAGTGAGGATAGTTTCCACTTTGCTAGTCTATAACTTGAATTTATGTGTTTCGATTATGGTTCTGGGCTTTAGTTTCCTGCGTGCACGAGAAGAGATTTGAGCTTATTAAAGGCCAGGTCTTTGCCACGTCTATCACAAATGTAAATGAAGCGTCTGTGGTGTTGCCAGCTCTCCGGATTGCTCTGATGATCACGTTGCCATGGTGATAACAGCATCCAGGTTGGTGCGACAGTATTAGTAATGCGGCAGTTTGAAACTTAATCAATGCACTGCTACTTCTCCATATTTCAATATCACTTCAGTAAAATTGGATTTTAGTCAGTTGTCAGTCCAGTTTATTTTCTATGGATTTCTTCTACAAAAATTCCCTCTTTATTCTAGATACTGATCGTTGTACAGTAATTGAAATCTGCAGTGGCTTGTCGTGTTAATTATAGGACTGTGCCTGGTAGAAGGCAATCTTTGGCTATTGTATTCGCAGCAAGCAGACCAGTAATATTTTGGCTCAGTGCAGAAGTTGAAGATTTTTTTGCAGAAAAAGTGTTCATTTTCAGAAGGTTTGTCTTGGATAATTTAGTTAATAAAAAGGCAGCGTACAACTGAAAAAATACTAGGCCTGTTAGAAGTCTGTTAAAATTATATAAACAAAGCAAGTGAATGCTGTACCCCAAATCTTCAAAAAGTAGTTTGAGGAAAAGGTATTTTACCCTTATGAAACATTAACCCAGTGATGTTCACAGTAGTGCTTCAGATTCTCTTGTGTCTAAGAAGTCCAACTTCTTAAATGAGGTCATTGAATCATTATCAATAATAATAAATTTATTGATGGTGTCATTAAAGGCAAGTAGCAAGTTGGGGATCTATATATTTTTAGAGAGGAATGCTGGTGTAGAGTGCAAAATTGCAGATTCTTCCCTGGTGAACAATTTCAAAGGTATTTTCTTCAGAACCTGGATTAAAACTTCAAGTCAGAAGTCTCCTGTGCTGTAATTTGTTTTCTTACAGTACTACTTTATTTTTTAACATGCAAAGGTGTACAAAACTCAGTTTGCCCTGAGATATCATAAACATAATAACAGTCTCCAGGGATTTGTGACAGAAAACACTGTAGATATCTTACACAGAAGTTCCTGGACTAAATACAGGCCTGTAATTCCTTTCTTGACCTCTAAGGTCACAGACATTGAGAAACAGCTTTTGTGAGGAGTGGCAGACTGCAAAGAGTAAATTCAGTTTGGTAGCCTCTCTGGGGTCGTGGAGAGGAGACATGTCAGATAAGATTGAAGTTGAAATTAGACTATACAGAAATATGTTAATTCAAAAAGCTTTCTGCTTCTCTCCTTGTAGTTATGCAGTACTGACTGCATATGAATGGTTCTGATTTTATAGTTTTTATAGTTGAAAATTCTTTAGTTCTTTTGATTTGCTGCAGCATGCCCAAGGAGGGTAATGAAGCTGGTGAAGGGGTTGGAGCATAGACCTTGCGAGGAGTGGCTAAGGGAGCTGGGATTACTGAATCTGGAGAAGGGGAGATTCAGGGGAGACCTTATCACTCTCTGCTACTACCTGAAAGGAGGCTGTAGTGAGACAGGGGTTGATCTGTTCTCTAGGATAACTAGTAATAGGATGTGGCCTCAAGTTGCACTAGGGGAGATTCAGGTTAGAGATTAGGAAGAATTTTTACATGGAAAGAGTGGAGAAACATTGGAACAGGCTGCCCAGGGAAGTGCTGGAGTCACGGTCCCTGGCAGGGTTCAAGAAAGATGTAGATGAGGCACTTGGGGATGTGGTTTAGCAGCAGGTAGGTGTTGAGGAGCTTGCAGTTGGATTCGATCTCAAAGGTCTTGTTCAGTCATAACAATTCGATGATTTTATGACTTTGCCTGAGTGAATTTAATCATTGGCTTGTTGAAGGGAAAACAAATAAAACATCTGTCTCTGTAAATAGGCTGAAAACAAGGAAAGGCTGCCATTGCCAGCCCCCAGAGTAGAAAGTGGGGTCCTGAGAACAGACCTTCCTCTGGGGTTAGAGGAAGTTGTTGCCTCAGCTGGAGATAGCCTTCAGGAGACCTTGTTTTTAGGCTCCTCTTCTAGCACCTGGGACATGTTTGCTTGAATCTCTGGTTCCCATGGGGATTGGAGAAGACAGAAGTTTTAGCTTTGCATGTGCTTTAAAATAAGCTACACCTAGTTTTTATTTATTACTGTACGCTTTCAAACCTAGATTCTGGAAAGGCAGAGATGAACTTGAGAAGTAGCTGTGAAGGCTAGTTTTTCAAATTTCAGTGACAGAATCAGCCTTATTGATTCAAAACTCTGTGTCAGAATTGGTGTATAAGCTTGTGGAAGTCATTTAACCTCAGGGCGCTGGTTTCCCTGCCCTAATAACGTTTTTCTCAAGCAATGATGTAGGGTTGAGTTAATGGATGAAAATCATCAGTATGTGTAAAGGGCTCTTCAAATTCCTTATTTTCTTTGGTGCTCTGAAGCTTTGGAGTACCAGAGTGCCTGTGTGGCACCACATCTGTGGTAAAGCCTCTAGCAGCTATTTAAAAAAAATCCTTGTTGAGCACCACCTTCCCCTTCCTTTTCACATTGAGGTGTATAATAAGCACCTTTCTCCAACTAGATTTACAATACAGTAGCTTAAAGTGTATGTAGAGTTTTTTT
>JAUBNY010001082.1:2085091-2099401 GCA_032275445.1 Crypturellus soui
TATGCTAAGAAAGGTCTACGTGTTGCAGCTATGCAGAAAGAGAAAGTTGTGTAATTTACATCCACCCTACCATGTATCCTTAATCTTCCATATTTTCTTCAGAACAAATATCTCTGCTAAGGCTAATGATATGATTGCTCAGGAGTGCTGGTAGGTACTGGTAGGTACTCTGTTACATCTTTACATTCAAATTCAATGCAGAAAATGCTACTAACATCATTAGCTGTTTTGAATAGAAAACAAAAATGAAACTGATTGAAACTTGAGCTTCAGGTATGAGATAGAGGTGTGGGACCATAAGATCTTTACTCTTCTTTGACCTCTGAAGGCTGTCAACAATATTTTCTTTTTTGTTTTTCTCTGCAAGAGAAGCAAATTTCTCCATTCCCCAAAGCAATGAGAAAGACAATAATATCAGAAAGGAGCATTGTAAAGTACTGTCTGTTTGTGCTCATGCTATAGGCATCTGTATTTTGATGGCACCTGCATGACTCGGGTATTATTGTACATCATGTT
Organism: Crypturellus soui; assembly: GCA_032275445.1. NCBI lineage: Eukaryota > Metazoa > Chordata > Aves > Tinamiformes > Tinamidae > Crypturellus > Crypturellus soui. The sequence continues at coordinate 2,085,608 of JAUBNY010001082.1, forward strand.
TACAAATGAGTGAATGTTGCTTGAAAATGGCTTATTGCATACAGACCAAGGTACATGCTTTCTGTTCCATGAGGATACCCAACTCCAATATGAACATTAAGATTTTCTAAATTTTTGATTAAAGAAATTTAGAATTTATTTCAACTCTGATAAGCTTTTATCAGACTATTCTGAGATCACATATATACATGTATCGTGTATGTGATTGATGGACTCTTGTATGCTACATGGTGTACTGAACAGATTTCTGTTTTACCTCCTGCTGGAGAGATAGGATGTCTCTAAGAAATGTTCCTCACAAAAGCGGATTTCAAGGTCAGCATGTGACCTGAGAGGAATACTGGCAGGAAGAACCCTCTGGGGCAGACCTGCAAGCATAGTCCCTCCTTCAGTCTCCCTTCAACCCTACAAAATAGTACTTAAAAGGCACAGGTATCCACTGTTGAAAAAGTGAGGATCAAGACCTGTTACCTCTTCTTTATAGCCCTGCTTTAAATCATGTCTCTTGCAGAAAAATACAGGTAATAATAGGGCAGTAATGAAGAGTTCTTGGTTAGAGCTGGCTAAGAATGTGAGCAAGCAGCATACACAGGCAGACCCCAGTGATTTGCAGTCACTGCTCTCCTTGACTCCTTTGAGGTACAAAATGCTGAGCAACCGTAATGTTTGGCCCAAAGTATAAGTCTATGAGAGCTCAGAAAATTTCTTAGGGAAATGCAATTAGTAACAAGATTTAATAAAAGCAAAACAACTGAGTATGAGGAGAGGAGTTGCTATGTTTTTGTTCTGCCTATGTAATGTAAGATAATAGTGAGAAAGCGATTGCACTACAACTAAATGAATTAAAGCTCCAAAACATAAATTACAATTTAACTGTGCCATTAAAAACTAATTTAATTTGCAAGCCATCATTACTAGATAATAAAGACCTACTGCAAAATGCACAACAATCTCTTGTGAACACAACAAAAAAAGCAAGTAATAAATCTCATTGAGCAGATGAGTTTGTTATATTAGTAGAAGGGGAAAAATGCTGAATGGATGTTTTGGTACATAATGAGAGCTGGGAAGCAATGGAACAGTTGGGTGGCTAAATTTTAACCATAAATGGTTTTATAGCTGAGGAAAGACCTCAGGGAATATTAGAAAGAAATATATGAAGAATCGACTTTCTGCCCTCAAACTTGTTTGAATCAAAATAGCTTATGAATATATAGAGTAGCATGAAGTGACCATGCAGTAGATACTATCCTTGACTTTTTTAAAAAAAAAAATCACTCCTGTGCATTCAGTTTAAGTCTCCAAGGAACTTCTTATATGGAGATGAATGGAAATAGTATAGTGTATACATCAAGAGGTGCTCATTTTTCTAGGACAAAAATTTCCTCATCTTTCTAACTAATTAATACTTTTCTTTTTGTTGCGCTTTAATGGTCAATTTAGATACTAGTGAGGGCAGAATCTGTTTCCAGGTGTGCGGCTAGGAGCAAACCTTTCTCCTGTTTCTGCAGCACCCCTTTTCTTTTGGGTTTATGTGGACTTAACTTGTGTTGGGTCTCGTTATATCTTCCAGTATGTGTCAGAAAATATCTCAATCTCTGTATTTCCTGATCACCATAATACAGTTGTTGGAGGCTGTCTATGCCTCAGCAGTGCAAACCAGCATAGTAATTTTAGCATAGTACCACTGCCAAATACATGAAGGGCTGAGATCTGCAGGAACGGCCAGCAAATGTTGTTGCTGTGGTGCCATGAGAGCGCAGGGGCAGCAGATGGCAGTACCGTCCTTTGCTTCTAGCCTGCTGGTGGTAAAATTTGTAAATTATACTTGTAATTTTAATCCAATTAGTATTAAACCAAAAGCATTTATTTGAGTAATGAGTAACTCACTGGTTTTGTTACCTCCCTCCTCTCTTAACTAAGGCTCTGGCAGAAAGTTTCCCCCCTCTACCTTGTCTTCTGTTGATACCAGAGTTCAAATTTTACCCTTAAAGTGGGGTTGTGTGAAGCTGTGCTTGTAAATATATGGAAGTTGCTGTGTAGCCTGTCCCTGTGGCATTGACAAGACTATATAATTTATAAGATTCATATTTTAAGCTTCATTCCATCTGAGTAATTTTGATCAGCCTACCTGCGATTCTCCCTGTAGTATCATGAGGTCAGATGCTCTCTCGCCTCAGTGGCTGTGTCGTGTTGAGGTATGAAGCTAAAACAGCTGCCATGCTCGATCTCAGAGGCATAAGGGATGCAATTTGTAACTTTGGTCCTACTTTTGCAAATGTTTAAGCACTTGCACAACTTTGAGCAAGTGAATTGCTCCAACACTTGCAGCTACTCAGGGATTTAGTTATCCAGTGACTTGAACGTGATTGCAAGATCAGGAAATTGCTTGTAAATCAACCTATAAAACTTTGGATATTCAAACTCAACCTATGATTTTGGATACAAAGAAATATATTAATGACAATTGATATTATCTTGAAAACTATCCTTTCTGCATTTGAGGCTGACTTATAATAGCCACCAGACTTAAAGCCCTTGAAGACAGGTAGTCATTGTCCCTAGGCTCATGCCACTTACGTATTTTTGCTTTTGCTTATTATCATTCATGAAGACTGATCGGGGGGATTCTGACTCACTTTAGCTTGAATTGCAGAATAATTATCCAGATTCTCCTATGCCTTTATCTTCACCAGCTTTTCCTAGTGCAGACTTGTGGAGAGCAGTGGAAGGGAATGTGGTAGAGCTTTAGCTTAAAACTTAATACTGAACTTAAAATCCATATGTTTTCATTCCAGATAAAAAGTATTTCAAACCTTCTCTTGATATCACCTCCTACCCTTTCTTGATATGCTGGCTTAACTGCCCACTGGAGGGAAAGTGTGTGATACTACTGGTGATGCATCATGAGTATAACTTTACATGGATGTGCTACGCCTGACATAATGTGGCCAACACTAGTGACCAGTCCCAAGGATAGGATTTTGCTGTTTGTGTGACGTTCCCTTTTCCTAAACTGCTCTGCCATTGAATCCTTGGATAGTGTTAGCACCATGCTAGTGTGAAGTGGGGGAAGAGAGAGAGAGAGGAGAGAACAAAAAATGAGAAAGAGATTGATATGTAAGAGCTCCACAGGATGATTCTTAGAGTAGTCTTAAAGTAGTCTTAATAACACTACTAACCACTATTAGAAAAAGTCTTGAAGTGGGTGAGAATATGAATGTGCTGTTCCTGTGTTCTTGTTGTTACACCAGTCTCATCTGGTGACTAGAATCAGCTGCCTGTAAATTAAATAAGATCAATGCAATTAGTGGTGTGGAAACCAGTGAAGTTTGAGTGAATAAAATGTTGCAATAATATGCCTCAGAATTGAGGTATGTTGCAACAGATTTTTCCTAGTGAGTTGCATTTGCTGATGGGATTTGCTGAAGAAAATGGGACTTCTTGTGTGGCTGCAAGTACTATGGCCCAATTAGTCATTAAATTGTTCTAGCGTATTGGGACTGGGTAGTTTATATAATGCACAACTGTAACACAAAGAGTGATTAAAAAACAGGTAATCGCCCATAATGCTAATGGGCTTGTTGCCACAGAAAAGAAATGTCAATTAAAAATCTTATGAATTATTTACACATTTCCCCCCCTATAATTTGATTCTAAATTGAGTGCTAGCTTTAGGTCAGAGTTTTATGTGGAGTTCTGTAACCCTTCTGAGCTGCACATGCACTCATTAGCTGCAGGCATATTTGCAAATGCACTTGAGTTCTCAGCTGTAGCTGCCAATCTAATAACTAAAGATCAGGTTCCCTCCTTGAAGGCCTGCTGCTGTGTTGCCTCCTACAGGAATATAACTTGCACAGTTGTGAAATCTCTCCCTTCCCTGGGATTCTTTATCAGATTTGAGGAAATGACCAGCTGTTGTATTAGCAGCTATGCTGGTTGCTTTCTATTTTGCTTTGATTCCATGCAATCAGCATTCAGCCTCTAGCAGTAGTGTAATTATCCACAAATACTAAAAAGCTGCAATGTTCTTGCTCTGTGTGTAACGTTTACCTTTGCGTTATGTAGTAGTTGGAAACAAATATGAGATGTAATCATTTGAGTAACACTTAACTAGAAATATTTCACTAATATTGTAGTATATATGAAACTTGTCTCAATACAGGAGCATAGTATAGATTATGCTTTTGATGCTGTCACAGTAGATCAGATAGGAGGGTTGGGATGTAAAAGGAGCATGTGTTAAGAAAAGGATGATAACTACTTAACTGTGACAATGATAGCTATGAAACGAGGTTAGGCAGGTGTTTTTTCTTCTGTAGTTTATGTATTGCTGTGATTAAGCTCTGAAACATTAATACAAATAACATAATCTGAAGGTGTCTAAACAACATTCTCTTAGGCATTGATAGACTTTTCTGAGGACAAGTGGACTATTAGTGGATGTATCTTGTCTGTAAAAACAAGTCTTTTCATTTGATCTATTTTCTGTCGTGTCAGATGAATTGATTGATCTTATGATTGATTGAAAATATATATTTCTTTTAGTTACAGTAATTCAGAACTGACAAATTCACAATTGCAAGCCTAATACTTAATGAGGAGCAGGATATTTTGTTCTTTGGGTTCCACTAGTAGCATCCTGGCCAGACTCTGCTGTTGGGTCAGACGCATTCATGGTCAGTGAGGTGATAGGGAAGATGTTGCAGAAGGACTGTACCCTGCACGATCAGTGGGCCTGCTGAGGGAATGGAAAGGAGGTTGAAAAAGCAATCATACTCAGGTTTCTGGTATCGCAGTTTTGTGAAGGTCCTGCTGCAATATAACTGAAAGAAGTGCAGCGTTGTGTTTTAGGTTGTTGTTTGTTTGTTTGTTTTCCCTAAGGCATAGAATAGGATACTTGGATTTCTACTGTACAGAAAAAATATCGGGCTTTGCTGCAACAAATATTCAGGTGCTTTGGGCAAAGTGGGAAGAGCTCATGTGGAGAAGGCCAACAAATTCATCTGAGTAGCCAGCCTTTAGGAAATCCTTCTGCAGAGTAGGGAAGATGGACTCATAATCTTACTCTCAGTAAAGAATGCGGTGGGACCCAGGTTTAAAAATGCACAGTACAGGTAAATAGTGACATTACAAGTCTCACTACCTTTTCCTTGTCTTGCCGGCATTGTGCTCCCTACATTTCTTAACTTTTCAAACCATCTCCTTACATCAGATTTTTATCTCAAACTGTAGTTGAAAATTAAGCAGAAATCAGTTTTTTGGAAGCTAAAGTTTTACTGCTGATGAGTAAAATATTCAACAGCAAGTTGGCTTCTTGCCACTGGTGGCATAACACAAAAGGTTTGGAGTCTTAGTGGCCTTACCAATGCTTGGGAGCTTATAATACAAAAGTTACTGAGATAATCCTGACAGCTGTGGGATTTTGTATCCCTTAGTAAATCCTGTCTCAAATGTCAAGTTGTTTTTTTCCCTTTTCCTCCTAACAGTATATGTTTGGGGAATTCACAATGGTATCCTAGGATTTATGCCTCTCTGAAGCCGGTAATAGTGATGTGTTTAAATCTTCCTCACTGATTCCAAATGTATATTTTTTTTTCTCAAACTTACTAAATGCAATTTCTCAGCCTTTTTATCTACTTTCATGTCCTGTTTCATATGCTGTTGTCCTAAGTTTCCCTACCTTCCCCTCCTTTTTCCCTGCTTCATTTTATTAATCGGAATGTTACATAGATTGTAAATGTCACTTTCCTAATACTTAATCTGGTATTAAAATAATCTCATTTGATTTGTGTATGTTTAAGTATTTCTTCTTGTTTGCCTCAAAAGCAGACAATAGGCCAAAAGTTGAAGGATTTAACATATTCTCTGCAAGTTAGTGTTTTTAGCAGAAAATACTGAAAAATATGGATAGGACTATTTTGAGAAACCTGTGTTTTACAGCATTGCATTTCCTGCATCAGGATGTTAAACTGTGACTCTCTTCAGCAGTTGCCTCTGTGCCCCTTGAATATAGAGCTCCCATTCCTGCTATTTTGTCCATAGGTTCATTATCTTACCTTTTTAAAATGGAATTACATAAGCCCCTTATCTGCTGGTGATTCTAGTCTAGCCAAGTTCCTGTGAATTTGATTGCTTTCCTATGGTGCATTTGCTGGATTCACCCATTTCCTATCATCAGCACATTTCACTTCGTTGCATTTTCCTCCTTTCAGGTTTATAAAGTAAACAGAATCAATACTAATGTTAGGATAATTCCCCTTTGCTCCATCTTGTGTTTATATATTATGAGGCTCTTGGGTACATCACACCACACATGGGCTCGTGTTTCTATGTGGTGAAAATGGGTGAAGCTTGGCTGGTCTCAGTGGTGCTATGATGATTTATTGCTGCTTAGCACCTGGCTTAGGTTGCCTGAGTGATGAATGCCACTAATGCTCTGCCATGGTAATACTTGCTATCCTTGATTATCACCCGTGACACTATCATACCAGGCATCATCATGTCAAGATCTTCCATTTTAATCAAACTCAAGATATTCTTTACAGGGAGTGCAAGTCCCTGACATTTGTGTTGTGCTACAAGAGTGACCGTTAGCTGGCTGTAAGTTGGGGCTCTCTGGGCTGATCACTGGAACAAACTAGAGAAAATACATTAGATGGCTGCTTGTGCCTTCTCCAAAGCCGTCCCTATGAGAAGAGAACTTGTGAAAGAAGGAGAGAGACTGTGTGTGTGCTTATTGCTGTTGGGCTGCTAAAGTGCACAACTGACTAGGGGGAGTGACTATACTGTAGGGGTTTCCTTTTGAACAGACACTGGCAGGGGAGTAGACTTTGAAGTGGGCACTAGGTCTCGTTGGACAACCTTGCCTTAAACAATCTCAATAAGCAAGACAAAGTCTGGAAAGGGAAGGGAAGCATCAAGGACTGAACTGATTACAGTCACGCTACACTTAAGTGGCTTCAAAGCAGTTTTATTTATCTCCCTTGAAAAAGAATATATTAAGCAAGCCTTCCAAACAAACAAACAACAAAAAAGATTGATATCTCCATGAAGTCCATCCTATTATTTTCAGTGGCATGTACAAATCAAACAGAATTTCTTCAGTGCCCTTTGACTCCACAATCAATTCCAGACAAAAGAGATGCCAGCTATTCATTTCCACAACATGAGTGCTATCTTCTCTTTCTATTTCTAGTTCATATACTTTTGTCTGATATTAACTGGACTGGACGGTCTGGCTCTAAAGCAGCTTCTGATATAAAGAATAATGGCCAAAAAGGTGGTCTGCATGCTGCAAGCATGGGCTGTATTTATTTGCCTTAGCACACACACACAAAAAAAAAGGCAAGTGTATACTTCCTCACCAGAAGCACTGCTATATCTACTACAGTCCCGCTTGAAACTGACCTAGTTCAATTTTAATGAATATCTCACCTTTTAAAAATTAAGCCTCTTTTTCATTATTTCAGGAGTGTCTTCAAGGTCTCTTGAAAGAGACATTGGAGGATAATAGCAGAGAGGATGGTTTAGCTGTGTTTAAATCTTTGTCCTTTCACAATAACTGTTCTTATACCTGCTGTTCTCTGAATTCTGCAGCTTAATTGTGTTTGTCAGCAAAAAGGAAAAAGTGAGTTTTAAAGTTTTATTGGGGATTTTCCGCTTATCAGGTCTGTTGGTTGTAATGAATAAGGCAATGCCACCTACATTTTGCAACATGTTTGGACCAGAAGATTTAACTAGTTAGTCACCTACTTTGTCCTTCTGATTTCAGTGTTTCCTAATGTTCTGTCAAAGTGGTTGTTTATATCCTCATAACTCTACCAGTCAAAATTATTGTCCTTTAATCCAGCAAAATTATCAGTGTTTCCATTAATAGAAATGAGAGAACTGCCTCAGTAAAACCAGTCTTTGGCTTGGTTAAACCTTATGGTTTGTTTAATAGGCTCTGAGGCTTTATTCTCTATTGTTTTGCACCTTGGGTAGCCACCTATGCCTATAAAAAAATGAGTGTTCAGAATAATCTCCTTTAGCATCTAGTCAGGATGTGCAGGACAACATGGAATCAAATGTTTCTGAATTTGGTTTCATTGAAATGAAAATGAAAGATGTATTTTTTAGGTTTTAATTTCCCAGGCTATTTCTTGATAATCATGCTTTAATGTGACATTCTTAGACCGAAGAGAGAAGTAATGCAGATACAGCCCTTCATAACTGTATAATGCAATATATTTTACATATCCTTACAGCCCTTGTCATCTTTTTCTGTGCTGCATTAGTACCTTGCACTGTCAGAGACTGGCTAAGCAGGTGGCCACAGACTGGTTTCCTACCTAAAGCTAGCTTGGAATTTAGTGTACTTGAGCCCAACAGAACTTCATTAAGCAAACAGACAGAAAGGCTGCTGTAATATTTAAAACACTCAGGTAGCACTTCAGGGGTTGCTGCTGAGTTCATATTAGCAGTCTCTAGGCCCCAAATGTGTGTACGTAGACACAGGAACGTGTGGACTCCCAGTAGCTGTGAAAGTTCCTCCTTACATCTTGGTTCGCAAGTACATAGCAGTGCTTAAGTGCAAGAGGGCTGTGATTCACAGCCACTGCATGACAGCAGAAATGAAGCCTCTCTCTTGTGAGGTGTGTTAACAATGCAGTTTCACTGCTTTCTGACTGTACCTTCAGCTATAAATTAAGTTCTTTAGTTCCAAATGCAGTTAGCCATATACCAGTTGGACTGCTGTCTTGAAAATGTAACTGGATTAGGCGCTGGTGGAGGAGGAAACCACTTCAGTTTTCGTAGCAGCATCACGTACGCTAAATGGAGTTCAGTTGCTCTTTGGGCAGAATCAGAGTAAATGGAATTGGTCAGATAAAAGTGGACTGCTGCTAGTAACTCAATTCACAGGTGCCTCCTGCTCTCTGTCTGGCTTATTGTCTCCGTGAGGCTATTGCGTATCAAAATATCAAGCACTTAAAACACTTCAATTTTACAAGTTTGAAAGACCAAAAAAAAAAAAAAAAAAAGTAGCTTGAAATAGCATCTTCTTTGTTTCTAGCAGACAATCAGTCTTGTAAAGGCAGTTCCTAGAAGCTGCCAGCATGCACATCTGTCAAAATGTAAATACATGCATGTAAATGTTTGCATGTCTATCAGAATGTAGTGTTTGTGACTAAAGTGCTTTTTTATTATTTTTTTTTTTTACAAGGATGCAGAAGCTACTTTTGCAGCAGAGGAGCTGCTTTAAAAGGAACCTCTAGAGAGGTCCCTGTAGAAGAGCCTGCAAATGATCTTTAAAGCTACCTCCTCTAGTTCACTTAAGATTTATGATAGATTATATATAGTTCTTAGCTGAAATTGCTGTGAAGCTTGTTTACAAAACAGGCAGTTGCAGTAAACCTGAATGAACTGTCTACACGTTCCCAAAACAGCATCAAAATGGAAATATTTTGACTAAAAGTCTGAAATCTCCCTTCAGAAAAGTGGCTGGTGCAAATTTACTCTAGATGGCAGTGGAGCTCTTTCAATGACAGTTTTGTTTCCTTCCCCCATCCTCTTTACATTTCTCCTGGAGACTCATTTCCAGCTCTGCTGCACTATGATTTAGCAGGGCTTTGATGCTGTAAGATGTTGGCGGGCACAAATCAGACTTTTTTTTTTTTTCCTAAAAGGATAATATACTGTTTTTTCAAAGTCAATTAACACTTAGGGCAAATGAAATGGGGAGAGTTAAAGGTCAATTACTAAAGGATGGCCACAGAAACCTTTCTGGTTTACACAGCATTCATCCAGGGATTGCAGATCATTGGGAAAAGAAGGAAATAGTAATTAGCTCATTTCATTTTTTGACGGTTACCAATAAGATGGTTTAATACAGCTTATCTGTTTTATTTTCAATCAAGTGTGACTGCTGCTAATAATCATTCTGACCGACCTGAGACTCTGTTATTTCCTGGCATCGTACAGTCATCGCGGTGGCTAGGAGATTGTTGTAGCAATTTATGCACCAGATAAGTGTTGCAGGGAGAAGAGCATTCAAATTTGAGAGTGTAAGAGAAGTATTGTATCTGGGTAGTCCAACCATTAAGCAAACAAGGGGAGGAAAGATGAAGAGAGGATGCCATTTTTACTGTCATTCAGCTTGAGATGTAAAGCAAGCAGGTAAGCCAACGATTGTCCTTTGGAGCTATGTGGTGCTGATGCATTGGCTTATGAGCTGCTAACTTGTTATGTCATGAGTCTGGTGCTGTTTTACATGTGAAGTGCTACAGGTATAAAGTTTGAATCAAACAGGGCTGCTTAGACTTATGTCCTTCATATTACTCATGTGAGACACTGATATCAATGAAGCAACTCATCAGTGTAGAATACGTGCGATCCTGTTACGGATGGTACGTCTTGTTTGGAAAAATATTTCTGTTAGGAGAACATACAGCTTAAAGGAAACTTTTATGACAATGATAACCCCCAAATTAAAGACTACTCTCAAGAAAATGAAGTAGCAGATTGCTGTTTTGTGAGATTAGTGATGACTATGCATGGAAATGGACAGATTTGACTTGAATCTCTGCTTTCTACTTGCCTTTTGTATCGTGAACAGCTTTCCAGGCAAGACTTGTGCTCAAGATTGCAGTCACAGTTCAATTCTATCTTTTTTTTTGAAATAACTCTGCTGAGTTTAATAACCTTTTCCTTTTTGAATAAAGAGTTTCTGTTTGCAGTCACATGAAAAGGAAAAAAAGGCCAGTGCTACAGGCAGCAGGAGATGATTTCATGCCTACCTCCTTAAAGAGGATTTTTCAAGAGTACAAGGCACAGGAAAAGCACATAATGAGCACACTCTTGTGAGGTAAATTATTATTTGGGATTTTGTATGAGGCCTTAATATATGTGGGGATGCTATACTGCCAGCTTACGGGTGGCACTTGACTTTCAGGAGAGTGACTTCGATAGCTGTCATCCTTACTGTGTTTCACAGCCTATGGAAGGAGGGAAAGGAAGAAAATAGTCCTGGACCTGGAAGTCTTGCTCCCTCGTTCGCTACTCTGTCAGAAGAACCTCATTCTAGCCATGAAAGTATGGGGGGTGGAGAGCACTAGTTGTTGGTGCCCACCTATGTGCAGGGAACTTTGTGGTTTCGAAAGCAGGGCCCTCCTGTTGAGCAAGAGGCCTGCAGTGGTTAATTTGTTTCCTTAAATTTACAAAGGCAGTGGGGATGAAATGTGTATTCTCCAGCTAGAGAGCATCCTCCTTTAAGCGTATATGTGAATGTTTGTAAGGCAGGGGCTGCAATGTGGTGATGCTTGAGCTGTCCTAGGGAGTGCAGGAGTTGCAAGGATATTTGCATTGCACAGTCCAGTCCAAAATGAACCATCTTGCCTGAAAACTCTACAGCTTTGTTGGTGCAGTTTTACCTGGACTGGTTTGCCCTGTTGAGAAGCTGAGAGGAGGCTCCTACAGCTTTCCACTGAACTGCAGCTAACCTGGTGGTATGCCTGTGGTAGCAACAAAACCCCACATCTTTCAAGCAGATTTTATAGACTGTGCTGAGCTGGGAGCTATGAGTTTGACTGCTGTCGGGTCATGCCTAGCTTACATCTCACTCTCATGTTCAGGTTTGGCCACATCTACTTATTTTCCCAGAAGGTTTTGTTGAGGTAGAAAGCAAAGGTTTAGAAGATTCATTTGAAGTGCTGAATGTCCAGAAATCCTGAATACTCCACTGAACATGGTCACAGTGCTTCAGCTGTGCCTACAGCTGGCATGTGTATGTGGTCATAATTTGGTGCAAGGAATAACCTGTGTTAATAGGTGTTGAAGAATACATATTCTCTTAAAATAACTCTGGGAATGTTGCTAAAAATGTGAGCTATTTCACCAAGTATCTGATCTGTTGGCCGTATACTGGAGTGCAAGAAATTCAAAAGTTTTGGAAGATGCTTGAATTTATCCCACAATGTTTTTGTGTAGATACACAGATAGGCAGATTGATTTTCACAACCAGTGTGTTAGATGGATTCTTCTCCCCATCCCCTTTTTGGACTTTTTATTATCTTCTCTGTAAGATTGAGTAAGATGCCTTTACTGTGTTATAGATACATATGTATATGCATAGATTCAACTTCTGTGCTCACAGTGCTGAGCTGGTAAGCTTCTGAGAACGGCTGGCCTGTATTTTAGCAAGTTCAGGAAGTGCAGAGATGAGTGACAAGAAGAAAGAAGGGTGATCAAAACCAGTCCCTAAAGCTCTGTTTCTGTATGCTGCCTCTGTATCTTAGCCAGCATCCACTGAAATCAATGATACCTCCTTCTTTTGTTGTTGTCGAGGGAAACAGCTTCAGGCAAAACTGGCAAGGTTTGTTAGACCACAGCCTCCCTGTGTGTTATGTTTTTAGGAACTCACTGTCCTACCAGCAGAAATACAGTGCGCTATGTAGTTTTACACAGAGTAAGCAAGTGACAAATAGATGCACTGAAAGCTTTTCAACTACTAGTTTTTAGTGTATAGAACTAATAAATATTTTTGAAATATATTTTCAATATCTCTTCACTCAAACCTTACCAGAAAAAAAATGTGTTTGTTGTAGCTCTTCTCTGCACTAATAGAATTCTTGAAAAGAATGAAACCTTTCCTCGTGAACTGAGGTGATGTTTCATTTCAGACTGTGTAGTCTCCCTGAGGGGATGCATATAAAACAGAAGTGTATGTGGCCACTGCCATTTAAACCTTCTCACTTGTGAACCACTAAGATCAGCAAGAACTTTTTGGAAAAAAAAATGTGTGTTTTATTATGAAATCCAAATGATCAGGTAGCTAGAGAAAAGTGATTTGTGAGAAAAGATTAAAGTTTCCCAAGAGTCAGTCAGTAATACATTTGCACTCTTCACTGCTTTGATAGTAGAGCCAGAGCTATGATCATGTGTTTGCTGGATGTTTCCAGTGTGTTGTAAAGGGAATAACAAAACTGAACTGATTTTAAAACAACAGAATTAATATTTTATCGTTCTTAATTTAATAGAGAGATTTTAGTGACAAGGCCCACTGACTCATCTGCTCTTCTGGATGGCAGACAAGTCTTTTGTTTTCATTCAGGCTTTGAAGGAAGCTGGTAATATTTTGCGAAAGCTTTTCTTGATTTCCTTGGGTCAGTTCTCCTATTCCCCTTGCTCTTTATAGATCAGGTTTGGCTTACTAGAAATCATTTACTGGGTCTTGTGCTAGACCCTGGGCTCATGTGTCGGGGTCAGTAGGAATCAAAAAATGCTCAGAATTAATAAATCTTTTGCTAACCTGCACTGTAGGTAAGAAGATAATTCAAAGACTTTTATAATTTTTGGGCTATATTTGAAGCTGCTCCTTTCTAGAGTGGAAAAAAAAAATAGCACAAAGATAATGAAGACTAAGCTCTTGTCTTGGTACTATTTCTATGTTATCTTGGAACTTGAAGGAAATCTCAGGGTATCAGAAAATGCACGGAAACTTTGCATGTCATAGGCATGTCATAGTAGATTGGGACGGGGAAGAACAGGTAAGTATCCATAAGCATTCCCAGTCCTTGTCTTCCTTGTGGGGAAACCCCTGAAAGGTGGTCCTGAGGGAAGCTCCAGCTGTAGGAGTCTGAGGCAGTACAGATTTGAAGGAGCAGGTAGAGAACCCCCCAGGTCTGAAGGTGACAGGTATGTCTGGAGAAGGTGGCACGATAGAGATCCTTGGACAGTATTCTTTCCTTGGACAGATGTACAAGAAAGAAACAAAATATTTTTTTTAAGCTCCTTTTAAGGCCAGCCTGAACAGGA
>JAUBNY010001082.1:2111672-2146063 GCA_032275445.1 Crypturellus soui
TATTTGGGGTTACCAGATTGTGAGTTAGTGGAATAGCCCCATTGATGCATTTCTTCATGTGTGCATTATTAACTATCATCATAGCTGTAGACTATATCATCTCTTTGACCTGAAATCACTGTAATTTTTCTTCTGTTTGCCTGCATCTATCCTCATAAATTCTCAAATTTTCCATTTCTTTGATACAGGCTTCTAGCAGCGTAAGCATTCTTGCTCTCAATGTTCTATTAAATTAGATGTCAACAGGTGATGACTCATGCTTCCCTAGTGCAATCTTTCACTTTAACATGGAAAATATGCATTTTTGACTTGTCAACTACTTTCTGTAGTGCTTTAGTGTTTAGTGACACTCTTTAGGCTTGTTATGAATTTAAGGTTACATACCCAAGCCTTCTGGTACCTCTCTATAAAAAAAACAAACAAACAAACAAAAAAAAACCCTTCAGCCCTGTCCTCAGTTGTAGCCTGTTAAGAGATGACATCACTTTTATGTGATCTAAAGCTAAATTTCATGAAGAATGCACAGCTATATCAGTGCCAAATCTGTTTTGAACAGCAATATTCCATCAAAGGTGACATCTCTAGTGGATATTTTCTGCACAGGTGACCCTGTGGTAGTAGCCTGGAAAGAGGAAGCAGCCAGAAGCTGTGACATTCTGGTGTGACCAGGTAAGGGTCTCTTGGAGATTGGGCAAGCTGGAAGAGTTAGTGGTGGATCTAGTCCGCATGGTTCTGTGCTAGGCTAAGATCTCATTTTCTCTCTATACTCACATGATCATTTTCGGTTTGTTTTTATTCTAGTCCTTCATCTGAGGCTGTTATTTAGAGAAGCTGAGTCCCTGCAGATAAGAGGGCACTAGGCCTCTTATTGGAACTTGTTTGCAATTTTCCACAGGTGGCTTCAGATTGTACTAGAGCAATGAGGGTGCCACTTAGAGTGGAGTGTGTTCAACTCGAAAGCTTTATCAGTATAACATTTAAAAAGTATGTCAAACTGAAGAAGTTCAACGCCCAATTAATAAACACTCAAAATGTAATGTTGTAAGCAAGTCACATACCCAGCCCTTTTTTTGCTTCTAAGTAATTGGCTCTTTGGGATTAGTTAAGGAATTCAATACCGGTAGAATTTTCTCATGATGTTTCCTGCACCACAACCTTTGTTTGAAGCTGGAGGCTGACAAACATGTGTGTGTGTGACCATCTTGCCTATGTAGGCTTTAGAGCTAAGAATTAATGGTGCTAAGAATTAAAGCCTCAGTGGAGAGAAGCTTCAGTGTGCTCTGCTCAAAAACTCTGGTTTACTATTTGAAAATGGAACAGCCAAAGACAGATTAAAAAAAAACATTGCTAGAGGCTTCATACTGAAGGCTTTCATAAAAAGGTGAGATGAAAGGCAGCAGATGGATTTATCTTTTTACTTAGCAGCAAAACTAGGAACCAGCTTCATATAAACAGATCTCTCAGCCAAATATAGCTTGACAGTAATTCTATAAGATTCATCAAGTCAAGAGAGGTGATTATGTCTGATGCCATGAAATAATGTGAAAGTGGGATATCTCATATGATTTCTGTATTTCAGACTTGAGTCCATTAAATCCAACTTTTTGATGAAAATGCTACCCTGTATTGCAACAATTTTCATCTTTATGTATTCTTTAGAATTCTGAATACTATATACCTTTCATTTCCAGTAGTCTTAAGCATTGCTGAAACAGTTTCTAGAATGCAGATAATGGAGTACATTCAACTCCTGTAAAACAGTGGCTTTCAACTTTGGTAAAACGCTGGAGGTTTTTAAAACAGTTTTCTTGGATAATAGTCCAACAGGTATGTTAACGAGTATATTAGTCTAAGGTATCTTCTATGCATCTTATTCAGGCTGTCAAAATCATGTCTGGAACTGCAACCCACCAGACAAAACACATAATGTAAGATATCTGCTGAGATGAATCACAGGTTTTTCTTTATTTTCTTTGTATTGCCCAGAGGTGGAACTGCACTGCCATAAAATAAATTGAAGCATTTCTTGTTGCATTAGGGCTCTCAGATAAAATTTATTCAGGTATAATGAACTCTAGCTAAGTTTATAAAATGAAAAATTTATTTAAAATGTGCCTAGATTCACATCTACTAAATCAGATAGACTTCTAACTGTTGACTCAGTAGAAAACAGATGTCTAAAATCATTTTGTTGATTTGGCTTAACTTTTCCTACACGCTTTCATTACTTACAGAAGCAGTAGTAATGAGGTACCTAAGTCCTGTTTCAAGTTTCTTATAACCAGATTTCTACCTATTTAGAGAACTAATAAGTTTGACTTCTTAAAATCACACCTGTGCGCAAAAGCTATTGAGTACACTGGAAGTTAAGCAGTTAGTTGCTATATGTGTAGGGATAGTTTTCTGTCTTTAGCTGAAAAAAAATCAAAATTTTCACATTAAATAGTTACTAATTAGTTATCAATATTTACCAGATATTGAGTTGTGAACAAGTGTTTTAAAGTGTTTTGTTGCCTTGTTTAATTGTAACCTTCTTTTGTGCTATTCAAAGCATTTTTTTTGTTTGTTTGGAAGCTTTGCCAGGTTTATATGTTGTGTGATTTGGTTGCCATATGTCTTTGAAGTGATGAATTGATAACCCAAAGTGCAGCATCAGGAGAGGGTGTCTTTACTGATGAGTCTGAAAGATCAGGTCTGGACCTGCAGTCTCGGAGACTTGTGCTGCAAAATCCCTTTTACACGGGCAGATGGCGAATGGAGACGGCTTGTACACCCAAAGAGTGCAGGGCAGGGCAAGCCAGGGAAAGAGCTGGTGCTAAAGCTAGTTGTTAGAGCACACCAACTCAGCAACTTGCTAAGTGCCTAGTTATGGGAGCTCTACCAGAGCTGCGTAAAGGTGTGTTTTGCTGATGTTATTGCCAAATCACAATTGTCCAACTTCAGGTAATAGCTCTGATTTAACAAACTAAAGGATTCCAGACTTGCCTAGTCTTCTGTAATTACACTCATCTTGGGCAGAGTAATCTCTTCCCTAATTCTTCTTCTGAAGAAAATCCCAAAGTATGGATAATGAGTATGAAACTGTGAGCAAGCAAATAGCATTAGTGATGTTGACAGTGTGTCATGGAAGAGAATGATTAGTAACAGTCTTTTTCTGTGGTCTCTCTCCCTCTCCCTGTTAGCTAGAAGAAGCTAAGTGTGTTTTTAAGGGCATTTTAAAAGCAAATTTCTCCGAGCAGATTTCCAACTAAAGCTCTTAGGGAGGTAGTATTTAGGAGGAGATATCTCAGGCTGGAAATTTAACTGTGCTATTAGGTCTTTAGTTAGAGTTTGAGTTTATTAGGACTCCTGGATGGCCACAGGAGTCAGTGTGCAGGGAGCCCTTTATAAAACTAGGGTCTGAGTGCCTCAGTTTTTGAATTTGATCGCTGTGAAAGAATTGCTGTGCAACATGGAATGGACTAAGTCTGTTGAATTCTGATAAGGTTTTAGGGAGTATTTAAAAACACCTTAGAAAATGTTGGTAAGGAGAGAGAGAGAAAATGGAATGCAAGAAAATACAATTCTTTAGAACTTTTTCATGCCATTTTACCATTTCTGTGTGGGTTTGTTTTAATGACTCTGTTTGGAGATATTCCTAAGGAGATTCCTTTGCAGAATATCTACTTATTATAGCAGAAGTGTTTGTACTAGTGTTTCACTGTTTTCAGTATTTTCACACGTTCAATTTAAAAAAATTATTCAGAGTTTAACAGTTCTCTGGGCATTTAATATTACAGATTAGATAAGAACTGTATTTGTACTAATGAGATGGTACTTCTCAGGAGAGTGAGAAATCAGCTATCTTGGATTTGCCTTTGTAGCCTGGGTTGTAGAAATCCCTAAGGGAGTTATTCAAAATGACAGCCCTACCTCCGTGTTTTTGGAAGGATCATTCACCTGACTGGAGGGCCTCAGCTCTGGAATGTGCAGTGCTCTGCGCCCTGAGGAGCGCGGCAGGACAAGGCAGTTGTTAGAGCCTTTTAGTGAAGTGTTGTAGTTGCACAGCTGAAATCACAGTAATATAAAGGTAGGTACTTTGTTCAAAGGTCCTAAGCATTTTATAGCTTTGTTTTTTTTTTAAAGCAAGCATGCTTGCAGTCTGAACATAATCGTTAGAGATACTAATACATCATAGAGATATGCTCCCAACCTAGATCTTACAAAATTTTCCAAATATTTTTTTTTTTCAGTTGCAATCATGGCAGCTATGATGAGATTTCACTTCTTTTTTTTTTCTCTGCTGGAGTGTATTATGGGACACTTAGTCTTGTGGGCCCCTGTTTTATCCATGCTACACTGGTTAGATATGCTATATTGCATTGATTAGATTAAATTTGCCTATAGTGAGTTCTGGGCATCCTTAGAACGGCTGCATTTGAGGAATAAAAAATGAGGTTTAGCTACTGTTGGCAATGTGAAAGGGGATACGTGCTCTGGTGCTGTAAAGAACCTTCTTTCCTGAAAAGAATGAAGGAGCACAGTAAATACGAAAGGAGGAAGGTAGAGAATCTGCATTTTTCATTGTCTGATGGGTTTTGCTCAAAAGGGGACTGATGCATTGAGCTTGTGATCTTGACATAGCATGAACAAGGCTGTTATTGAAAGGAATGTTATTGGCTATTGCAGGTGTGTATCCCAGCTCAGTGACATGAGATTGTTCCCAGCAGTCGTGTGCTTGGCTGATGGAAAGGGAAATAATTATGAGAAAGAACTTCCTGAAAACTTGCAATACATAACAACACTTTTATTCATCAGGAAAAGTCCTGCCTCTTCCATTCTTAGAACAAGGATTCTCTTATGAGTCCAACTCAGTCGTGAAGTTTGTCCCAGCCTTTGAGAGAATATTCTTTATGCTGAACTTAGCACGGGAGGAATAAACTACATCTTTCTTTCAAGTGAATTGCTACTTTCACCCAACAATTAGTAGCTTGGTGCTCTGGTGGGACCTACAGGTGAGACTAATGAATACTTCTGAAAAAAGGAGGGGCTGTCAGGTGCTCTTAGTGATGGCATGGGAGCTTCTTTTCTTTTCCCTGCCCCTCTCCCTGCTTGGAGATGTTCTATGACTGAGCCCTTTTTGGAAGGTAGGTTTAGAAGTGAAAAACCCTGCAGATCCTGAACTCAAGATTGGCTGATGGTGTTTCCTCTGGGTATTGAGTTGTCCAACACCCTGTGGTACCTCAGCAGTTTGTGCTGTTTCCTCTCCTCTCCCAGCTTTACCAGTGATTTCCCAGACTTGGCTAAGAACCTGTAGTGTGAACAACTTGATTTTTCCTGTCTTCAGTAATCTTGCAGTGTTCAAAATAACACCATGCCAAACAGCTGAGCTTTGCCAGTGAAGACATCCCAGGGGTATTGTAAAACTTCAAAAACAATGTGCTGTTCTAATGTAGCTTGTTTCTGGAAAGCGTGTATCTTTTTTTCCTGGTTGAATTGCTTAGTATGTTGCTTGCTTTATAGTGACCAGGACTTTTGATGTTAAATTATGTAGGACCTGAACCAGTAACAGAAAGTGCCCCAAAGAATTAATATGTTTCGAGCTTTCCATTCACTGTAAGGAAGTGGACAGTTGCCTCTTAATTTCCTGAATGTAAGTAGCAGTTGTTGCAGTAAAACACTATGATCTGTGAGGAAACATGGACTTTTAGTCCTTTCTTCTTCTTCCTTCTCCAAGAAGATGTTAATGGTGAATACTATATGGTTTTCAGTAACAGGACAGATAATTTTGGTAGAAATCAAGTTGTTTGCTAAGACTCTTATGTCCTTTGCTGTATGTGTAAAATAGGCCTATTTATATAAAGTTTACTACAGATGTTACTCTTTGAACTTATTAGACCTTGAGCTTTCTGAAGTTCTGTATATCCTCTCACAGGGCTATGTGTATCACTGAGCTTCTAATGCAATATTTGTTGCTTCTTTGGCTTCCAAGAAAGCCCTCAATTACCTGAAAATAACTGAAATCAGGAGCTTGTTATTACTCTTATTGTGGCTACTGGTTATTAGAATATGTAAAACTTAAGGGAAAAAAATTATGATTAAAATATACTTACTGAATTAACTAAATATTTTCTCTATTTCATAATGAGGAATGAGCCAATCCTGGATACTTGCGTATATATGTCTAACTAGCAGAAGATATCTGTTTTGTGTTCCTATATGGTGTTAAGAAAGGTGTTAATTTAAGATGTGTTCATATTGACGTCTTGAGTGAAATGAGGTCTTCTATCCAGGATGGGGAAATATTTCAAATAAGAAGCCAAATCTGACAAATCAACTCGCTGAAGCAATATGCCTGATTTGCAGTGTAGATATAACACAGGGTAACTAACCAATGTTGTGTGTGTGTGTGTATATATAAATATGTATATTCATAGACACAAGTATTTATATAATATATACCATATATTATGGTATTTTATATATTATTATATTTCGTATATTGCTTTATGTGTATAATACATATTTTAATACTGACTAATACTTAAAACTACAGGGGAAAAGATTTACTGCTTTCAGAAAGTTTGAGACCTAAATGAGTGACAAATGATCTCAGTAGACATTTGAAGAGAATAATTCATGGTGCCATATGCTGAAATGAATACATGTGGCAGGCTGCAAATGCATTCATGGAACTGTTTTCAGGAAAGTCTTTCATGCTATTCTGAGTACGGGTGATTTGTATTTGGAGTGATCTATTTTGTTCATATTTTAGCTATGCTTTTGTTTTGATTTTTAATATACAAGGTATATTACTACATTCCTTTCTCTACTAAGAGGATAAAGATTCTTACGAAGCTCATATCTAGCCATGCTATACTTAGGGAGATCCAAGATGGTAATCATTAGTTAGAAGAATCTTTACATCTTTGTGGATTTCAGATCAGGACAGAAGGTGAATGTGCAAATGCTAGTAGTTGCCAGTGAGTTCATGACACTTGAATCTACTGTCTGGACTTATATTGCCATAGATTTCCTCCAAATTTAAATGACATATTTGATTTAATGCTCCCAAGCCGTCTTTTGTAACTGGAAAGATAAACGGTTGTGCCAATAATATGTTGTTCTGTATGTACTGATCTCTTAATAACCTACAACCGTAAAATAGCAAACAAAAACACTAATAATTTATTTTCTCTTGGCATTATAGAAGCCAGATTTTGAAATGTGCTTTGGGGAGTAATGATTTTTCTCTACCAGTGAGTAGATTTTTTTTTTTTTTTTAGTTTTTACCCTTTTTATTCTCCTGTTTTTTTCTAGTTGCCAGACAGACAAAAATGTCTTCCCATTCATATATCCCCTGCAATGGTCTGTTAATAATGAAGTCAGAAGATGTGTTTGCCGTTGGTTTACTATGTTTTGTAAAAGTAGCTGGTGACAGCATGCACAGCCACTGCCTAAAGTGATATTTTTTTGGCTGTTTGACAGATGTGGAGTACTTGACTCCATAACTAGTACTGAGGCTCTCAGTGCCCTGCAGTCATCCTGCAGAATTCAGGCCAACCCCCTTGTATGGAAAATGTGGTTGTTGCATGTGCCCATATTGTCATCTTTTTATCAGCCCTTTCTTCATCCAGGGTGTTTTAGTAGCCCCGTTTAACGGTGGTCTTGCAGCTCCTCTATCAGTGAAACCAGAATCTAGAGAAAGGTAATGTGTCTTGATGCAGAAGCCAAAAATTAAATATGATATTTCATATGTTTCTTGATAGCATTGCAAATTGGATGAGAAATTGTGTTGGCCTAGCTACGTGGTGTTCCTTTAAGAGTTTTTAGATTTGTGTTGGTTTATAAGTACAAATTTATATTTGTATACATATGTTTTAAATTCCAATTATAGTTCTAGTTACATGTTTTGAACTTGAAGCATTTGTTGAAACACACTGAAAGGAAGCCAAAAAAAAAAAAAGTTCATTTTCAGTTCCTTACTTTAGCTTTGTTGTTCTGCTGACTATTAATTTGTATCTGCTCAAGAGAAATAGAGTAAAATATTGATCTAAAGTGTTTTTTTTTAAAGTTACCCTTTTTGCAAGACTTTAATTTTCCATTTCTAAAACTGCATGTTGGGGTCTTTAATCCTGGGTGTAATAAGAGGATGTATGCTGAACAGAGTTGAATGAAGATGCCATTCCTCAGTTTCTGAGTAAATGTCATGCACCTAAGTTGATCTTGATTTTAGCTAGATAATTGTGTGTTGTTAAGTCAAAAGGGAAGAAAACATTTATAAAATATATATAAATATGTAAAGAATATCCACAACTACTCACTAAGATCAGTCTACTGCAAGTTTGGTTAGGAGGTCTGTTTTCCTAAGGCTGTCACTTGATTTCTACTGACTTACTATAAAACTCTCAGAATAAAGTTTTAGTCTAATGTATTGTGATTCTTTTGGAAAAGAGAGAAATATTTATTAAGCATAAACTAAAGAACTGTGGAGAGAATTTTACATATGATAGCAGCTTGAAGTGCCTAGTTTTGCTGCTGCTTTAGCATCTCCATTGAAGTATAAGATGGCTTAAAAATCAATTGACTTGTGTCTCTGGGGAAATCAATATGTTGAAAGTAGATGACAATAAAATCTGTAGACTGACAGATATTTTTACTCAGCAGAGGGCTTTGGAGTGAGAAGGCAGAAGAGCTTATAAAGAAGCTAGTGTGTCTCCCTCCCCATGAGACATTATGAAAGAAAGAAGGATAATTTTTAAGTAGCCTCCAGTGGTAAGTATAAAACATAGCACAACAGATTGAGATGTTTCCCAGTAACTCCTCTGAATATATATGTCAATATTGCATATAATTCCCTGCCCTTTTCTTGAAGCTGATAGTGTAAAAACAAAATGCCTGTCTAGTGTCTAGACCATGTAAATGATTATTTTTGTCTGTAACAATAAATAAATAAATTACCTGAAACGGAAGTTCAAACAAATACCTTATCACTTTTGTATTGCTATGAATGACATTGATTAAGAAAGGCTTAGTAACAATAGGCAGTAGCTTATAGAAGAATTATTTTTCCAATTGTACATCTGGAAGTCCCTTGCCTTAGATTTGCAGGCTTAACTTGGTAGCCAGTATTCTGGCAATTTTGCCCCATAGAGCCTCAAGCATTTGGGACTCAGAAGGGAATCTGGCACAAGGCAACCTGAAAAATGAGAAGGAACACAGTGAAGTATCCAACTGGAAGGTGGAATTTCCTCTAAACAAAATCCATGTTCTGTGTTACTGCTCAGACATTTGCTGTCCCTTGGATAGGATTGCTTTGAGCATTTTTTGTTGTTTTAAGATGTGTGGCCTCATCCATGGGGATTTACAAAAGCTGCTCCTGGAGTGGATGCTTCTTAGAACCACATTCAGGATTGACTTTCAAATTGGCCAGATTGGACCAGCAAGTTCTGAATTTGCAGACTATTAGAATAGCATGCAAGCTTTACTAAAATTCTGCTCATATGAAATGGTTTGCAGGAAGAAAAGATTTTTTGTGTGTGTGGTGTGCAATCATTTCCCAATACTTTTAACCGGTTTTATTTACTTATTTAAAATAAAAATCAGGTTACACTTAAAAAAAAAAAAAAAGTGTCATGTTTTATTTACTCCAAAGGCTGTACTGGATTATTTTATGTTAGAGGAATAAAAATTGTCTATGCATCCCTGGGAGTTTTATACAGTAACTTTGTTAGGAAGACTCAATTACTTGAACTAGATACTTTCATTCTCCCTACTTGACTTCACATTTCATTGCATTGTGTTTACAGTAGTTGAGAATTAAAATCCCTTGAGAGAAAGTCTGAAGTGCTGTGTGGTTGTGGGGGGAAAAAGAAATCCTATCCATCTGCAATTGTTTATTGCTTCAATTTCTTATCATAAATAACATCTTGACCACATAGCATAGACACAAGATTACAGGAGTGGTCTCTAAGATGAAACTTTATTAGTTCCTCTTCTGTATGTTTCCCTTTCTTGTGGTAATCCATACATGTGAACACTGGCCTAGGGAGCAGGTTTTCTTAATCCTTTATACATTGCTGAGATGCCATTGCCATCCCTTTCTAAAACAAGTAAATTTACAGAGAAACAGGTCTATTTAATGTCTTTTTATAGGATGCCTATCTACTCTCTAAATGAAAAATTATTTCTTTGATCTTACATTCCTCTCCCCTCCACTCCTCCTCCCAGCTAAATGATGTGTGTATCAGAACACCCAAATTGTTTCCTGCTCCAGTCAAGAAGAAAGAGGAATTGTGCAAAACAGTAAGCCTGAAGGTTTCTGTGGTGTTCTGTTTTTCTTTTCTTTTTTAATTTGTGTGTATATGGTCTTTTCTTTCCCTCTGATGACGTTAAACAGAAAGTCTTCCTTAGAGTGACTTAGTTTTTCCTTTGGGAATAATCCTTAAAGGCAACAAATATCTTTTTATATTGATGCCCGGATAGGCCTGACAAAGCCACCTTGCTTAGAGACTCGGAAAATCAATTTAATCTTGCAGATTGCAAGGTGAAATTAAGACATTTCCCCCTTAACTTCTGCATTACTGACTCTCTTTTTTGGCTGGATTATGCTTTTGTCCTATTATAGGGTGTACAGATTTGTTTACTGCCAATTAAGCAGACTGTTTTTCATAGTCATTCCTTGTGTGTGGAAAGTTCTACACGTGAGTGACTTTGCAGCTCTGAGTTGTCACCTTTAAGTACTGTTCTAAACTTTTTCTGTTTTTTTTTTTTTTCTTAAGTATGTGTCATTTCTAGTGCTGCTTATAATGTTTACTAATTTTGCAGTGGCTACGAAAATCTGTCCTTTCAACATTGCCATTTCATCTGTGCCTTATTCTGTTTTTACTCTTTCTTCTGAGAGCAAAGAAATTCTGATTTGAATTTCTAGTCTCTGCAGAAGAATATGCCTCATGAATAGCACTTATGTACTACAGAAACTTAGAGATCCCAAATACCTGTTTAACTTCAGATTCTCACTGGGATACTTTAGGTCTGTTCTATTGCAGCTGCTCTGGATAAGGTCCTTAAAACAAAGATTTATGGCCTTAGTCTTTATTCCTCTGTTTGTATGAATATTAGATACTGTACATTTTTACTTATGTTTGCAGTGAGCCTAAGATCCTAATGGTGCTAGGAGGGTCAGAATTTGGATGGGAAGCCAAGCACAAGCTGCCAACTTCAAGTCTAAGTTATCCAGTTTATACATTTTGTTATTTGTCAGTGGAGTTGTGGTAATTTTGTAGGGTGCTCCAAAGCAAACGCTATGAAAATAAAATGGCACTATCATTGGGAAGTGAAACAGGAGCCTGGAACTTAGAAAAACTTGCCAAGTAACAATCTTTTCATCAGTAAATGGTCCTGGTTTTCATAAACTGCAGTTAAATCATAATGGAATTTGGAGCCAGTGAAGGGAAGAGGAATTCTCTTGTTGTTGTAAGTCAAAAGAACTTCACTGGACCAGGGCCTAGGCAAAGACTATTGATCAGCTGATGCAGAGCTACTAAGAATTTTCCATTTCTTGACAGTACCCCACATAAACTAAAAAATCTGCAAAGAAACATTACCAGAAGATCTGAAACCTGGTGATTCTGCCTAGTTTTGGGCTCTTGTTGCCAACAGTTGGAATGTTTTATATGGCAAACAACATTGGCTTTCCATAACATGTATTGGGAAAAGTGGATGGAAAGGTTAGATAAAAAGCATAGGGAGATGGAGAAGAGAAAATAGTTCCAAATATTAAGTTCAATGTAATTGTCTATTACCTTTCTTGTGTCATCTGAGTTCTTAGTCATTGACCTGCTCCAGGTGTAAGCTATGTGGGAACAATGCTAAGCAAAGTGGGAATTACCCTGACAGGTGGAACCAAGGCTTATATAGGCTATATACTGGAACCAAAAAAGGTAAGGAGGGTACTGCCAAAAAAAAAAAAAAAAAAGGTGAGGTTTTGCAAAGTTGTGTTTTGCAGTGATTTGTGGAAGTGAACTTCCGTATGTTTTGGTTGAGCTCTTGGCATATTATGTTAGAAAGAGGAGGAAACCTACACATGATCAGAAAAGCTCCACAAAAATATTTGTGCCAGGCTGTGTTCAGTGGCAAAGGAAGGAAAGATCAAAGAGTTTGAGCAGTTTTTCCCTACTATGAAGGTTCCCTACTAACCTTCACGGTTCTCTTCAAATCCCATACCTTAACCAGAATATATATAATCTTTTGGTCTGTAGCTTAGGTATCTTATATAAAATTGCATGAGCTTATTGTAATTTCTCCTAATTTGCTGCTTATATATCTATAATATAATTAAAAATGGAACTTGAACTCTGTTTCTGATGCTTTTGCTAAGGACATGGATTTGCAGCAAAATTTGCATAATAACATTTGCTTTTGTCGATGTTCAGAGCAGGAGTATAATTAAAAAGGTGAAAGGCTTAAGAGATGATGGTTCATAATGTACTTATTAAAACTCTGAGTAAAATAAAATGTCTAAGGAAAAAGGATTAAGCTGCTTTAGTGTTTCATTTTTGATTTTTCTCATTATACGTATGGTGAACAGATGACTCAACAGTGTTATAAGAGAAAAAGCATCCTAAGCTACTGCTGCTTGGGCAAACCTATTCAACTGGAGTTTTTAACAGCTGTTCCCAAGCTTCATTAAGGCTCATTATAAGTTGTCATGTAGTAGAGAGCTTAGATTTTCAGATGATCTGTGCACAGCAGTAAAGATAAAAGTCTATCTTAAGGCTGCACTAAAAAGAACAGAAGATGGTACATATTAAAAATAGATTACTGAAATTTCCTAATTAGCTAGCATAGACCTTAAAAGCAAAGCAAAATCACTGAGTTTTAAAGGGAGATAGGGAAAAATGACTCATCTATGGCTGGACTGCTTATTGCTCAACAATGACACAATCATTAATAAGGATCAGTCACCAATTATCTTTTGATTAATATATACATATGTATGCACACATATCTTGGATTTCTGCAAAACCACATGCCCAGCTGGTCTGTTGAAGAATTTTCTTCAAATCTGGTTTATGTGACAACAGAAAGGAAAATGTTGCAAAATGATTGATTATAGAATTGATATATTCCATGAATTTAAGTGTTGAAGTTAAATAAAATTTCAAATGTGAATAATTCCTATTTTTTGAGGTGGAGGATAGAAGGTGGGGATAGTAACCCAGATTTCAGTTTTGCAGCAGCTCAATTCAATTTCCAGATCTCAGCCTCTTGAGTTGTTAATTTTTGTCCCTCCTCTGTTTTGAAGGATGGAACTTGTAAAGAGTTTGAAGACAGCTGGAATATTCCTTGCACATTGAAGGTAGAAAGGGAGAAGTGATGGAGTGGAAAAGAAAAAAAAAAAGGTTATTCCCATCAGAGAGGCATGATGAAGAGGTGAATGGATCCTCAGCAAGGAATGGCTGCTGAGTAACCCAAAGAATTAATGCTACTCATTTGCTTGAAGTGGTGATCGTGGTAGAAAACTTGAGTCTGTTCTGACTATAGTACCTTGGAGGAACAAGGAACAGCGTGAATAAGGTGCAAAGTCAAGGACAGAGATCTCCTTTTCTTTACATAGGGGTCTACAACTGCTGGAAAGAGCTGCTGTAGCTTTTGCTTGTAGTTTCATGGTGTGTCCGTCTTAACACTTACAGTGAGGTACACTAATATTTTCAGGCTATTCAGATGATATTGACAAAAGGTCTTGGTTTTCACTTCGTATGAAAACTATTTCTTTTTTTTGTGAGCTTATGATACCTATGCAGAAGGAAACAAAACTTCCAGATAAGGTTCATCTGCTGCTCGCAGTCTGCATCAAAGGCATTATTTAGCATCAGCCTAAAAAATAAGGGGGAGAAAAATATCCTGTTCCTATCATTGTACTTGTAATACTTGATTTCAATGGTACTTGGAAAATGAACTGAAGTACTCTTTTCCTCCTGTGCAGCAAGGACTCAATACAAAAGGATTTCTCCTTTTCAGAAGTGGCGATTTGTGGTGGAAAGCCTGTAATGGAGAAAATATCCTTGAAGCAGGTTTATGTTGTAAAGCATCAACCTCACAGTTGGGAAAAGCACCAGGGAACTTTATATCAAAGACTAAATTGGATGAGGAAGTTTAGAAGACAGAGAATATGAGGAAGAAAAGAGAAAGACAAAACGAACATTTTGTTTTTCTTGGAAATGTGTTCAGCCAGAAGTTGCTTCATTTATAAAGAATCTTCTCCAGGCAGTTAATTAGCTTTGTCATTCAGCTGTCGTAAACCAGATTATTGAACTGTTTCATATTTGAAATTCTTTAAACTAACATCTTGACATTGCCGGTAGGTGTGTTAATAATCTGAAGACATGAGAAGAATTTATTAGCTTTGGTGTGCCTGTCTGAGAAATGTAGTAGAGAGTTGCTTCATATTATCCAAACACAGCATGAGCTTTCTCCTGAAAGGTTCTAATTGCGTTTTGAAAATGCTATTAGCTGACTTTGAGGTGGCAAATAGCAATATCGTTGTGTGGGAGGCTCTGTGTACATAATAACAAATCCTAATGGAGCAAATGGCAGCTTCACAAATGCTGTACTGCTAAAGAGAAAAGTGAGAGGAGGACAGAATTTGTGTTGTTATTGTCAGCTAACAGTTTCCAGCATTCTTTCCAGTGCAGATTTAAGCTGTTTTAAGCTGTTTGGATTGCTGTCTAAATGCTGAGTTATGCTGGAAGTGTGTTGTGAAGGGTCTGATGGGTTGATCTGTATTTGGCATGTTTGCTTCCTCCTTCTAGTGAAATCAAAGTCTCTATTCACAGTAGAGCTATTGATTTCACAGGAACATCTAAAAATATGTATATATAAAATGTTATTTGTTGTTTAAGGGCTTTCTTCCTCTGTCAGAATGGTCAATCATTTATTCATTGTTCTTTTTTCTTCTGACACTAAACATCATCGTATTAAAATCTAGAATGAAAAATATAATTTGCCCTCATATATAAAATATCTGTTTCCTACAGAATGGAATATATCGTCTTTTTCATCATTTAGATCCTACTGTCCTATCCCATTTCCTGGTCTGACTACCAATTTTGTCCTCTGGGTTGGCTGGTCACTGTTAACCACTGAATACAGTGATCTACTTTGTGTTCCAGTTTCTTCGCTAAGTCAGTCTTTGTCGGTCTTTCTGTTTTTTAATTCCCATTTATTGTGGTTTGTTCTCTTATTCCATTCTGTTGTTGCACTCATATGTTTAGATCTTGTCTCAATTACTTTTTAAATGTGACTGATTCCTTTTTTATCTGGTGTTCAGTATGACGGACGTTTCGTGGATCAAGAGACTTTATGACCTGTAGTAGTCCAAAGGATGCAAAACACAAGAAAATACTGCTTAAATCATGCTGGAGCCTGCCTAGACATGATAGATTGTTCAGCAATTTAAATCAGATCCAGCTGTACAATGCACAAAATGTACATTTTTTTACAGAGTCTTGCAAGTTGACCAGATTTTCACAAGGGAACTTCAGTCGGTGATCCTAAGATGTCCATCAGATTTTTGGAGGAAAGATCTATATTGTCCTAGTATGGTCCCACTACTAGCTTTCGTAGTTCTGTAGTGAGACCACCATCATGAGATCCTGAAGTACATTAGTACTCCAAACATTAGTATTTTAACAACCCAAGTGCTATCAATCGTTTCCTAGAAGAATCCTTTTTTTGTATTTCCAGTGAAATCTTTTTGTCAAACCTAACATTTTTAGCGAATACTTTGTGAAGAATAACAAGACTGTAAAAAAGTATGGAATTTTCCCCTTATATTCTCAAACTTTGTTTGTTAGATGATAGCAATTCTTGTAGATCCTCCTTTACAGATAAGGCGTGTATATCTCTGCCAACTTGATCAGGCTGTACTTCATGCTCCCCTCTCATCTCTGGGGCTTGGCCACACATCTAATTCTATAGACTTAAATCTTTCCTATCATCCATCTTGTTCCGACTTATCTTGCATGAATAGCCTATTCCTGTGAGATGATATTTAAGCTCTCAGTTTCTCTTTTTAAGCCTCTTTTGACAAGCCACTCATATGCTTGAATTTTTCTAAAAATCATTTTCCTTACAAGTTATTGTCTACTGTAGCTTTCTTGTCACTTGCCTGCAATAGAAGTGCAGTTCTCATTTGATTTTGGAATTTGATCGAAGATCCGCTCCCCTTTTTGACTCTGAAGTTTCATTGCATCTTCTCTTCTTTCTTACCAGCTGTCTGCTCTTTTCTTCTTTTTTTCCCTTCAGTGTAAAGCCTGTCCATGTGTGAGTTTGTGTGCCGTTTTACAGTGCTACATTTCTCCTAGACCTTTCTTTTGCTTCATGTGTAAGTCTTTCCATTGTAGTAGAGTAACATACATTAAAGTTACATTGAATAGATTCCTCAGGTACACAGGTGGAACATACATGGATGCGTTAGTGCTAGTGCCTAAAAAGATGCAGATCATGCCTTACTCCTTTAAACTAATTTCAGCACCATTTGATGTAACATGTATAAACAGAAGAGTAGCAGCAATACAGCAGTAAAATCAGTGGTGTATTCTGCTGTAAAAATTACAAGTCATTTATTTTAACCTGATCACACTTTACAACTAGGAGTCTATCATATTTTTTAAGCTAACATTAGATGTATGTGTCCTGAAAAACCTGTCATGAATATTTCATGTGTTTAAAAAAAAAAAAATAATAAAAAAAAACTATGCTCTGGAGAATGAGTCTTAGAATAGGTGCAAAAATACCTTGCAGAAATTGCTTGAATGTTACCTCAATGGGTGAAGTACTCCAATTTCTAGCATACTGATAGTCTTGGGAAGTAAGGACCACTGATGTAACTTTGTGTAATGAATGCGCACGTGAATTTTGTTAAATTTCAAGGAGGCCAGAATTTTATTCTCTAACTTTTTAAAGGGGTTTTCCACATCCTTTGTTGTTTCACATATCAGCCTGTATGATAAATGAAAGCATTCCTACACAGAAGAGGTACCTTTGGATTTCTTCCTCTGGCTAGAATTTTAAAGAAAGATTAAGATTTTTAGACTGCACTTTTCAAAGCTGCCTGGAGGGTTGATTGCCTAAGCTTAATGTAAATCATTTTGCAAAGCTCAGGGTTGCTTGCTTTCTCTCTCTTTGTCCTTGAGACTATAGACATAGCGGCTGCGGTTCTTACTGATCTGTTTGTAGGAGCACCAGACCTCCTGCTCATTCTGTTTGAAAACTATGATGTTCATGTCACTTCCTGGATAAAGGGAGGTTTTACTCCTTATAGATCAGGATTAATATAGACCAGAGAATTGTGTCCTGTTGGAAAGCAAACCAAAGGGCTGTGAAATTTGCTCAACTGTCTCAAAGTTTGCTTGCTTTCAAAGTATATTAAGAATTCAAGCTACGTTCTTTTTTTTTTTTTTTTTTATGTACAGTGTCTCATAAGAGAATCTGAAGGAAGAGCCAGGCACTGTGTTATGACCGGTTAATTTGAAAAATATCTTAGGGCTAGATTTTTATGATCTATAAGTCTGTTCTGATTTTTTTTTTAAGTTTTATAACAGAGGTAGAGAGCATTAATAACTTTGAAAATGAATAATTGATTACCACCAATAAGCCCTAATTCAGCAATGCATTAATTAATTGCACTTCATTGCCTAAGGTCAGTTCTTTATGGAATTATTTTGATTTCTATGAATTTGTGGATTTTAATATGTACCTTAATTTCTTGCCAAGAAGATGCACTTCAAAACAACTTGTTATTAACTGCTTTTCTAGTATGATCCCAAGTATAGTATGTTATACTAATACATAGTGCATGCTGCTTTTGACTAACAAATTGACTATCAAACTTTTTTCCACAGGACCGTTCTGATATCTGCATTAATTTAAATGAGCTTGTGCCACAGGAGAAAACTTCATGCCATGGGTAGGATCCAAAGATGGTACATTGTTTGAACAGTGGTAAACCAGGATCCAAATGACTTTCTAGATTCACTAGGTTTTAAAACTTGATTTGTTTTTAGCCAGTTAGCCACTTAGACTTTACCATGATATGCTAAATAAATGCAGGTTTTGAATGGTTGAAATGAACTTTTTTGATCAATAAATCACCTCTGAATTTATTGAAAATGCTTAGTTTCAAGTCATCTTAAAAACATTTCTAAGTTGTCCTATGTTGTCTTTTGAAGTTGTTACACAGTCAATATTCAAAAATCATATTTTATTCAGAAACCACTCTGAACATTCTGCAAATTCTCCTTTTGCAATAAAGCACTTTTGCTTCCTGAACCTCAGCTCTGAACCTGCACAAGTTTCTGGAAATACTTTGAGTCACAATTTAAAATTTGAGTATTGATAACTATTTTAAATCCATAATGACCAAGTCATATAGTTGTGAGTATAGAAGAGCTATAGGAACATATAAACTAGATACCAACAGTATATGTTAGAGAGTCCTAGACTATAGCACTTGATTCTGCACCAGCCTAGGTGCCTAGGCTGAGCCAGCAGTATGGACCAAAGTCCCTTGTGGGCTATGCCAGGGATATCAAATTACCCCATTAAGTATGGTTTTAGTCAGAGAAGAGACTTTGCTTCAAGACAAATTTCTGTCTGTTCAATTTTCTGGCAACTTAGTTATAATATCATTGCCATAAAAGTGTCATTAAAATATTCCTGTTTTTCTGACATCTTTCTCCTTCATACTATTGTTTAAACTGAAACATGCAAAATCCTCAAAGACATCAAGAGAACTTTGGGGTTTGTTCTTTCTGTTTTCCTGAAGGAGAAAAAAGAATAGGAGAGAGATCATCTTCTTGTTGTAAAAGGAATGATGTATATATTATTTGCTTCAGAATCATTTCTGGCATTTACAAGCATGATATGTGTCTTGAATAAGAAAAAAAGCAAATCCTATATAACTGATTAGTTTTTCTGTGAATATTTTAATGATTTTTATATCAGATTTTGTCCATATTTTAAATAACCTTTCCATTTTGGTATGAAACAGAAGTGCACATATTTTTGTATGTATTTTGTTTGTATCTTTCTTATGCTCGAGATGAATCCTGGTTTTCAGTTTTATGCTTTGGCTTGCACTCATCTGCCAAACTGCTTGTAAGGTTTAGTTTCCTACCTCCGGATTCCAGTATATGATACAATTAATGTGTCTTTTAAATATGGTCTTAGAAACATTAGTTCGATTTAATTGCTCTTGTGCGAAAGCATGAATCTGCAAGCAATTTTTTTCCTTTACTATAATATTCTTCAGACTCAGAAGTCACAAGAAATCACAGATTCTTGTATTTACTATGGAGTTTACTATGGAAACTGTTGTTTCTATTAGGAGGAAAATATGGTGGCAAAGGTTGGAGCTTTATTGATATGGTTTAAACATGATAGATTTAATTTAAGTGAAAGGCATCATTTATTGCTTATCAGATAAGTCTCCTCTTCAGGAGTGTCTTTTTGTCACACCTTGATATTTCTAATGTCTCTCTGTGGCGTTCTCTGTGTTGTGGAGGGCTTTTTGCTCTTGAAACACAAGCAAATGTAACTGTCTCTTGTGCTTGCATTACATTTTTGTTACTTATATTTTGTTGTTGCAAATCATTATCAGCCCCCAGGTATATTATTTTAGTACCACTAACTGCTGCTGCTTTTTGCCCGAATGAAAGACAGTTACTAAGTCCATAGGTATCGAGTGAGGCCTCATAAATCAAAAGCATGCTTTGTGGGAGCTACTTTCCTGCAAAAATGTAATACATTCATGTTAAATATTTGCTTCGTAATGAACTATGATATTGTTAACCTATGATTTCCTCTATATTTTAACCATGATTATTTCTCTTGAAGTATTTATATCCGTGACAGAGTAGTGCTGAAGAAATTGACTGTATAAGAAGAGGTTAAATTGCAGCAGACCAAAATTGCATTCTCTGACCCAGCGCTGAATATGAAGATTATAGTTTGTCATTTTAGGAAGAAGAAATAGCTATTGCAGGCAAATATTTTTGAAACATGTTAATACATACACTATTTGCTAAGAAAACCTACCTGTTAAGAGTTGCATGCAGCCCTTAAACAGAATGAGATGGAAGGAAACAAATAAGTTGGGGCAGTTGAGGAATGGGTGAAATTTCTGAGCACCAGAGGTAGATAATGAACAGCACTTAAAATACCTGACAAAGTCATATAAAGGATGTACTAAACGTATGGACAGGCTTTTAAACAATGATTTGGTATAAAACGTATTTGCAGAGGAAAGGAGCAGGCAGGGGGTGTAATATACCGTATAGAGGAAAAATAAAAGAAAAACAGGAAGTAGACTTTATTGTAGAGAAATTCTTGACTTTCTCTTCTGTGTGCACATATGGGAAAGGGAAAGAACCAATGAGTCGCAACGAAGGAGGACAGAGAATCTACAAAGTTTGGAAAAGTGTTTGAACTACATCACTAATAGAGAAAGCAAAAGAATTCATGGTCAATATGTTGTAAATGTCATTTATTAACTCTAAAGATCATTAATAAGTTTTTTTTCTTAATTCTGTATGTAAATGACCTAGAATACTGCAACTTTTGACAGTGGTTAATTCTCCAGTAGGAATGAACAGAAGTCTAACAAATTTCCAAATTCAAGTTTGTTTAGAGTAATTTAAATGTCTTTAGAATGTTGTCTTCCACTTTGAAAGACTCTAAAATCACATTCCTTGCAGTGGATAGTTTCCTGCTAGGGATTATGAGACTGATTTTACCGATTATGTAGGAAAGCTGCCCAGCAAACCGGACGCTGAAATGTGCCTGGAGAGATGTGATTTAGAAACAGTCCATGAATAGTTATTCTGATGAAAATTCACACCACTAGCTGCCCCTGGGCTTGCTGCAAAAATTAAGGCTTTCCACTCGATACGTGCATGTGCAGTTTCAAAGTGCGCTTGAATAAATGTAGCACTTGATGAAAGAGTGACTTTGTAGCACTGGAACTGCAAATACTTTATAATTCTCAAGGAGTTTATCAAAGGCATTTGGAATGAGTATCTTCAGTTTCCTCTCTTTTTTTTTTTTGGTACAGATTCACACAGACAACCAACATGAGACCAACAGTGCTGTGGTAAAAGCTTTGCAATATTTAAAATCTATTTCAGTACATTTTGTGGCAATCTTATGCATCATAGAAGCCATTTTTTCATCGTCTTTTTCTTTTCTTCCTTTGATATTTGCTATATTAATGAGGCCCCACCATTATTTGAGCAACAGAGTGTGCATATTTGGTCCTGCTGTGTTACTTTGCTCTCTGGGTTTTTAAGGTGGAAAGCCTGCTGTGCTGAGAAATTGCACCTAAGCTAAGTGGACATTAAGGCACTTGACCTTCTTCCCTTTTCTTCAAAACTGTATTTTTCAGAAGATTTTTTGTTTGTTTTTTTAAATGTAGTTGACTTCTGGAGATAGGAGAGGGAGGGAGGAGAGAAAGATGGAGGTGCATGTTAAGGGTTTCTTCTCCATACATCTAATTGAATAAACAGAAATAATCTTGTTTTCCTTTATGACTTTACACATTTTCTTTTAAATATCATGACTATTAGTCAAAAATGACATTTCATTTTTATAGCTTTGTAATTGCTATATGTTTTTTATAATTGCTACGAGGCTAAATGAGAACCAAGAACAGTTCACCTTATCAAGTTGTCTTGGTATGAAGTTCCTTGGATGACTCTGGAAAATGTTTTTGACTATCAAGCTACTGGCAAATCCAATATTATTGGTGCTGAACAAAACCCTAAGGCTTTTGACATTAATGAAGCACCTTGTGACTCCAGCTTTAATCAGTGAAACATGTAACAAAAATAGCCACAGTGAATCTGAGGTCAACCACAAGAAGAAGAAAAATATAGCTGTTTTTGCAGAGGAAGAGCTCTCCATTACACTGTATTATTGTAGAATAGAGTCATAATGCATATCAATCTAAATTAAGATTTATAGAATTGGAACACATATAAGGTTTGAGATAGATTTTCCTGAGGCTGGCGATTTTATTAAACTATTTCTGAAATGAGAAGAAAAAGAATTTTGTCATTTATTCAAAGAAAACCATGAACATGGGAAGAAAAATAAAGATGAAATCTTTAAGCTTCACAAGGGAGTGCTAACAGAAGCTATCCATGTCACATTATATGTAAGTGTAAAAAATTCTGCATTTATATGTTTTGAATTGCAGAGAGTCCCTGGAATAGTTGGTTTCTGCGGAGCTTGTGCAAAAGTAAGTAAAAGGCATTAATCCTTCCTCTGCTTGAGAAAAATATTATGAGTGTTTTAATATTGCCTAAGAGAAAAATGGTTTTTATTTATTTATTTTTGTGAGATAAGCCAAATAAAGGTAAATGAGAACTGAGCATTGAGGAAGAGAGAGACCAATCTCTTCTCGTTGCTAGAATGAGAATTGCTACCCAGGGTTGGAGCTGAATTTCCTGACTCAGGAAAGCCCTGTTTTGAGGATGTGTCAACACTTCCAAGTCAGTACAAATTTGGTCACAAAGATGCTGAAGGTGAACTGTTCTGAGATAAGGCTGGTAATAAGCACTTCCTAAAGGGCTTCCTTGAACCCAAGTGCCTAGAGGCAATTGAACTGCAGCTGGTGTGTACTTCACGTTAAAATATTTGTACCAGCTAGTTGAAAATTTGGGTATAATCTCTGATCGACCTGCCTCTGTGTGTGGTGGCGGCCTTCTCCATATGCTCTCCTGTCTGTGGTCAGGAGAGATGAGTGTATTGGCATTTTTCATAGGACTTAGAGGAACGGAAGCAAGAAAGTGAGAAAATCTGAAATGTGACACTGGTTGGAAATGCCAGATGTGGAAAAAAATGTTGTGCTATTTACTCTAAGGATTTTGTCTTTGCCAAAAGACACTTATGCTGACAAGACTAGATGTCCCAGCAGCATATGATTAGAATTTGTGATGGCATTTGGATGCCCCTTCCAGAACTAAAACTTCTAATGCTGCTTCTGGCTTCCGTGTCAGAAAATTTAAATGAGAATGTCTAATTCTTTCAGAGTGCCAGAAATATTTTGTAAACAATGTTTTGCAGTGGAGAGCTTCAGCTTCTGGGAGCTTTCTTTTGAGAAGAGTTGCTGTTAGCTGATGTTCTGGTTTTAAGCCACTCTTTATGGAGGATATAGG
Source organism: Crypturellus soui (assembly GCA_032275445.1). Taxonomy (NCBI): domain Eukaryota; kingdom Metazoa; phylum Chordata; class Aves; order Tinamiformes; family Tinamidae; genus Crypturellus; species Crypturellus soui. The sequence continues at coordinate 2,134,871 of JAUBNY010001082.1, forward strand.
AAAATGGGATCTGTGTGAACTGCTCCTTAAGTGCATTCAGTGATATTAAGGAGAAAGTGGGAGAAGGGAACAAAAATGTTGCAAGGTGGATATTTAAGGTTTGTTTTCCATGATGCATAGAACAGTCTATACTGTGTATATGGGAAAATGTATTTTTAAGTACATATTAGCTCTTGGCCTGAAGTTTGGGAAATCAATGCAAAGTTCCAAAAGTCTTTTTATGTTTTTTTTTTTTTTCTTACCAAGCCATTTCTATGTTATTTGTAGCTTTGTTTGCAAATGCAAAAGGACTTATAGTAATGATAAACCATATTTGAGTTGTTGGATGAATTCAGGTGGTAAATAAGCTAAATGAAATTAAATCAAAGGCGTATACAATAAAGTATTGTTATAATCATAACTAGTTTGAAAAGTAGTAAGAAGATACTTTAACTTTTTGTAAGATCTTTTGTTTTAATAAAAACAAAACTTTTTCAATGCTTCTTGATGTAACCCAGCTAAGGAAAGGTTTTATTCATCTTCAGTTGAAGATAGTGGTTGTTTTTTCTCCTGTTCTGATTTAACTGTGTACAGATGGCAAAGGAGTTCTAAATCAAATAACTTATGATTGTGCTTATTTTTAAGGAAGGAAGTCTTTGTCTGAAAAAAGTGTGTGTAGGACATGATATGGACATAAAATAAGACATATGCTTATGTATTTGCTAATTTTGCTAACTGATGAAGAAATTGGACTGTGTTTTGTGAAAATATTAAAAGTGAAATAGGTTTTAAAATAAGTTATTTGTGTAAGATTTAGGTGATGATAATGCAAATACTAAAAAGAAAAGTAAACTAGCAAATTATTAGAATAGTTCACAGAGAGGTGCCCACTGTTTTAGAGTTGTGTTATAGAAATATGTGTGTGTGACTTATACTGAATTATTGATACTTACTAGACAATTAAATATAGAGTACTAGGAAAAAATAACAAAATTATTATTTTCAGTAAGTCATGAATATTAGCTATCCTGAGGATTGCAAATAAGTTAATGCTGTGCTGGATTTAAAATGGATAAAATGTAATGGCCAGAGTAATTATAGGCTTGTCAGACCATCATTAATCCAGGCAAGACAATGAAAATCCTGATAAAAGACTCAATTAAGACAAAATTAAAATAAGTTTTAAGATAATTAATGCCAATTGACATGCATTTGTAGGGAGTAGATTTTGTTAAACTAATTTATCTCTCTTTTTTGATGAGCTAACACATCTCATCCGAAACCATAGTGCTACTGATGTGGAAGATTTACTCAGAGTGTTTGGCTTCTACCATCTGACCTTGTGGCAGAGCAAGTAAGCAAATATACACTCCTGTAGTGCATTTTAAATGGATGGAATAAAGGGCAAGTTGTAGGTCACAGTGTAATTTTAATAAAAAACAGAAACAAAAAGGACTTTTCCCAAAGTTTCCTGAAGTCTAGCTCTATACTTTATATATCTATACTTTATATATTTATAGTTTATACTTCTCACTGATGTGGGAGAGAAGTAGGTGAGATGACTGAGGTAATGGTAAATAATGAAGAGATGGGCAGATGGGTAACTGGTAGTTACTTCGCCATGTTGATCATATGTAGAGGGAGGTATCTGGTAACAAAGAGCATGTTACTTTTGACCTGAAATACTATGTATAAATATATTTTAAAGTATGTAGCTCAATATTATGTTCTCCTCTTCTATGTAGTTCCTATAAGGTTCGTTGCAAGCCAAGTACTCTCTGTCCTCTCTGGAAAGTGGAGATAATTCCCAGTTTTAGAGGAAGACTGATTTCATATGCAAACTAGGGAAATAATGGGCCATCAAAAGAAGAAAATCAAAATGAAGGGAAATCACTTTCAATTGAAGAACAGTTGAACTGAAAAAGAAGGGTAATTTGATAATATATTGTAGTGAGATGTCGAAGCAGAGCATGCTTTTCTGAAGAGAGAGCAAGATGTGTTCAAGATTAAGCAGCTGAAGAGATGGAAATTAAATTCTTTCTTCAGTAAAAATGCAATCCAGTTTGCTTTGTTTTAAAAAATTAAACTTGCTCTAGTTTTCAAATTCCACTTTGTAACTGAATGGCTTCTGCCTGTGGCTGGGCCTCTGTTTTGAAGAAATACTTGAAGAACCTATTATCCTTGGGGGAAAAAGAAAGCAGAAATGTGCAAGAAGATCATGTTTTTAGCAGATATGCTTCATCAGGAAATAGTCTTTTCCCTTACTTACAGTGCCCACTGTAAAAATATAATTACATGATCTCCACAAAATGCTAAACGATCTCCACAAAACCTAAGAAAAATCTCTTGCACCTTAATATTAGTGGAAACTAATGTTAAGCTTATAATCTCCAAACCCAGCATAAATGAAGATGTGTTTGGGAAGGCAGTAAAAGAGCCTCCTTTATCATTTTGGGGCTCCTTAACTGAAACCTGAGTGTTTGAATTTGTCCTCTTCACGTATTGATCTAAAAAAGGGCTGGGGGCCAGGAAGGGGAGTGGGGGTAACTGAAAAACAAGTTTCACAAACATTCTTTAAGACAGAAGAAACTTCCTTCCCTCAAACTCATTTGTTGGTTGGTTTCTATTTGTCATTACTCCTAACTGATTATAAAGATCTGGCTACTTATTTTTTCTGCTTTTGTTTTTTAGGTCATAACCTTGTGACTATATGATTTCACAGACTACTTGTGCTATAAAAGCAAGAAGGGATGATTAATAGGAATTGCTTTGAATTTCCCTCTTATTTCTGAATGGTCCTTCTTTGAAGGAAAAGATAAATAGAAATTCATAGATTGCATATTCTATACCTATTTATTATCCTATATTTCTTTGGGTTGGGATTTTATTTACTCTATCACTCAAGCATAGAGACTGAGCACTTATCACATTTCTCATCCATTTCCGAATTCTTCATCTGTCATCAATTCCTTTAGAAATTGAGAATCTTGAAGTGAGCGCAGTATTTGAGCTGCTATGTGTGATGGCATTATACTATATTTCACCTTATTTTCTCAGTTCTTCTTTATATACTGCATTGCTTTTCTTGACTGTTACAGTAGTCTCAGATAGTTTCATTTGGCATTCAGATGTTTCCAGAGGTCAAAGTGTCTTTAATGTGTTTGGGATAAATGTTAGTTAATAACATCTCTTTCCCTACAGATGTCTCTATTTTTTCTTTTATTTCTTCAGCAAAGTTGCTCTCAAAACTCTTTTCAGAATCTGGAGGATATGTGAAGCATCTCATACAAACTTTATTTCATGCAGTAAACACAATTTTATGGATGGATTTTCTTGTGGTCTAGTCAAGCTGCCTCTGCACAATCCTACTGGCAAGAATTTTGGACCCATGTTGTTCTGCTTATGCGTTTCTTTTAGTTGTCGTTGTGCAGAAGTATAACTCTAGCTATTTGAGAAGATGACATACAGATTCCTTTTTCCATCTTAGCTGACACCAGGGAAGCAATTTCTGCTTTGATTAGGTGCCTACCATGACTTTTCAGGCTGGTTACTTGGAGGATGACCTGTACTTAAATTCTGAGGAAACAGAGTTGATTTTCAGTTGGCCCCTGCTGCCTTCTAAATGATACTTTGGACTCTGTACTTCTCATTGATGGGAATATGGTGCAGCCTGTTATTAAGGTTCAGAACCTTTTAGTTAGTTGTGGTTCTGAATTTGCTTTAAATTGTCTTTGTTTCAGCAGATGAATCTGGCGCTACCTTTTGTGGTCTCTAGTGAGGTTAATATGAAAGGTGAGCTCATTCAGCTCTTCCTGGATAAGCCTGTGAGAGACAGAGGAAGGGATTTGAAAAGGGAAAAACAAAATCCAGCTGGGAGAATCTGTAGTTCCTGCTGAGGGAAAGTTTCTTGTTGGTCAGCAGCTGTATTCCCAGAGGAAAGCAGGCCTCATGCAAACTCAGCATTTGAAGCCTTATTCCTCGGTGATGACTCTGAGGGGAGAGAATTCATTCATGACCTGATGCTTTGATTTCCTTTGCTCTATAAATAATGTGGAATGGGTGGGTTTGCAAGGATTCGGCAGGAGGGCTGAGACTGGCAAACTGATCTCCGGAGCTGGCTAGTTGGAGGTTGCATACCAAGTTTTCCAACAGAGGTTCACACTGTGCTTCTTAATATCACAGTATGTGAGGATATTCAGAGTTTTTTTTTTTTAAGGGGCAGTAAACAATTATCGTTTGTATAATGTGTGACATAAGAATGTAACAAGACCTACACCCTGACTCCTCCTGAGACACAGGCAACGTTGTTAGAACCTTTTAAGGAGAAAAGTCTTGTAATTGCATTCTGTGAGTGTGAAATTTCTTGCGTAAAATAACAAACACTAAAACTTCTGTTTCCATTAAAAGCCTATAGTGAGGACACAGACATACCAATAGCACAAAGACTGTTCTAGTAAGTTTTGTCAAACTATTCTGAAAAGTGCAGCAGTTGAGTAGCATTATATTATTTTATCAATACTTTTATGAAGGGAAGTGCTTACAGTAAACGAGAGCAAAGTTTGAAAGAAGAGACGTCAGCAATGAAATTTTGCTATCAAATCTACTCAGGTATGGCCAGACACTAAATTATTGCTACTTTGGATTGAAATTCGGATTTGATTGACATGATCATATTCAGGGGAACCTCTTCATCCTCCCTCTTTGTTCATGACCTCAGGGAATTCCTACATGATTGCCATTACCTTTTTTGGCAGGCAAAGGTTCTGTTTTGGGATGATATTCCCCCTCCTCCTTTCTCAACGCTCAGAGGAACGGAGAAATGAGCTCAGCTTTATCTCGGGCATATCAGCAGCTATTCCTTAATCCCTTCTCACAAAGGCGCTGTGAGGTGAGATTATGTCTCAAAGACCCTTCTGATCACAGGAGCTCCTAGAAGGGGCTAGTGCGATAGAGCTTCTTGTTCAGGGCTGTGTCTGGAGTGTTCCCACCGCGTTTCCTTACTCGGAGTTTAATCAGATCTACTGTAGTTATAGCTTTCCTGTAGCCATTTTTTTTTTGGATGAAAAAATCTGATATTGATGCTGTTAACTCTTCTCAGGATTATCAGTGTTAAAGTATTTCTGTAGTCTGTATATGCAGCATTACTGACATTATAATATGCTGTGTACCTGTAATTTACACTTGTGAATAAAACTGATTTTTCTGTTTTATGCCAGTTCAACTTAAGTAAGGTAGTTTAAAAAAATTTCAGTGTCCTGCTTTTCTACCATAAGTTACTATTTTACTGCATCAAGTAAATGGAAATAGTAAATAAGTTATTACTATTTAGTTTTACCTTCATGTATTACCTAAAATGTCTATAATACACATGTATTATAGGTAAATATTAGGAAGGTAAAATATATTCTCATTTTAGGGAACAGAATTAATACTTATAAGTAAAGAATGCTCTGATCTAGGAAGAAACATCTATTTGTGAGATCAGTTATCTGCCAGTTCTGCAAGTAAAGTTATTTGCAAGGGTGAAGACACGAGCTCCAGTCCCTGCTGCTTAGGTTTTTTGGAACTTTAAATAATGCATGTTTATTGCAAAATAACTTAAGATACATTCTGGACTTCTATATTACCTGTGTGAAATAGAGACCTAATGGTAATTATATTTTCTGTTACTTTGACAAACAATTTGGATTTTAGCTTTAGAAAATATGCAACGTGATAGTAATTATTGGACACAGTTGTGCATTTTGTCTTTGGAGGGAATAGCCTTGTAGCCTTTGGTCATTATAAGAGTGATAAGGGCGAGAAGAGCAAAGGGTGTCATGTTTTTGACTTGGAGGTATACAACATGAACAGTTTGCTGGCTATAAACTTTTTCTGTTGTTTTCACAATTACCTAAGAAACAATCTAAATGGTGATAATAAGAGAATTTATTTTTCTCTGCTGGCATTTGTTCTGCCATATGGAGCACCATATTTTGAAAGGCTGCCTGAAGTTGTCCCAGATGTTTATTATAACAAAATACAGATGTGTTAGTGTGGCAGTAAATTCAAGGTAAAAACAGGTATGCTCTTTAGATATTCTGGATCTGCTGAACCCAAGGAAGGTAGTTTCCTTATGAGAAGAATATAATGTAGTTGACAGCTGTAGTGCAATAAGCTATTAAATATGAGTGACTGAAATTATCCTTGTAGTGATTAAAATAGGGGGAAAAAAAGACATGCTGATCTCCTGAGGTTTCAACTAGCTTGGGCTAACTTTGAAGTACGTCTAGAAAATCGGTCTAATCCTTTGGCTTTGAACTGCACCAAAAAAGTTAGGAGAATACTTTGAATTAAAAGGTTCAGGAGCAAACTTCAAATTTGAGGGGATTAAGTGTCTGGGTTTAAGATGCTGGCTATGTTCTGTTTCTGTTAGTGATCAAGATCTTTATTATGCTTTGCTTATGATAGAATAGCTCTATAAATGCAAGTGTGATTGTATTAAAAGTTGCAAAAAGAATCATGTGATGTATTTCTCATTTGATTGCTTTTTTTGATGTCTTTGAAACAAATCAGCTGTGCCTGTAAGCTCATTGCTGGTGTAGTCCAAATCTAAAATATTAATAGTTTTACAAATAAGCACAGCTTATTTGTCAGCTCATTTTTTAGAGGTATTTTGTCTAGTTTTTGCCCCTACATTTTGTATTCAGTTAAGCATTTAATTGTTTCATGATTTAATTATTACCTTATGTTAATTAGAAGGTATTAAAAGATAGTGAATATGAAAAATAAATTGGAAATTTGTAAATTAATTGCATGCAGCATTTTACAGTGCAGGAATATTTGGACCAAAAATATGTATGTCGTCATCTCTAAGCAAGGGGTGATATAGGAAACAGATTTCATGTTTTTGTGTGTAAACCTGTATCTGTGCCAGTAACTTTGATCTCAAAGAACTTTAAGTTAAACCTTGAATTGGACTGAAACTTTTTCATTGGAGTTCGTTAATGTGAGCTATTCTTTTAGAAGTTTACTTCTAGGTTTATAATGCAATGTATTATTTCAGGGTAAGTACCAAGAACTATGTAATTAAGTGAATAGCATGCAGGTGCATGACCTAGATATGTCAAATTATTCAGCTGGGAATAAACCTAAGTATTTCTAATGTTTCTGTGCATTAGTGAACAAAGAAAAGAGGTTTGTGTGAAAATCTGTCATCTAAATAGGACAAATGGATATGTATCAATGCTGGCTAGAATTAGAGTGATTTAATTCACCATAGTTAGATAACAATATTTATTTTAGAAAATGACTCTTTGCAAAGTCATGTTTTGTTCCATAAAGGTATACATACATATTGCATGTGTGTCTTCACTCGTGCAAAAGCTCACTGTATCACATCAGGAACCAGTAGCCTAGAACCGCTCAAAGCACATTGTAAGAGTTAGCTGCACCTGGCAGTACAATCTTGTCTAATAAGAGCAATAATAAAAAGGCAGATTGAAAAGCCATCTTTGAAAATGAAATCTAGAATTAAAAATGAAGCTAAGAGGTAAAATAAGTCTAATAATCAATTTAGATAACTCATATCACAGGATTTATATACTATTTTATAAAACTATATATAGTTTTAATATATTAAGTGTCCTCATGGAAATCTTGGAATGAGGGGGAAGCACAACCACGGCCATTCCCTGCTTTTGAAAACTTTTAATATATTAAAACTAAAGTTTTAATATGGGAATGGCCGTGGTTGCGCTAGAGAAGGCTTTCTTCAGAAGAAAAAATATTTTAAGCTCCAGTGGGAACCATCTATTCCTAGGCCTACTCTGTCAATTATAAAGTTATTTTTGAAAGCTAAGTTATAAACAAGCTTAGTGCATATTTATAATGGTTATAGTGCATGTGTTAAGGAAACCTGATGCATTTTACTACTGTGAAGAGCTGAAAATCAGTGAGTAAAATCTGAGGTCTTATAATTTTCCTGAATAGGCCATATACAATTTTCCTGAATGGGCCATGTACAGGATGTAGGTTCGTGGGCAGATAAGCGTACTGTCAGTGCTCTTGCTCTTTCTTCCTCCTCTGTAAAGGGGACTTGTTTCCAAAATTAGGCTTATGGTATGCATAATATTGAAAAAGTGTCAGAAGTTAAAAGAATTGCTTTCCTTTGTGTATGTTATTTTTATTCAGACAACTTGTGCAACAAAGGATTAAATGCAAAATTCTTATGGTACTTGTCTCCACTAAGTCCCAGAGAGGGCAGAAGAATAGTTTAAGGTATTCATGTAGCATCTTGAAGGATCTTTACTTCCTATAAAAGTACCCTATTAATCAGAAAATCTTACTTCTGTGAGATACTGCTTCCAGAAATTAATGACTTTTTGGAGATGTTGTCTAATTCCTTGACTGCAATTTATTTGGATTGTGCAAATGCTAAGCACCTTGTTAGTTTTTGCCCTTACAGTAAATGAAAAGCAGAGTTGATATTGTGCGTTTAGTAACTGTGACACTTTGGGAGCAGTTCTTGTCGCCATGTCCTTAAGCAAGTTGATGCTTGCTTTGTTAAACTGTGTACATTTTTCAGTCGAGCGTTCTCCTGGCTACATTGAAGGTGCTGAGTAACTGCATTAACCTTGGTGTGTTTTGGCAATAAAAGTGAAAATAAACATCAATAAATGTCTCCCACAGCACTGATAAACTCCAAGGGCACAAAGTGGGGCGGTTATGAGTCATGGGGGATAATTTGTTCAAGTACATCTTTCTCTTCAAACGAGCTATTGGCACTTCAATATTGGCTAAGCATATTTTAAGCCGGTTCTCTTTGAACAGCTTATACTGGTTGGGTTAGCTTGGGATTATTGACAGATCCACAAATGTGTGTTTTCTACTGTTATCTCTGAATCCTATTAGAGGACTTAAAATCACTCTTCCTTTTGCTATATTTGACCTAACTATTGACTGTCCAAACAGTATTTGCTTTTAGAAAGTTAGACTTTGTTTGAGCATCTGGGCCATTCAATTTCATGCAACCTCACATTATTTTTACCTTGTAGGTTATGTAGGTAAACCTTTAAGGCTTCATAGCATGAGTCTGGTAAAGATAATGTTTAGGTGTTTAAATGTTTACTTGAGCTACATAATGGTGGTGGGAATCTGGAGTGAAAAGGGACATTTTCATCTGTTCCTGTTCCTTGCTGTGGTGCCTGATGCCCAGCACTTGATGCCTCCTTCACTATTCTCTTGAGTTTTCTATGTTCTTAAGCAGAGTGTGTTGAAGTCACTGTCTCCAAGGAGCTCCCCTGGAGAGGTCTGAGTTTGCTCTGCGCTGAGCAGTGTGAACACCAGTTACTCAGTACTGAGCCAGAGCACCAGCCCTGCTCAAAATCAGGCTCTGTTAGCTCAGGCTTGGCGATGGGCAAGCCATGGAAAGGTCACTTTGATCTGAAAAACAAGTTTGCCTCCTGCCTGCAAAGTAAGGTGAGAGCGTGTATAAAAGTTGCTGGACTGTGTATCGGAAGGATGAGAGACCACTTGCACTGGAGCAGAGTCAGTCAAAACACTGTTGTAGTGATGGTCCTGCTCCTTGTGGCGGTTGAGTGGGTGAGCAGATTCATAGCCTGCTAGTCTTGGATTCTAACTTCTTTTTTTTTAATTCCTGCGTTTTGGAGCAATGAATGGTTCTGTTAATGGGGATGTGCCTGATTTCCATCTTTGACATCAGTGGAGAATTTGCTTCCCAAAGATCACAAAGTATGTATCTAACAGAAAAGGAGAAAAGAAATTTAATCTATTTGAGGTTCAGTGTACTGGTGTTATTAGCCATCAATCTTAATATCTTAACTCCATTTTTTTGCACAAATTTAATAATATGAATACTTTACAGTCTCTTGGAAGAGTCACAAAACCAATTACAGAAATGTCAGAATTTCCATAGGAAGGTAACCTTCCTCTTAGCAGTAGCAGGGGAACAAAACAAACTGATAGTGATTAAAGTGTCATCATATAATTGCATTTTCTTCCAAATAAACCATCAACTCCCAATAAATAATTGAAGCAAGCCATGTTCCTCAGGATGCAACACTTCAGTAGCTGTGATTAAAAAGTGCTAGAAGCTGTTATTGGATTTTTTTATGATAAAATTTCTCTTATTGTCAGATTGTCAGATTTTATTACCTCACTCTTCTTTGGAGTATTTTTTCAGGTTGACTGGGAAAACATAACTTGTGTCAGAGACTGTAATGAGATATCTGCTCCATGATGATTTCACAAGTGATCTTTAACTGGTCTCTGTTCTAGAGAGAAACATATGAATCTAGACCTAAGAATGAGAATTAAATTTGCCAAGGTCTTGGCAATGTCATCAGAGCCACCTAAAACTTTGACATATATAGGGAAGAGTCTGCTTTTCCATTTTTCTTCATATTATCTTGACTAATGGTTTGTTATTTGATGACTTAATAGGACACTTAGTATTAATAAACAATGTAAAAACTCAGGAAATCTTAGGAGCATAATATAGTCATGAGAGCAGGCTGTGGCCTGTTCACTGGGTAATGGTGAAGCATTAACCGGTCAGAACTCAGTTTGACTTCCAGAGTTCAGAGGCATTTTGCAGAACTGTCAGTTAGTCGATCTTAAACTTTAAGCTGTCTTTATTAGCCACATCAAATAGTGGAGCTCACAATGTTGTTCTTGTATTATCTTTTAGCATAGAATAACAGCTGAAAAAAAGGTAAATACATTTTTTTCTCTATAAATTGGAACTTAAATAGTAATTGTTTTGCCTCATTAAATTTCTTCAGATGATTAAATTACTTCAGCAGTTACAAATTAAGTGATAAATTAACAAAACATCTGTAAAGCAAATGGTTAGTAGGAATTGTATGGTCTCTTGGATCTTTTTTTAATATTGCACATATTTTTGGTCAATGAATAGAATCTTCTCTATGTTAGATGTTAGGCAGAGTGTATAGTTCTGTCCAGGCTTTGACTGTTCTGGGTATGTGAAGGAGTGGGGTTTGGGACTTCTGGAGAATTTAAGATCCAAATGGGAGAAATGTAGGTACCTTTGGAATTGGGCAGCAGTTGAGGAGGGCTGTTCAAGGTGGTAGTTTCAAGTTTACACCTCAGAATTCCAGCTACCAGCTGCTTTGAAAATGGAGATGATTAAAACTGGAACAGAATGAGTTGTACATTCATAGCATAGACTTAATGCTTTAAGAGCATTTAGAT
>JAUBNY010001082.1:2169878-2180563 GCA_032275445.1 Crypturellus soui
TTATTTCTCTGCAGGAAATTTTGAAACCAGTAGATTTAAAGATAACCACTCCCATCTTCTGTCTTAAAATGCCTAGGCTCAATTTCAAAGTTTGGAGGTGTATCTTCACTGATGGGAAAGGTAGGCTTGGGAGGAGAAGGGATAGCGAGGCTGGTGTAAAGCACAGGTTGCAGCAGAAGTCCAGCGGAATTACCTAGTGCAAAGCACTGAGAGTACGGATCTGCCTCAGCAGGAAAACTTTTAGGGACTTGTTTCAACTCTTCTCTATACATGTCTATCCTCTGTATTTTTAAAGAGCAGATCTGTTACTTTTGTGGCATATCCAGTGAAAAGTTTTCTCCAAGTCTCAGTTACATACAGCAAATAAGTGTGTTTGCTTCCCAGGAAGTGCTTGAACCTCTCCCTTGGGTCAACAGAGAGCAAACTTAGTGGAGATCTCTGAAACCTGATGTGCTGCAGCTATGCGCTCTCTTGGTGCTCTGCGCTGTGTCACATCAGCGGGTACTCAACAGAGGTGGTGGTGAACAGGCTGGGAAAGCAGTTAATGTTGTATTATAGCTGCTTATTTGCCATGTCTTGCTCCTTAAAGAATTCCTTCAGGCACAAGCTTGGCTGGCATGACATTAGCCTGGGAGTAATTTTTTTCATGTAATTTGATCTGATCTGTTGATACATAAGATCATGTTTTACTATATTCTGAGTAATTGCCCTTGACCAAAAATGCATGTCATAAAGTAGTTCAAATGTTTTGAGCAATATGTAGAGCATTTCTGAACAGAGCAGGTAGTTTTGTTAAGTGTTCAGCTTCTGCAGGTTCTCCACATTTTAAGCCAGACTTCAAAGTAATGATGGTTAAGCTGATGCTTTCAATGCCTTGAGTTTTCTTATATGTACATAAATAGTAGGGGAAGAGTACAGATATGCTAATCCTCTGTGAATCTAAAGACGCACTCACAGTCAAAACAAAATGTGAATATTTTGAAACTAATGCCCCTACTGATTGTTTTGATTTATTGTACTCCATATGCTCAGTGTTTTTAATTAAAATAAATTATTTCCTAAGGCATTTGTGATGTTTCCTAAAGTAAAATAATAACAGAAAAATCATTGTTTTATTAACATTTTGAGTTGAATCTCTTTAGACCAGGGGCTCTATCTTTGTTTTGTTTTGTCTTGTCTTTTTTCACTGTAATTATTCAGTATAAAGCATAATGGAGAATCCTGGTCCTTGTTTAGGGCTTCTATGTTTAAATAAGTAATGATAACAGTAATAACAATTACATAGTTCTAGAGCAGATCTGAAATACAGATCTGAAAACTGAGAGATGAAGCACCTTCTTTAAAGGGACCTGCCACACTGAAAAAGAATGAAGAAAAAGTCCTCGCCAGCAGCACTGACAGGAATACTCATAAGAACTTTGCAAACGTTATTCTGCAAATGCCATTCTAAGCAGGCGTACCTCCGTGAACAGTAACTTGACATTTATAACTATACTAAATAATGCAACAAAAGAATTTGAAGGTTCATGTGAACCTTTCTACATACAGACTTTGCAGTTTCTTAAATAATTTACTGTGTTTAGAAACCATCTCAGTGAATCAGTTTTTCAAAACACAAAGCAAATATTAACTGTTGAATTATATGACCATTTCGAGTTTGTGACAGAAAGATGAGAAAAGAAAGATGAGAAAGAGGTGAAAATCCCATGTGACATGCAACTCAATGAGTTTGGCAGAACATTTCTACCAGTACAAATCAAAGCACTTGTTCTAATTTTTGCAAGGTAAGATATGCTTGCATAAATGCATCTCTTTACACAGAGTTGAAATATTGCTATATTGTTGTCAATAACATGACTAATACGTTTCCCATATTGTGTTCTTAGATTATGAAACCATTACCTATTTGCCTTGATGTGATGAAAGTTAATGAGATATCTACAATGAATTGTCTCATTACAAGTAATATCTTTCTACCTTTAATTTCTTAATTTTTTTTAATACTTGGTCTTTAAATGATCTGTAAGTTCATAGACATGTAAGTGCATGTATGTTTTTGAGGGTTATTTTTGCATTGCAGAAGTGTTCAGCTAAATTTTAAAGGTGCTAGTCAAAAAAAAAATTTTCTAGGAAAAAGAAAGTCTTTTTCCACAAGGCTTAATATCAGGCAGAGGCATTAGGCACATTTTTGTCTAAGAAATGTTACCCCCAAATATTCATATTTTTTTTAAAATAAAGAAATGGGCAATAAGAATAATGGAAAACTCTTTTCTTTTTTGAAGAATATAGAGGACTATGATCATAACTAAGTATGATTTCATGAGAAATTCCAGTGGCCATCCCCAGAGTGTCGACAGCATGACCGACTTGGCTAATCTAAACAGAAGTGAAAAAGTGTAGGCAAATGTGTGCTCTTCAGGCTGCTGCATGCCTTGATCTGCTCCTTGCCAACGGAGGCAATCTAGCTTGCCTTATGATAGATTGCTAGGAGAATTTGTTGACTCATGCCTAAGGAAGTGCTATCTATGCATATTAGCAACACGTGTATTTCTGTGTGTTTAAAATGGTTCTGGAAACTTTCAGGGGAACCAGAAGTGCAGAACGTTGCAGATGCATTGAAGGGACTGCTTGTGTTGTCCTAGTAAAATTATGTGAGTGTTGATCCAGTGTAAAGATAAAAGCAACTACAAATTCACACGTACATATCTACATTTATATACATCTCATATGTATATGGATTTATATATATATGGCTCTCAACTTGAAACAGTCATTTGTAATCCCTTACTATATGTGCTATGCTGAATACAGAAATTATGGATAGTCTTGTGCTATGAGATTCATGGCATTATATCTGGGAAATGCAAAACTGTTTCCTCTGAGCTGTGCAAAAAAAAAAAAAAGAAAAAAAGATTTGATTCTTGTTAAAACGTTGCTGCTGTTGAATATTCTTATTTTCTCAGAACATATTATAGAGAGGAATGATGCACAGATTTCAAGCCCTGTTTTAAAACTGTTTGAATTGTATGGGTGTACATATAGTTTTTGAACTGTTTAAATTATATGTTTATTCATATTAGCAGAGCTAGGACAGTTTACTTTGATGGGAAGTGTGCCTCTGCTAGCAGGGATTCTTGGTGGTCTGGGTGGTAGACTAACAGCTATTTCATTTTGAAGATTCCTCAGTTGATATTTAGAGGACGTTCGTATGATACGGGAATCTCTTTTCTCTCTGTATATTGGTATAGTGTCTTCCTGCAGTGATAGGAAATAGCCACATGGCTTAAAAATATATGTTTGAAAATAAATATGTTGGAAGTAAGGAAAAGGACTAGCTTATAAGCTCGCCCTACTGATCCAATAGCTTTCTGTGGCATGCCAGCAACTGCTTGAGATGTTGTCTGCACTCCAGTTCTGAATTGCTCTTTAATGGCTCTTAAATAATGTTTCACTCGTAACTTTTTAAGGGAAATTGGTTTTCTACTCAAACTTTTACTAGTATGAATAGAAGAGAGAACAATTTTCTAAATATTTGTTTTGATTTCTTTTAAAAATTACATATTAAACATATATTTTATGGAATATATTCGATCAAAACCACAGGTTACTGCCCTGGCTGGATGACTGGATGTACTACAGTGTGACCACTAATAAATATTTCTCTCGCATGTTGGAAAGGTTCCTAACAGTTCTTTTAAAGTCTCTTTGTATCCTGAGTAAAATATATTTGGGAAGGGAAAAATAGTTACATTTATTTCAGACTCTTATTGCCTTGATAGATAGTTATAGATAGTTAGAACTGAAGCATTAATACATGTATGCTAAAGATTAGTGTCAATGAGCAAAACCTAGTTGTGCAAAGACTGCCGTCATGTTTTGGGGATTTGTGCAGCAAGATCATTTTGCTTGCACAGATTTGTTTTCTAAATTAACTATTCTCAAAATTTAACTTAAACTATAATCAAATTTTCAAATGTTACGATAGTGTGAAAAAAAGTTATTTATTTAAATCTGAAACATGAAGCGAAACATGAAGTGAGACTTTGGAGGCTGCCCGCTGAACTTGAGTCCTTTTGCAAAACAAAGTTACTGGAAAACAAAGACAACGGAATGTAACATTTTGTTTGGGGTGAGTGTTGAAAGCACCCCAGACTATTTTGTTGTACTTTGTTATATTGGGTCAATACAAGAGATACTAATCAATTGTGACATCAATTTGTTTATATAAAAAGAAAAGTTGAATCTGTGGGTGTCCTGTTCTTCAGTGAGAAAAGGATTGCAGAATAACTAGGGAAAATAGGTGCAAGGCAGGTAGGGAAAAAAATAAAAGACAACACACTGCTGTTTTTCCTATCAACCTGTTATTTTAGAAGACGAAGTTCAAATTTATTTGTCTTAGCTAGTGAACTGAAGTTTTCTTAAAATGAAATGTAGGTTATAGAAGATGGAGGACAGCACAGTGACCTCCTCAAATTTCCTCCTTTTTTAATGGAATTAGTTTTCTGAAGGATTAGTTCATAGACTGCTGAAGGCTATGTTAGACTCTCAGAGTGGATGCCTGGTAGCTGTACTCCCTCTAGATAGGCAAACAGAAAATAAACAAATAGTAACATGACTATCAGTTTGTGAAATGTCAGTTTTAATTTCTTGATTGGCTCACCAATCTCTGTTCTCCCAAGAAAGGATAGGAAAGGAAAAAGCAACAGTTATTTTTGACATGCCCTTAGGTGATTATTTTCTTCTCCTTCATCAGACAAGGATGTGTCTGCTCGACTGCACAATTCAGAAATTAAAAACTACTGCGCTTATTTGAAAGGCATGTTTTCTTTTGGGCTTTATGCCACCATTTAGAATAATCTTTGTCTCGTTT
This sequence comes from Crypturellus soui, assembly GCA_032275445.1. Classification (NCBI taxonomy): domain Eukaryota; kingdom Metazoa; phylum Chordata; class Aves; order Tinamiformes; family Tinamidae; genus Crypturellus; species Crypturellus soui. The sequence continues at coordinate 2,174,749 of JAUBNY010001082.1, forward strand.
TAGCTGTGACCCTCACTTGGGGAATCAAATGTTGGGATTTCTTTAGCTGTTTTGATGAAGAGATCAAAAATCTCTGAAGAACAAAGAAAGAACCGCATTTTTATTTATGCATAATTGAAAGGACTTACCAATGGGCTTTTAATTAAAAGTTAATTGTAATGTAATATGGAAGACATTCTACTTAGCACTATCCCATGTCAGTTTTTCATGTATGGGCTGTGAAGTACTTTGCATGGAAAGTTGAATTCAGCCCTTATGGTAAATGTCATACTCAACTTTCAGAGACAGTTGGTGCTTTTACTAGGAGCAGCCCACAGATCTGAACCTCCTGCTGGACTCATTGATCTGCTGGAACATATGGAGCCAAAGTGGCTCCATGTTTCATCTGTGAGCGTGGCATTGCATACAACTGCAGTACAAACACTACAAGTAGTTGTGGGACCTCATTCCTGTCATGTAGTACCACTTTGTGTGTGCTGGAGGGAGCTGTTTGTGACAGGGGTGCTGGCACCTGAGGCGGAAGGAAGGATAGGTGATGACCTTTTTTTTCATCTTTTGGATTTCCTTCTGTCCCAAGTAGACAGATTGGGATGGAAGTCTTGGTTTGGTTGCCATGAAGGTTGTATGGATAAGATGCTGGAAGGTTTTGGGGGGAATGGCTGCCTGCTCTTGAATCATCGTGGTGCTTTGCCTCTCATCTGTCCTGCACTTAAGTATCTAATTCTTACGTCATGCAGAGGTGGCTCACTGATTTTTCCTGGGGGATGGCTGAGAACCAGATTTTCAGACAGATGCCTGACATAAATTTCAATTCCTAATTTGGATCTAACAGTATAAATCAGTTTCCTTGTTTCAGGGACACTGGAGGGTCCACCTTGTGCAGCTGTACAATTTGTGGGTGCATACCTTATTTGCAATTCCTACTGCTGTGCTTAAAGTGCTAAATATGCATCTCAGCAGCTAACGATAAGCTCTTATATTTGAAAATTCTGATTGAGGCTGTCTGTGCAGTACATTTTTCTTCATTTTGCATTTGCAGAGCTCTGTTAATTAGCCATTTAACAAAAGAAACCATGATAATGAACTCCTCCAGCTCAGACATGTGATACATAATTTCTGCTTTTTAGCTGGCTCATTTATTTCCCCTTCATGATATTGACCAAATTCCCATTAGATATTACTTCTGGATAGCTCTTCTTTTCTGAAATTGATAGAGGGGGTTTAGTTGAGTGATTATTTGTTGAAGTTGTTTATTTCTGACTCAAAGAAAATTAATTTGATCGTCCTTGCAGCTCACTAGCTTCCTAATCTTCAAAGCCATGTTATCACCAGCTTAAAATAAACTGATTGATTGACTGACCGGGAAAAGTTTTCTCATTTGTCTGGAAATGTATCCTTTGCCAGAAGAGAGCCTTTTATTTTTCCAACTTTTTTTTTCTAACTTTCTATTTCGCTGAAATGTTAAGATACTTGTTTCAGTAGCATTATGCAGGGAAATAGCTTGCGCCTGCTTTCCTCTTATTAAAATGCTGCATGTGCAGAACGGTTTGGAGTGAGTGTTTATGAATATATGTTCAAAGCTGCACGTTCAATCTCAAATTTGAATTCAGCCTAAATGTATGTAGAATAGCACTTTCTACCTTTAACTAGTTTATTGCATTATCATTTATCTGCCTCACAGCATACTGAGTTTTGCAAATAGGATAATTTTGCAGCAGTCTATAGCCAAATCTTAACAGCTGGCTTTCTGTTGTGCTCAGATTCAGATCTGAGCTTTTAATGCAGCCTTTTTTCTAGAATGTCCTTTATTACCAGGAGAAAGGGAGAGGCAACTGCTGCTCTGCATATTTTAGATGTAATGTGTTTTGGGGGTTTTACTGGCACCAAAGTCTCTTGATAACAGCTGAGTAAGTAAGAGGAAGGAGAAAGCTTTATACTAAGCTCAGTGAATAAAACTCCAGATGACCTTTAGAAAGGAACACCTAAGTAACATATAAAGTAATGTATTTAATTTAAATAGATTGCCTTTTATTTTTGCTCTTTGTGAAATGAACCAGTTTATGATTTTAAGCCTTATGAGATCTATGACTGGTCAGCAGGGGTGAGAAATGGTTTCATCACCTGTGGGTAGCAAATGGATTTTTGCTCAGTGTAAGGTGATGCACAGTATTTCTTTAAATCTGTAGTAAGAAGCAGAACACATCTCCTCATGCTGTACAGAAATCAATTTACCAGAGCAGAAGGAAACTGAAGCATATTCTAGGCAGTGAAACAGAGTGGAAAGAAAGCAGTTCTGGAGATAGCACTTGCTGCAAACTGTAATAAAGTTTCTTCTTTAATATTAGAAGAAAGTAGCTGCTTTGAAATTCTTCTCATTGTTGATATGTGGCTTTCCAGATGTTTTTGGTGCAGATGGATTCATAATGCAAAACAGACACAATATTGTTCATTTTCCCCTTCTTTAATTCTTTAGCTGATTTTACTTTTCAGCATGAATTTTTAGGCATGTTTTAATACCTAGGTTGTAGGAAATTAAGTTATATGAGTGGGATTAGCTTTTCACCCAGCTTTTCACCAGCTTTGACTAGTCAATGAAAAAAAAAAAATAACAGTGAATTGTATGTGCTGTGGTGCACGACTGCGCCACTACCCTGCCAGGTTGTAATTTGTCCATGTTCTGTGTGAGCTGCAGAGTTTGCCTTTTTGACAACTTGGTCAGGTATATTTCTACATCTCTGAAATCAAAGCAAAACTACCTTGAAAGATATTGAAAAATGTTACATTTATTCTTTTCAACAAGAAGTCATTATGGATAGCCTTTAGGGAGCCATTAAGAGAACTTTGCAGAATAGTAAACATTATTTGCATTTAACTGTTTCACTGCTATAGTAGCCTTTTTTCTCTGCTGTTGACTTGGGTTAACTCCAGACTTTGTTGAGCTACCAAAGCAATATCATTTAAAGTGATTGCATGATGAGGAGAGAGTCTATGGTCACACCATTCTGCCACTTGTTGCAAATTAAGATATTGTGTAGAATTTAAACCTGTCTTTTTTTACCTTGTAGGCCAAGTCATATATCAGTCCCAAGTACTGTTGAAAATCTAACTCCTAACACTACAGCTACAGAATGATCCAGTTTCTTGGTCGCTACTTTGTTGTTCCTAACTATCAAGTTTTACTGTACTCCTTTTTTTTTAGTATGTTAAGCACATGCTTAACTGAATGTTTATTTTTAATCTGAAAGCAGGTGGGGTGTGTGTGTGTAAAATGTCTGCGTGTGTGTTTATATGTAGGTAAGTATTTGTAAACCATATGGTCAGTAGGCTGAACAACTTGCTGTGTCACTGGAATATCAAAAGTTCACAAGACTCATTATGCTAGGAAGACATCTGCTGTGCTTGAATGTTTACCTGTGTGGTATTGGATTCAAGATGTAATTTTCTTGCTGACAAAAAGAGTTGTTCTGTTGACCAAACTTATTTAAAACCTGTACCTAGACTCTAGATTTATATACAGCTTCCTGTGTTACGTTTTCTTGCTGAAAGTGGAATTCAGCCTGCACAAAACCTATGATGGAGAACTTAATTGTCACAAATTTGTATTAAAATTTCAGAATTATAGGAAAACATGACTAAATGGTGATCTAGTTGTAATTGTTGCTTAAAAAAAAGGTAAAAAGAACTGCAGTGCTAATTATTAATAACCTGGAGTTTGCTGTGTTGAATGCAGCTTGGTATTGAACTGCTGTATTCTGTATTTTTTATTTATGGAATGTTATGACAATAATAGATGTATGCTGCATGAGCACAAATGTTAGGCGATTTTTAAAGGGTGCACTACATATACATATTATATTAGTGCACATATAGAAATGCATACAATGAGTTTATGCCTGTAACGATATCATCAGCGTCTGAACTATTCTTGCACTTATCCTTCCATTAATGACACTTGTCTGCAAGTAGACCATGGTATATGTGCCTCCTTGTGATTAATTCCTGTATTTGCCTCCTTCCTTCCTTCCTTCCTTCCCTTCCACTTCCAGCTGGGGATTTCCCAATGAAGGGTTTCCAGGAACCATCGTTGCACTCGGAGAATCTCCTTTTCTGAGAAGGTGTCTACCCCCACTCTTTGGGAAGTTGTCCTTCTGCCCATGACAACGTTGGACCTAGTCATGGAGAGGATCACAGATAGGAAAGCCTGGGGTTTGTTGGTTATGGGTCAGCTCCCATAGTCCTTGGAATCTCTGAATTTTATTATGCAGGAGTCAGGGCCTGTTAGGCTGGTATCGATTCTGTGAGGATATAGCTGTGGTTATATACTGCACTGAATTAGCTGTTTAGAGTTGGAAGATACCAAAAGGAATGATGTCTTTTAATCTGTAAGAACCCTGAGTGCAGAGCAGGAAATATTTTTTTTTTAATTCCTTAGCCTGATTTATAGGCTTTGGCCTCTGTCATTTCTCTGAAATATTTCTGATTATTCGGTTTCCTATTCATCCTCATTTGAGTAAAGCACTTTATTCCTCTTCATCAGTCTTCCCTTTGAAACCTAACCTTTGCATACCAAAGAACAAAGTCATATTTTTGATAGACAGGTGTAATTTTTTTTAAAAGTCACTTTTGAGGGAACCATTTGCTTTCTTAAGATTCAGCACCCTTTCTCACAAATGATACAATATTTCTTAAGAGGTTTACCTTGTCAAACACTGTTAAAATGTAAATAAAATGAATAAAATTGATTTGAAGCCACAGGGTACCTCTAATAGCTTTTTGTGTTAGACATGGAGCAAATAAAAAGTTTATCTAAACTGCAGATTTTTTTGAGATTGCAGAAAATGACAATTATATTCCTATGCTACTCACTACAGCTTTGTCTGGCTTTAATTTTTGGAGTCAAGGGGCAACAAGTGATACCTACAGATTTTGTGTTAAGAAGATATTCATAAATTATGGATGAAGTGAGACGGTTATTGGTATTTAAAGACATCATTCTTCTAGATGAATATTAATAGGTAAAAATCTGAAGGAATTCTGAATAAAAACTTTTTGAAACAGGGCAACTGAACAAAGTTTACATGATTTAATATGTAATGCTATTGATACTGAAATTATTGATTATTGAAGGATGTACTTCTACATGCCAGATTCTTCCTGATCATTATACAGAGAAATGGTGGCTCATAGCTCAGCTCCTTAAGAGTTAAGCCAGTCTTCTGAGCTCCTTTCCAAGGTGGACATTCCTCCCTGGACAAACTGGATGTAGCCTTCAGGTCATTAACTTCAGCCGCCTGCTCCAACCTTCCTGTCTGAGACAGGCACGGGGTAGGATGACACTGGCCTTGGATAGGATTGACCAGCAAGCAACTCAAACCAGGCCGAAATGGGTTGCTGAAACCCCTTCCTACTTTTATTTTTTATCTCCTGAAGAAGAGCTCACTGTAATCTCACCCTCCAAAAATTGTGTAAATCTGTTTATATTTCTCGGATGACGTGAAGACTTGATCAGCATATCAAGAGTTAGCACAATAAAAATATTTCTAATGAAATAAATATTCAATCTGTTTGGCAAGTAGAATAGTGGGAAGCAGGTGAGAAGGTAGAATGAGCATACAAGATGACAGGCTATGCCAAGAGAAGAGATTGAATTCCTTTGCTTTCCAAACCTAAAAACAGAAGTAATTTATGGATTTAAGTTGGGAAAGAGATTTTTTTATTATTGTTTTATTTCCTATTGTGAAAGAACTAACCTGTCCAGCACAGATTGAAGCTTTGGCTCTTGGCTTTAGGCATGTTTATTTTTCACAATAGGCAA
>JAUBNY010001082.1:2180663-2192518 GCA_032275445.1 Crypturellus soui
AACATATTTAACTCTAGATTTAACTTGGCAAATGCTAAGCTGGATAATTTTAGTTGTTTTTTGGTGGTGGTGGAAGGGGTACATCCAAAATGAAAACATTTAGAAAAGGTGTTTTTAAGCTTAAGCTAAGCTTAAGCTTAAAAAAGCCAGCTTAAAAAAGTTAAGCTTAAAAGCCAGCTATATTTTAAACTACACTTGCTTCCAGCTCCATTTTCCAACTGCTATTCAGCAAATTGATCAAATTGATTCTCAAGAAAGCTGTTTCCTCTTTTCCTACCTGACAGTGTAAGTTGTTTTAACACTTAAAAAATTGAGTTCTTCAGCCTGCTTCACATCAGACAGACACATTAGTGCATATTTATATTCTGATTTCCAAACTCGGGGAGCTTTTTTTTTTTAACAACTCAGTGTCCCGCTAATGAAGTGCACATGTCTAATGTATATATGACATATGCATGTACGTAAGCTGACAAATATGCTTGCTGGATCTTTCTATGATATAAACAGGTTTGTTATTTCACTGCTACTGTTGGTTGGTTAATGGGTATATATTGCCACATACTAATTTCCAGCTGATTTCTAGGGTAAAGCTAAATTCTAGGTCATGTGGCTATTCTCCAAAGGATGTGCACTGATATGTGATTTCACCTCAAATATGTTCTAAGACCACTCTACTTCGTGCTTAATATTTCCATATTCAATTTTCAAGGTGCATTGTAAACGCTAATGAATTAGCCTATGTGTGCTAGCACTGTTGGAGCTGGCATAACAAAAATGTAAAGATGGAAGGAATTAAATAAATAAAAGGAGTACTACCAAGGACGCTGCAGATTAAAGGGAAATGATTAAATAGTTTAACTGTGTCTTCTTCATGCAGGCAAAATTCAATGGAAGATTTTTTTATTATTATTATTTTAGAGAGAGTAAAGAACTGCAATCAAAAATAAGAGATGTGATAGCCTGGGAAAGGTAATTAAAGGGATGTGTTAATCATCTGTAGTTTCTGAACAGAAGAAATGTGAAATGTGGTTCAGGATAATATAATGAAAATGAGAAGATAAAATTAACTCTGGAAGATGGAAGATGAATAGCCAAAAAGAGTCCCTGATGAAGCAATTAATGAAAATGTGGAATGCATCTCCAGAAAACTTATGGAGAATCCATTACTGGCATAATTTAAATTGTATGCAGGCCAGGCAGTAAATGGTGTAAAGTGTAGAAAAGGCAGGCATTTGGAGAAAAGATAGAGTAGTGGATCAGTGGTGGTATTATTGTCCTTGATTTATATGTGTGTGTATTTAGGGTAATGCTGAAAAGAGAACATCTTGCTTGCCGAATTGTTGCCCTGGAAAATGAAATGTTTGCCGTAAGAATGCCCCAAAGGCAGAAATTTAAGATTATAACCTCATCCTAATCCTATTCTGTATTTTTCTCACATTGTGAAGTATCGTGGATGATGAGTCTGATTTTCTGTAGGAACCTTCACATTTGGGAAACAAATATGCCATCCCTATTTTCTTTCAGAGCCGGTTCACACTCTCTGGACAGCACTCTGACGGTGCACAAGAGCCTTAGCAAAGGGCACATATTTAACCCATTTTGAAGACAAATGTGGAGTCCACAGAAATAGTGCTTTTACTCTGTATCATTCTCTGTGGTGAAGTGGGACCTACTCTGCCTGTCAGGCCGTATTACTCTGCCTTTTGTGCCTATGACTGGAGGTATTCCAAACCTCACTAATTGAAGTGAGAAGTTACTATTAACTTCCTTAACAGATTGTGATATTTCCTAATTCCTTGTGTGTCTATATTACTAGTAGTCTGGAAAGATTTTATTTGATTTCAATTTTTTTTTTCTCTATTGACCAGAATTGTAGCAAAAATGAGAATTAATTTTCATGACCATGGTTATGTAAGCGGAAATGTTTACTTTCATTACTTTCATTTTTTAGATTTTTGCACTTTATTTTATATATCGCCTGTAGGTGGTAGTTCTAACATAAAATGCAAATTCTTCTATTCTTGAAGCAACAAAAGGAATGTCAGCATCAATAACTGACTAACTGGTTATTAGATTTGCATACAAATTTATGTGTTTGGGGGTTTAGATTATTTCATTACTTTTACCTTCTTCCTGAAGGTTAACACTCTGGTTAGACAACCTTGTTTGTGATTGCTAATATGTCCCATGATTATTGAGTCACCTTATCAAAGTTTCTGATTTGTTTTTTTTTTTTTTTCTGCCTTCTTTACAGTGTACCTGCCTTTTAAAAATGGGCTATGGGGAAAGAAAATCATGAACAATGCAAACTATGTGAATATTTTTCTTTTCTGTGCTGTGTAGAAATGTCTGATTTGTCTTTTTCACTGTTGTTTCAGATTTTCAGTCCATGACCTCTTCCATTAGTCTTTGAACTCTCACCTGTTTTAATCTGAAAGTCACCATTTTCCCGTGTACGTATACAAATTATCACAGAATATTTTGGCAGAAAGATTTTATAAGAGCTATGGTATGGTGTAAGAGCTATGGTATGGAGCTTAGGTATGCTACCTAAACTCTTCTCTTTATGTAGTCCTTAACAGTAGTTTAAAAAAATAGCTGCTAATTTTGCAGTGCCTTTTTTTTGGAGGGGGAAAAAAAAGCTCCATTATCCCAAGTCAAATTGATTGCAGAATTTGCCAAGTGGAAAAAAAATTATTCAAGAGAAGATGCACTCAGCTGATTTAAAATATAATTGGACTGTGGCTAAGCAGCTTAACTGAAAATTCATGCTTTGATAGTGTTTTTGTTTAAGCTTGCTTAATCAATAGTTATTTCTCTTAATGACCTGATTAAAAAAAAAAACCCTCACTAGCTCTAAGTTTTGCTTTTCCATATTCTGCGTGCTTTTTTTGACTATTGATTGTAATGGCTAAGTTTTTATGGTTAGAACCTATGAGGAGCAAGATATGTATTTACTTTTTACAATCCCGGTTGTACAATCCTTGCCTCAAACTTAGTGTTCCAAATGATATCTGGATCTATAGCTTAGGATTTCATTGTGTTTTCATTTACATTTACTGCTGTACTAAGAATATTTGTTATAAATAGAAGTCTGACAAAGAAAGTGTCAAGTAGCAAAATTACAAGAATTGATGTTGTCTCTCATCAATGTTGAGATTGTCAGAACTTGTACAAGCTGATCCTAACTATCCACAGCAGGCAATCCTGGTGCCAGCCTGCTGTTAAATAACCAACATTTATCAAGAAGGAGCATGTAGATGTACTGTGTGGCTTAAAACATTGTGTTAAGCATCATTAAAACTGAGTCTCCTTAGAGTCTTATTAAAAAAAGTCCTTTCTCTCTCCAAAATAAAACATTTCTCCCTGACTGTTTCAATTAAGGCTCTAACGATACAAACAAAATGCCTCTTAATTTAGTACCTCACTGGAGAACCGCTGTTACTGTCAAGTTGCAAAGGCAAGTGAAAAAAAAAAATCTTTACAAATCCCTGTCTGGGCAGTAAATAAGACGCTTCAGATAGCTATATTTTCTTGTTTTCACCAAGTCCATCATCCTTGTTAAGTTTTATATTTTAAAATACTTCAATGCTTGTGTTTTGCCTGTACTTCAGTATTTATGTCATCTGTCATCCCCTTTATATAACTTATTGGCACTAAAGTTTAGGATTCACAGAAGCTGATGTGCTGAGCGACTATCTGTCCGAGCTGATTGACTGTGAGAGCTGTTCAATTGCAAACTCATGATGTGAGGTAGTGGTTCATTTGTATTTAATGTATATACACATATAGACACATATACACACATGCTTGGACAGCATACCGGGAATTTGGGGTGAATCAGTTCCTTCCTAAAGTATTTGCCTCTGTTCTTGAAGTACATTCCTATAACACACCCTCTGTGCCAGTGCAGAGTCCCACTGACTTTCTTTTGATCTGTGCAGCTTGGAGCCCTGGAGCCTTTGTAATTAGATGTAGTGGACAAAACGAACTTGCCCAGTTACATCCTGGGAACTGTCAGGAATTAGTTATCAGATCCGAAAGGGAATTAAATCCGTGTTAAAAATTTAGGACACTCATGTAAGACCCCATTGAATGAAAGGTCTGAAGTTCTCTTGGTCTTTGAAATGCTGCAAGGAAGTCCTAAAAATAACAATAAAATTTTTCATAAAATATGTACATTGTCAATAGACCTGACTCTTGTACAACTAAAACAAGACCAAACTGTACATAAGCACCGAGTTTTCTTATGCAGTAAATCAAAAAGCTGTGATAGTCTCTAATGTTGGTGGTGTTTTAAGTGGTTGCAACACAGAGATGTTACTCTAGCTAGTTATTGGTTTTGATTATATCCATTGCAAATGAATACTTTTTATAAGCCAGACAAACTTAGTTATTACTGATGTGTTTACAAGCCAATTTTCAGTCTGTAGATTGTTCTGTAATTGATTTGATCTATGCCTGGTTTGTGCTTTATCTTTTTTTTTTTTCTTTCCTATGTTTTGAAATAGAATATTCAAATAACTCAGAAGTTCGCATATGAATTCCCAAGGCTTCATCCATGATGTTTCTGTGAATTCTAGTCTACCTCTTGCAAGAATAGTAATGACTAACAAAACTTTTAAATCAAATTAAACGCAAATTAATTCTTAAATAATTTGAGATAGCTGGCTAGGAGTGATGAGGTACACTGAGCTTCTGTAATCCTGTCTTCCTTCCTTTAGGGGAGGGCTTTCCTCCTAAGCAGAGACATGATGCTCCTGGAAGAGCTCCTCTTTTATAGAGTCAATGGAGCATCCTTCATTTCAAAGGCCACAAAAAAATATCTTCCAAGATGGTACTATTTGTGGCTTAATGTCATAATCTGGGTCATGTCTTGTCATTGTTTCTATATTAACAATTATTCTTGTAATCAGGGAGAAATGATGTATTAAAATGTAATATGCAATGGATATCATATATTACAATACTCCTAGTGAGGAGTGGATCTCCTCAAAATAGGATGTCAAAATTTCCAATAACCATGCTTAGCATTTGATTCAGTGTGCATTTGTTATGTGATATTTTGTATTTTTCACACCCAAAGTGTAATCAAGGACATCTGGTTCATATAAAGTGTGGTTAGATTTGGTAATTCTACTCCATGTATATTTTGGTGACTCGATTTAATTTCTTTATTATGAAAACAATAGAGATGGTACAATAATATCTTAGGCCTTTTAACATGTACATAATTGTTGTTTTACTCAGTATAGCAAAGGCTTAATTATTGTTTCACTGAAGTCTTTGCTTATGCCAGGCAAAATGCAAACCACGTTGAGAGGAGGATGAATGGCGTCATACACTTGAAACAGATTTCACTGCAGACTATAGCAACTGGCTTAGATCATGCTATTAAAAGCTGAAAATGTATTGATTTCCCATAGTCTCAGAAGGGCAATGCATTTTTCCCTTGTTCTAAGTAAAAATAAACCAATAAATGCTGCATTAATGATGCTATTACTGGGTAGCAGCAGTATGTTTCTTAATGTCTGAGGCCTCAGTCATGCAATCACTTACTTACTCATATGTTTTACTCCAGGCAAGTTCACAGGCCCATTAGACTCAATTGGGTCGTTTGTCTCAGAATTGAATTCACTGAAATCAGACTTGGTTCAGGTCACACGTTCACTCCTAAGTGAATATGAATTTGCTGTGCATAATGTAAGCCTAACCTGGAGGAAGATGTTTAAAACTTGCAAGTAGAGCAAATTGCTATACAGTGCCTTGCTTCCAGTGATTTCTGTGTGCTCTGTCTTCATTATGGAGAAATTTTTTTATACTCTCTTTTACATCAGGATAAGCAATGTATGTTAATTCTGCAAAATCACAGCATACGTGTCTGTAGTTTCTTACGTTAGTTGTCTAGTTATCTATGTTTGCCACATATTTCCCTCCTCCTAGCTCTGACTCTCCCCATATGTGGCCTTATCTAGTTTTCCTTGTGGAAAAACTATAGAATTATTTCTTCTATGGAATTTTATAATAGGGCATAGCAACGTTTCTTTGGCACTGAAGACAAGTCACGAAATGCCTCCCAGAAAAAACAAACAAACAAACAAAATCCTATTTTTGTCAATTGCAAAGGATCTTTTTACACATTTATTTAAATTGAATTTAAAACCACTCAATTCATGTAAATGAATCTCAAAATACATACAGAAATAATCTATTTCCACTTCTAGGACACTCCAGGAAGCTATAGAAATGTAAAGAGATTTTTTTTTTGTCACTGTCAGTTTCGGCTTACTGTAATAGAACTAATGAATTAATATAAAGGATGATCTCCGTGCCTTGGTTGGATGTTTACTGCAAACTGCCTGGCTGCATTGCATCAGGGTGTCCTAATGCTTTTTGATTTAGCAGGATATTCCGGGTGAGTGTGAAGGCCGGACTCCCACCTACATCTGCAGGTCTACCAGAGGATCCTGCCTAGAGGCCCCGCAATCGGGAAATGGAGAACAGCGGTAGGAGGAGGCACTATCTGCAGGAGACGCACTCCTTCCTGCTTCAGCACGTGACCAGGCAGCCTGTGGACTTGCAAGGGTTTTTGTTTAACTTTCTAACCTCTTGGTGCTCCTAGAACTCTCCCACTGTGCGGGGATTTGAACTCAAATCCCACATCAGACCTCTGGCTGCCAAGTGGCACTGTGCCCATTTTATTACATGAGGAAAAATATCACCTTGGATGCCAAAGCTGTGAGAAAAAGCAGTGTCTCCCAGCAGGAGAGCCCGCTGGTGCGGCAGAGCTGCGCTCCCTGGACGAAGGTGTTGAACATAAGCCGTGTGTGTGTTTGTGCAACGGGAAGGGGTGACCTTAGCTGCAGGAAGAAAAGTCATGGAGAGAACAGCTTACTTGATTTAGTGTTATTCTTTTTTTCTCATCTCTCTGTGGCTCCAGGGGTCTCCCTACACTTCCAAACCCACCAGCCTTACGCCTCTGCGATGAAGCGAGCGTTTTGTTTTAAGCAGGCCCTGGCCTGAAGTGATGTGGCAACAAAGGCCTGTTAGGCCTCAGACACGTGAACAACAGCAGCGCAGGTACATGGGGCGTTTAGTTGCCTAAGTAATCAGCATAACCTCGTTCTTGCACACAGAACAGGCATAAATGTCTGTCCTGGATGTCTGCTTATTCTTACAAAGCTTTCACAATGCAGAGATGCAGGAGAAATCAGAGTAAAAGTCACTGGGTTACTGTGATGCCATCGGTTGGGCTTCTGTGGGTCACTGTCAGTAAGCCAGCTGAAGGTGCATCTGGTTATTTTTCTAAATTTTCTAGATGGGTGGTGATGGATGACTAGGAATAAGCGTGTGTCTCGCATTATTCCAGTTCTCTGTCCTGTAAAAAGTATAGACTGGACTTGCAGTTACCAGTGCAGCAGTGACACTACTGGCCCTCTTCACTGAATTATTTTGAATAGTTGAAAATCTAAATTTGCAACAAATCATGCTGATGGTCAGAATGTTCATAACCGAAGGGCCTCAAAGTAGAACTAGACCTTAATTACTAGGATAGTAATTAAGGGGACAGCTGAAGATTTATATCTTTAATTAGGATTCTCAGTATGAATAGAAAAGGTTTCAGGTTGACAGACAAAACCTATTTTAAGTCTCATGTATTTAGTTCGTGTTAGGTCACTCTAGGAATGCCAGGGATTAGAAGGTTGAAAGAGATTTGATAGGAAAAAAATATGCTTTTAATGGGGTTACTTTTGTATAGTAAGATCATAGTTTAACAGATAATAATTACGAAAGTGTCTTATTTTACCTAATATATCTAAGACCTTGATACTTCAAACTGTTCCATACAAGAGAACTTCCATGCACCATTACTGTAGCTAATAGCTGTGTGCAGATTCAATGTTCTCCACATACTTTTTGAATAAAATTTCAGATTTGAAAGATTTAGATCACTTTTATTAAATATTTAGTATTTTAGCATCAATGCTAGAATAAATGATAAAGAGGATTTCTCAAAAGATCTATAGAAAAAAATGTTATTCTAATCAATATGGTGGGGAATTGCAAAAAATTTAATCCCTTGAATTTTTTTCTCTATAAATTATTACCACTAATAATGTATATATCAATAAGAGTTGTATTTATGTGGACACTGATATAGAGGCCTTGAACTATGGTATTAAATGTCCATCATGTCTCTCCTGGAAAATGCGAAATAAAATAACAAACAGTGTAAGAAAACTAATGCAGTACGTAGGAGCTAGAGTGACAGCAAACTAATGGATTGTACAGAAATGGATAATACTAGTTAATTAGCAGATTGCTTTCATTACCAGGTTTGCAGAACAGCTGCAAAAAGATATTAAATATTCCATTTACAGGGATTATATCTTCCATGTGGAGTTTGACAATAATAATCAAGGGGGCTTATGGTGAATGTTAAATGGTGACAGCTCTAGGTCAAAACTTTAAATAGGACAATCAAATCCTCCTTAGCTCTTCTCTTTAGATGCTCATGTATTCGTTAACTGAGGACATTTGCAAAAGTGCACCTTCACTGCTGCTTCTGCCATGTGTTCAGCAAAAAGAAGACTCCTTTTTATGTCTTCTTGGGACCAGATTGAAAAAAAAAGCCAAATAAAACTTTTCTTATGTTCTTCAGCAGTTGTCATCCTGCTCTTCAGATTTGCTCTTTCTTGATTGTGTTCTTTGCCACTGGTAATAGATACAGGCACCGGTGACTGAAAGGAGTTGGTAAGTGTGTCTGCTCCTCAAAGCTATGTTTTGTGAACTGGTGTTTCTGGTATGAACTGAGCATGAAGACTATTTGAATACGTAATGATGAAAAGACTTGCTTGGATGGCAGAAATTTTCAGAAAAAGAAATCTGTACTTGAACTCCCATCACAGCGTGGTACCAACTACTAGCTCTGAGACTTCATTTTTCCAGCCTGCACGATCTTCTTCTAGCAAACCCCTTTCCCAGCAATACTGATTGTGAAAATACATTGTAATGTTTAAAATATCAGAAGTTTAAAATATATAGATGTTTGATAAATGTTTAAAATATATGGAAGATAGTTTAATATAAAAGGAAATAGGAGGCTAAAGCTGCAGGCAAATGGACAGAAAAGCTGCAGGTGTGGTGCTTGGAAGATGTTGGAACGGGTGGCTTATAGAAAGGCATATGTATGAAACTAGGTGCACCAGCTTCTCATTTCTTTGCTTTCATGGCTTTGTATCAAATGAGGTGTATGTAAAAACAGCTTCACAATGGCTTTATTTATTCACTTGCTATACTTCAGAATGAAGGAACTGCAAATGGAGCATTTCTTGTGCTGTGTTGTAGAATTGCAGCTCTTGATGGAGAAGATTACATCAGACAACAGCAGCACTTTTATGGCAGATAAAATCTTACAAATCAGAGTCTCAGAAATTTTCTTTTATTTCAGGAAAAAAATCAGGTTGGAAAAATGCAGTCTGACAAAAAGGGTTATCTTAGTGCAAAATAGTAAGTAATTACATATTGCATATTTTTTCTATTTATAGTGATGTAAAGTATATTTATGAAAGAAACTATAACTATTTGAATCATCTCAGTATTTTGCTTATCCATCTTTGCATAAATGTGCCTTTTTTTCTCTTAAATGAATCAGCCATCAGCAACAAGCTAGACAGATTATGATGGACATTTCAGTAAAAGATGAGTTAGTTTAAAAATTAGTTTGAAAGTGTCTCTTCATACTGCTAAAATGGTATGGTTTTTGATGGATTTTTTTTTAATGTAAATTTTGAGAAAAGACCTAATTTCTCGCAGAAAGACTATCTATATGTAAGAGGAGATAAAATCAGCTAGTTTGGGAATAGAAATCAAATCTTTGTAGGACTAGATACGCACAGTCTCAAACACACTCATTGCTGTGATAGAACTTGGCATTAAGTGTTCTTTAGGATTTTCATCTTTTAGAAATGTGTGTTTATGCAGCTTAAAGCCTGAGATAACTATGAGTTACCTTGTAATACTTCTTTAAGTTGTTTTTCTAGAAGGTAGTATTTTCGTTACATGATCATGGAATGCAATTTAAAAAAAAAAAGGGCGTAAAAAGTCGAGCAGTAAGGTATTATTTTCTTGAACTAACGATTAAAACAAATTCTCCCCCAGTGCTATGAATATGAATGAAGCACTGTTGTCTTCCCTGGAAAGAGAAAATTATGGTTGTTATTTTCTTTAAAAAAATGCAGACATTTTCTTTTAGAGCAATTAGTGATGATGCATGGAGTGAGCTTCTAAGTATTCGTGACTAATGTGGATAGACAGGGCTGTCCCTTGCTAATCACAATGAATATTGGCCTGTCCATAAAGAGCAAGGAGTGATGATATCAAAGAGAACAGTCAGCTATTACCAGGGCAAACTCTTGGCCATGAGCTTTTGCAGATGATAATAAGAAAAGACAGAGATGAAATTAAAAGCAGTGTTAACTACCCAGGAGGCAGAAAAACACCCAATCATTTCTTTGCAGTTACTTGTATATTGTACTGCACTGAGACAATCTCTCAGTTTTATTATGTGGAAATATTTTTATATGGAAGCAGCTCTACCAAGTAAAGTGTGGCTCGAGCAACACGCAGAGTCATCTCTACTCTGGGAGTGTTTTTTGGTTCGTTGGTTTAGTTTAATTTTGTTTTGCTGAGGTATAACTAAGGGGTCAATATGCCTTCTAGAGCACGTGTTTGAACACACAGGTGTGTGGGTTTTCTTTTTCCCTCCGGGTTAGTGAGGTCGAACTCCCTTGTCCTTCTGCACTTCTCAGTAGAACTCAGTTTTTACACACTGTCCTTTTCCACACTGTAGAAAACCCTGTGAAACTGTGGTTGCAACGTCTGAGAACCTGCTCCTGATAGACCTTATGGTGTTATGGACAGCATTAAAGTAAAGAAAATATTCTTGACCTTTGCAATGATCTTCAGGAATTTATTTTTGTTTAGAGAACTAATTGCTTGTCTCTGAGGGGAAATCTTTGCAGGCAGGAATTCCTGGAGCATACGTACATCACAGTCCTTTCTGTGACTATAGCTCATGCAGATGTGCTTAGCTTGCCATGGAAAAAAAACAGTTTTGAGGCTTTACCACTGCACAGATCAACCTGTCTAATCCTGTGCTGAATTTTGTCTTAGCACAGTCACTTTTCTTGGCGGTACCTGAGTTAGCATGTGAATGGCTGCGTCAGGCATGTCTGCGGTACCAATGAATCTAAAGAGCAGCCCGGCTCCTGGAGGTGCATAAGTGATAATGGAGCCCTAGAAGGAGCTGCATCTTGGTTGATTGCATCTTAGGTGAAAAAGATGTATCTAGTTATTAGATGCTTATCTCTGTTACCAAGTAGCATCTCTAATAAATCTTAAGAACCAAAAAAATCAAGAGCAAGGAGAGTACAAAGTTAAGTTTCACACTCTTTAGAAATATTTGCCATTCAGGAATTAGGTAGAGAGGCTGAAGAAGCCTGTAGAACCTAGCATGGAGGTGTAGGAGAAAATGAAGAGGAGAAGAGGACCTGTTAGGGAAGAGGATAAAACTCTGGCTGCCTCTACAGTTTTGCCTTCTTTAAGTTAAACACCATTAAGAGTTTATCTATTGCAAATGACTTACTTGCCTGTTTACCTCACTGTGTACAAAGAAGACTTGGTATTTCTGTGTTGATTTTTGTTTTAACTCTACTATAAGCTCAGGTAAGTGGTGATGTTTCCAAATTCTCTTCCATTTCCTCCAATTTTATTTCTAAAACTGCTCTTGCTTGTCCAGAGTGTTAAGTAATGACTGTAAAATCATGGTTAAAAGTTCACTTCTTCCCCACAAT
>JAUBNY010001082.1:2192618-2210444 GCA_032275445.1 Crypturellus soui
AAAACTGCTCTTGCTTGTCCAGAGTGTTAAGTAATGACTGTAAAATCATGGTTAAAAGTTCACTTCTTCCCCACAATATTCTTTCTGTAGCATAATGAAAAACTTTCAGTAACCATAGTTCTTGGTATCTTGTATGCTTTTAATCTTAAATGCTCAAATGTTTCCACACCTTGAAATTTGAAGGTCTTTCTTTTCAAAACTGTCTTTCCTTTTTTTGTCCTTTGTAAGTACTGATTTCTTCCATTCTCAGTGATTCCTCTGAGTGCCCCAAATAGCCCAAATTTGATTCCCTTGTTAGTATGTGTATTAGAAAATGTGGTGGGCAAACGGCTGGTGAAGTTGTCTAGGGTTTGTTATGAGCAAGCTGAGTCCCCTGGCCTGAATGCCATCAGACTGCAAATCATTAGCACCATCATCCCTCGCATACCTTTAGGGAAAAGATGTTTCTGCTAAGAGGCAGGGGTAGTTTAATTGTGGTTTGGAAAATGTATTTTTAAAGGTGGCTTGGATAAGCATCTTATCATACCTTAAACAGAATTAAGCAATGAATATTCTTTTTCTCTTCCTCTCTCTCTCTCTCTCTCTCTCGTTGATCTGCAGCTCACAGAGGCTGTTACTTAAGAAAAAAGAAAAAAAAAAGCTTAAAGAGTAGCTATCACTGAAGCATGGTTACCTTCTAGTGAACTTGAATTAAGTTTGCCTTTTAGACAAGCTGTCAGAACTGTATTGGAGTTGAACTGCATTTTCTTTCCTATTGTCAATGAGGTACATAAAAGAAGGAATAGGTTTTTTGTTCTTTGGATTTAATTAAGACAGACCAATTTACTACTGAATCTGGGATTTTTCTGTTAAAATAGATGCTTTTCTTGATGCAAGGAATATGTGAAATTACTTTAAGCATTGTAATTATAGTTTATGGATCTTTAATTAGTTCTTGCATATACATTTCTAAAATACCTGAGAAATGATTAGTGGTTAATTATGACCTCTTAGAAGCTTTTACATTAGCTTACCTGCATTAGATTTGTTTAGCCAGGGGCAAGCCTCTTAGCTCTTCCATGCTTCAGTTTTTTATCTGTATAATGAGAGTGCTAAATGTCTTTAAACTCGAAGCCTCTGCTGCTGTGGCAAGGAGGTGTTATGCGAGAGGTGGTGATGCTGGAGCAAGGAGATGAAGAGGAGAAGATACAAGAACCTAGGCTATGTCATTGCAAGGTCATTCTTTTATCCTGAAAAAAATTATTTTGCAAAAAGTAAAGATTGAAAGTGAATCTGTGGACTCCAGTAGCATCTTAGATGTGCAAGGATTCAGGATTTTATCCACACATGCAGAACGCTGTCACTTTTTTTTAACCAGTCTTTCTATGAAGCCGTAAATTTATGTGACTTAGTTGTGAATGCTAAAATAATAATGGAATCAGACAACCTCCCTTTTTTTGGGCGACGTTTTTGGAGAATAGTTGTTTTCTTAAATGAAGTTCATTACAAGTGAGTGGTTTGCCAGGAGTTGTCTTCCTCTGGCTAGCGTGAGCCGTACGCGTAGGAAGCCAGCAGCGCCTCTCTAACCTCTTTGACCCTCACCAGTTACTAAACCAGTGTAGCTTCTTCAGGCTATCTTACCCTTTCATTTTGATTTAAGCCCGTAATGTCACTGACATATGTCTACATATCATGTTATTTGAGAGAAAGCATTTTTAGACAAAAAAGATGTTTTGCTGTGGCTTAGAGACTGTGCCTATGTTTCAGAAGAATGTTTTCTCTTGTTTTGAGCAACCTCTCTAGGATTTTGCCACTAACTCATGCATTTGACTGGAATTTTTATGATATCCTTGTTTTGGTTCTCAGATGTAAGAAATCTGCAGAGGCTAAGAAATTTTTACTACGCCCAGTCTCAAAATGATGAAAAGTATAGACATCACAAGCCAAACTTAGAAAAGCATGGACTGGGGACCTGAAACGAGCTGAAATTGGAGCGTGCAGGAGAGAAAAGGGCTGCTGAATATTGCTCCTGTTCTGCTGGTCTCCCGCGAGGAAACGCAGCAGCTACCCTGCCTCCTGCTAGATAGGGCCATATCCGCAGCAATTCCCGCGCGCTGGAGGTGTCGCTCGACGCTCCAGCAGCACCGCTCCCCCTTTATCAGGCTGCCAATTGCCGGGACTGTGCAGGGATGGAGCAGGCTCCTTATCTCCTTGCGGGGAGGATGGCGGAGGAAGCTCCAGAGAGGGAGGAAGCTGTGCCCCTGCGAGCCTCACGTAGATAAGAGGCAAATCTGCATTCAGGTGGGAGGCGTGAGGAGAGTTAGTCCCGCTTTGCGGTGCTTTTTGTTCCTTTCTGTAGCCTTTCAGACCTGATAACTCTGCTGAGGCGTCTGCCGGGAAGGAGGTGGCCTCTGAGAAAGATGTTACTGGGGCAAGCAATTACAGACGTGGGAAATGAAAGTCTGCCAGGACGCAGCCAGCCCGAGCTGCTGGAGAGCGGCGGGGAGCGAGTGAATAAGAGTCTTGTCTGCTTTGCTTTCCCTTCCCACCCTCTCCTTATCAGGCTGTGCGAACATCAAGAGGGGGAAGCTGCAGAAAGGGAATGTGTCCGTGTTTCTGTCATGGATAATCTGGTATAAGCCAATCAAAGTAGAATAAAATAAATGCAAGAGCTGACAGAGTCTTTCAGAAGACTGCAGTTTTAAATGATGGACTGGTATACCTGCTTATTTGGGACTGGCTTTTTCCATGTCCTAATTAAAAAAAAAATCCCAATTTACATGGTTTGATGGCAGCAATGACTTTGCAGCTGTTATAAGATGGTAGCTATCACTTCATCTGAAACATGGCATGCAGAGAGCTGCATATAAAGGGTGCCGCACCAGCTCGCATTCAATGAAAGCCAGCATTCCCCAACATCAAGGCCTGATTCCAGGTTTTTGTGAGACAGCTGGCTCCAATCAGAGTGGCAATTTGTTACCTATTAGTAAAGTCATCTTGCTGATGGCTGTCCTATAAACAGAGCTTATCTGATTCTCCTTCAGAAATAACAGTTATTGCTATCCCCTTTATTGATAATGCAATATACAGTGGCAGCAGCCACATGTTGGTTGGAGAATAGCTCTTTGTGACATTTTTGATCCCTTCTGCTAATTGTGGCTATAAGAAAGAAGCTGATGCTGTGCTGAAATTGGAGATACAGCATGAAGTGAACACATTTTATACCAGGTCTGAATTTATTTTCAATAACATTGTAGTGCTAGCGTACATAAAAACGCTAGCAAGATTGAAATGACAAAGAAATTTCTTTTTTGGTCTTTCCAAAGTAACATTAAATCTGAAAACCTGGAAAGTAAAGGCTTGCCTAGCAGTACTTTGGTTATGAGCTATAAAGAGAGTGGAAGCAACTCAACACAGGTAGGTTCATGAAGAATTTCAAAGCAAACAGGGAGAGGCATAAATGATGGGTAAAGAACAGTCCTAAATTACTGTGAGGTTGAAAACACAGCAATATTTTTTTGTGTGAGCATGCAGAAGGGTTGTATATGTAGACTACTTTCCAAACTGCCTAGCTGTTTTGGGGAAGTGGAAGTTGTAGCTGCTTATTGATTCTGTGAAAGAAGCAAGAACAGGCACGGATTAATAATCTGTACGAAGTCTGCAGTAAGGGTTTATCCCCCAGCTTTGTTGATAAATTTCCTTACTCAGGGCATGTTTATGAGCAAGTTCTCTATGGCACTGAACTCTTGCCAGAATCAAGATCTGGTGCATGGAACTGACAGGGCATCTTAATTTACAGCCAAACTGTCTTGTAAAAGCATGCTGCACTTCTGAGTAGTAAGTCAATCTCTTCTCCAATGGTCTGAGAATTTGTATAGACCAAGAGCAGGCAAGAAAAAAAGTGTTTTTTCTTCTTTTTTTTTCACCCTTATTTTAAATAAGAATTTGACCCAGAGTGTGAAGTTTTCAAAATAATTTCATAAATGAGAAATATTTCTCCTTTGCTGCATGGTGCCCAGTTTTGCAAAAGTACACCTGTGCTATGGGTGGTTTATGGAATAGGCTCAGCAATGTGGTGTGCCAGGCAGTCCTGATCATACAGTTTCCAGCTGGAAAAGAAGTACCAGAGTGTAACTTTTTGGGTTCCTTCCTTTAAGTTTTTTTGCAGCGGAGATAGGAGCATGAGAGTAAGAGGGCTTATCTACCTGTTGGTCACAGAGCAGTTACTCATCTGGGGCACCTTCATGGATTCAGGACCTGGAAAATGTGCTTGGGCTGTATGGCACAGCCATAGCCTTTGGCACTTGAAGATGGCATATGTGGTATTTAAGTTTCTATATTTATGAATGGCAGCTATAAAAGCCCTAACCTCTTATGTTTGTACCTAGAAAGTGGGAAGTGCTGAGTCCTGACTCTAGTGTATTTTATCAAAAATGCCATTAGTGGTCTTAGAATAAACTAGAATTCTGGCTGCTCTATCATGTAAATGTTGTCTTCATTAACTAACCTGGTTTGTCACTGTCTGTCCTTGTGATTCATAAATTATTTCTAGTACAAATTAAAAAAAGAGATAGAGATTAGAGTGGGGGCAGATCTGGCCTGAGGGATGTGTAGATTTGGATCTCCATCAGCTAAGAAAGGTTGAAGAATCACTGGATCTTTGTGGAGTGCTCTAATTGCTAACATATGATATTAAAAGGAGGTGGAGGAAGACCACAAAGTCTTAGGAATGAGGAAGGGAAACATAACATTACTGTGCTGTGTTGCAATGAGGCAGCTATTATTTCATGCATTCCTTAAAGACATTCAGGACATCAGAGAGGCAGGATTTCCTTCACAGAAGCCATACTGAGTCTTTGCTGACCCCAAGTTGATCGAGCTCTGCTGGCCTTTCTGCTACGAGGACTATGCCAAGTGCGGGAATCTGCTCAGCATCTTCAGCGGAGATCACAAATCTGAGGTTTTGGCTGAGCTTTCCTGCTATAGCCTTATATTCTCAAATGCCCCTTTTACACTTTTGTTGCTAAGTGGTCCCACTGATTCCCTGGTTGGCTTCTTTCTTTTGTTGTATTTAATAAATGTTTCACTAGCGGTTTGAACATGGTTTGCAAGGCACTTCTCCATTTTGTTTCAAGCCTTCTTAATTTCCAGTTGCTGTTTGACCTCTCTTGTCTTGTGGGCTTCTGTGTTGTCCTCTTTTGGATTCACTTTCCATTTCTTAAATGCTGTATCTCTGTAACTTTCCTATTGAAGCATACTTGGGTTTTATTCTGTTTGCAAGATTTGCTTATTTCGTTTGCAAGAAATTTTTAGGCAAGCTCTAAGGTTTATGCAGTAGCTTGATTTGGCAGGTCATGAAGATCTTTATTTAGTGTGCATTCTTGATCAGCTTAAGTCATACTAAAGTTGTTTACAGACTAGTTTTTCTGTTGCTCAGCCCAGTTTAAATCTGGAATCATGATCTGTGTTTGAGATCCACCAGTTACCTTTCTGTAAAGTGTTTCTCAAGAGCTATCCTCAAAGGCTAGTCTGGAATTGTGTCCAGTCGCTTACAAGATCTTACTGTGTTGAATACTTTACTTATGTGATTACTGCGAGTCTTACCCACTTGTGGATTCAGATCAGGATTTCTCTGTTTTTCACTTGAGCTGACATTTGTTAAATAATAACTTAAAATGTATTTTATCATCCATGCATGAGATGGCTGTAGGTTCATTTAATCATTGTAGGAAAAAATAAATACTTTGGAATAGATTTTTTTGTTGTTGCTGTTATTGTTCAGAGGTCAGGTATTTTTAGTTGACAAATGATAAGATTTAAGCTTGTTCCACTTCTATAGTGCTGAGTCTATATATTTCAATATTGCAAAAGTTTTCGTTATACAAAATCCTAGACCTACTGAAATTGAGAGATTTGACAAGAGGGTGAAGAATTTTAGCTTTTTCCTATAAGTTTTCTTCAGGATGATGTAGTTTCCTTTTTAATTCACCTTCATATTGCATATGACAAATATTCTTCTCTGTGCTTATCTTGTTTACTTTGGCCTTCTCTCTGGTAATAATTTTAAATGTGTGTTCCACTGCTTATTGTACATATATCCCATTAGAGTTAAGTTTAAATTTCTAAAACTAAGAATTTCTGCTGCAAAGTAGATGCCAGCTTCTATTTCATTTTATTCTATAGCTTTCCCATTTATTTTGTTTCTATTACCTTATGCTTTCTGCTCTTTTCCCAAATACTAACTATACTATACATTTTTCCTGAATTGTTATGAGATTGTTTATTGGAAAATGTAGCAGAAAATTGTCATTGCTTTTAGGACATATTTTTTATTTACACAGATGCTTCTGTCATCACAAAGCTCTCATTTTGCCTTGTCCCAGCAACTTAGGCTTTTCTACAGAGTCTTCTGAATACATAGGCAGAAAATACAACATTGAAATACCAGTGCATAAAATTACTAGATTTAGCAAACAATCCACCAGAGAGGCATCAGGTTATATATTTACCTTAGCTCTACCTCCATTATTTCTGCACTTCCTCGCAACAGTAATAAAATGTGTTCACTGGGCTTTTTGTATGCAATAAGAATGTTAATTTACTCTGGAGGAAGAGCTAGTTCATAACTCAATAGAACTGACTGGGCTCATAAGTTATTTAGTTCTGCTCCTCGTGATAAAATCTGGACACGAAGCTGTTTATTACGGTTTGCCTGCCCTCTCAGCCCTGTAAGTTGACTCAGAGCTAAACAATTAAAGTGGCAAATTGATTTGTTTACGATGCAAATCTGTCCTAGATTGGAAATAATGCAAAAGGCATAACCAATTACATGTTTCATAGTTTAGGTTAGGCTGAAATGAAGTAGATTTGGCTGATGCGAGCTCGGGGATGCTGTACAGTTACCGCTTCACAGCTGCCTTGTAGTTCTCAGTGGCTGCAAAGAATCTAGCACTGCTGTCCCCAGAGCTGCCCATGCTGCGAGAAGACACACCTGCTTCACCTTGGCTTTTACCACAGCGGAGTAGTAGAAGGACGTCTTTGCACATAATTTTTTTTTATTCAGGATAGTGGCTGGGGAGGCATAAATCTGAGATGAATGTTCTCTGTCTGTGCATAAGCTTGCAATTTTGCTTAACTGGAGAAAAATGTGTGCAAAGTATGGGAAAAATAGATATATTACTGTAGCGTACTAAATGGGGAGTTTAGCTGTTGGAGAGCCATGGTGCCCTCCAACTGGCAGAGAGCAGCCTTCCTGCAGTGTGCTTGTCGCTCGTTCTTTGGTGTTGCTCCTTTTCCAGGCTAAGCTTCAGGAACGCGCCGTACGAAGGGCTTTATATCTGCCCATGGCAGGAGATGTATTATAGATTTCTCCCTACAGAATGGGCTTGGAGACCTTAAGGTGAAGCTGATATATAGGTGAAGCTTATCTATAGATAAGCCAGAAATTAGTTTACATAAGAGTCATTAAGTGTTTTTTTTTTTCTTCTAATATGCCCTCTATGGGCTTGTACCCATTTTCAGGAGTTTGACTTCAGTTCCAAATTTTCCTGCAACTTTATTTTTTCCCCCGTCTTGTTACATGTTTATTCTAATCCTAGAGAATAACATATGGATGCAAAGGGCAGTACTTCACCAATTTATCTCGTGCTGCAGAATTGTTATCGCTAGTTCAAGGCAACGATCCCTCTTCTTGACCATCGGACTCAGTGCCAGGGTCTAGTCTAGAGCAGTGGCAAGCGGGGTCTGTTTTGTCAGGAGACAGTTCACTACCATCCAGCAAGTGCACCTCATTTTGGAAAGGTTATGGCCATGGTTGGAGGCTATGCTTGCACGTCGGTTCTTCAGAAATGAGGGCTGAGGTTCTAGGAACACAGCTTACTGAGCAGTGCTGCTTTTGGGGAAAAAAAAAAAAACAACAAAAAACAAAAAGCACAAGTATACAAGTAACCTCTTTCAAATAGGTGCTCTGGAAGATGTGAAGTGAGACATAGCTGTTATCTTCTAAGCTGGTACAGGAAAATGACTCAAAATTAAGCTATTAGTTTGGAAGACTCAAAGTGTTTGCTGCCGCTTCACTATTGCCAGTTGGATCGGTTCTTAAAATAATTTTGGAGAACCTAATGGATTATATAACATGAAAAATTCAGTGCAACCTAAGAGAATCTAAAACATTTGACTGCTATCATTTTGTGTGAAAGCATGGATCAATTTGAAAGAATCATTTCCTTTTGTATTAGACTGACACATCTTTGATACTGGTCTTGGATCTCCTATGCAAATAATGCTGCTGGAGAACATGTTAGAAACTTCTCTTTTTGAATCATCTTCAAAGTAATGTGGGATCAAAGTGTCAAGACTGTAGATGAAAACTCACATATATAAATAAATAAAAATACTTATGCATGTATTTTAATCAAGGGTTCAAGGGAAGCTTATAAACACTGTCTTCCTGATTTCATTACAGTCAATGCAAACATTTTAAATCAGTGTTCACATGTCATTACGGTGAGGGCAGTTAATTATTAGAACTGGAAGATACTTCACTTTATGTTAAACTAAATGCTGGAAAATTTTAAAGTAACTCTTACTATTAATAGTTCTTCCCTTAAATCTGAAACTGTCAAACCTATTGATTGGAAGAATAGCTATTGCAGTTGAAAAGATGTAAAAACTTTCCCTTCATCATCATCATCTTGTTTGTATAATCTGTAGTGGTGTCGATAAAATGGATTACAGATGAGAGCTCCAATTTCCATGGTTACCTTGGCTGTCCAGAGTATTGACACTTCAGACTTATACAAGAACGTCTAAGTATTTTTTGTTAGCAAATGTGCTTGTCTAAAAGGTTTCAGATATTAAATTCTACTAGTTATTGTATATTCTACCAGCTCAATACCTGATTATCCTAAGGCATTTAGAGACTTCATGTTTGCCTGTGGTGGATGCCTGAATCGGATTTACCAGAAAACGTTCAACATTTCAGCATATTAGCAAAGCACGCCGCTCACGTGCTTTCTGTATTTTCACAGTAGCTCATGTTCCTGTAACTGTCAATATCTCCATCTGAGTTTATGTATCAAATACATTGTAGTTGTGGATCATTTAGAGCAAATTTGTAGGAAATCTATTTTGGGTAATCTAAATGGGAAACTCACCCATTTCCTAGATACTCCCACTAATAGGAGAGTTAAAATGATAATAATTCAGATGAACAATAGTAAATTAGAAAATGAATATCCTCTCAATATTTGCTACCCATTTTGTTTTTACAAAATGTGTTGTTATTAAAGCACACTCTCTAAATACAATTAATAATTCAGTTACCATTAATGCTTAATAATAGCCTGCATTTGTATTACTTATTCTTCTATTAATGATTTTTATGATCTACTTAGTTCTACTTAACTTTGCTGTTCCAACCTATTTTTGTTACTCTTCTAACCTGACATTTATTCTTATTTCATTACTTCTTTTACTTAATATGCCAGTGTATCCAATCCACTCTAAATTTCAGTTGGAATTGAGATATAATGGAAAAGCATTTTGGATTTGTTTTCAAATAAAATGACCAAGGTTTTGGGAATTTGGACAAGATAAGAGCTCTGATAGAATGATTTTTTTCTGTAGGTATTACTTAAAACACTGCTGCAATATAGATGTCTTTCAATGTGTACTTGACTTATAACAACCCCTCAAATATTCCTAGCAGTTAGGACAGTCATTTAATCAGTCATTAAATGTGGATCTGCTGTTGATAAGAAAATAATTTAAGGTAGTGTTTAGCTAAGGCTTAAGCAAATTGATTTGCCTGGTTCGGATTGTGAACATGTCCATAAGCAAATGGGAAAATACCAGTGGTGGTCACTGAATGCTTAAAGATCTGGCAGGGTGCACTGAGCGGAGCCAGAACAGAGCATCCCTTTTCTCTCCTCTCTGAGGCCTGTGCTTCCTCACTGCTAAATATACTATGGCATTAAATGGCTTAAGGCTTCTCATCTCTTTAGATAGTTAAGATTCAGGGGACCAAAATTTCCATGCAAGTAACAGAAGGAGGTAGGACACAGCTTCAAAGAGTGCAGGTAGGAAATATGAAAGACAGGCATGTAATTGAATTTTAGTCTGTAGGCTGTCTGGTGCTCCAGAAAAGCTCTCCTCTTAGGGAGATGTATTAACTTTTTGTGTCAGAAAAAATATTTATTCTTTTCTACCCCTAATGACAGTTCACCATCCGTGATACAGGTTTTTTTGCACAGTTCTGTCCCAAGTCAAGCCATTGACATGGTCAGTTTTTAAAGAAACAATTCTTAACTTAAAAAGAAAGAAAATGAAAAAAGGGAAAAAAAAGGAAAAAAAAAAATCAGCATGAGGTGAACCAGCTTGCAACTTACTGTGCTGAGACAGTTTAATGCTGTTTTGTTGAGCTCCATTGGTTCATGGGGGTATCTGAGCATGGATGCTGTTGTAAATCCAACGGTGGCAGCACGTCATTGGAAGGAGGGACTGAAAGGTGCAGGAACAGGGCTTCTTCCCACTGGTCATCTGGTTGAAACTGCTGCCTAAAAGGACCACCTGTGGATCAATGCAAGGTTAAATGTCAAATAAAAGCAAGCTGTTGTCTCAGTATCCAACAGGCTATACACACGTGCATGAGATAGCAGATAGAGATGGACAAGAAATTGTAATTAAAGGAGGGGACAGTTCTGCCTGGTGAAGTAGGTGCTGGCCTCAACGTGAGGTGACTTGACTATTGGCACACTTTTGTAGACATTTTGGCAAAAGTGAGTTTTGAGGAGAATAAGGAGGTAACTTGGTTCACATTTACAAAGAAACTTTTCACAGTGATAGAGTGTAAGGCAGAAGCAAGAAAAGTGATGGGTCAGTGTTAGCCCTA
Organism: Crypturellus soui; assembly: GCA_032275445.1. NCBI lineage: Eukaryota > Metazoa > Chordata > Aves > Tinamiformes > Tinamidae > Crypturellus > Crypturellus soui. Next base: position 2,203,489 of record JAUBNY010001082.1, read on the forward strand.
AGTTGATTAGAAATTAAGGGATATGTTTAATATAGTGAGTTTCAAAATTTGGTTGCACATAGCTACTGTTGTTGTCCACTGTAATGTTTTCTTTTATACTGGAGACTAGTGTGTGCATAGTGCTTTTGGGTCGCTTTGTCATAAAATTACATATATAGATGCTCTAATACTGTATCATGAAGGAGAATAAAAAAGAACAAAATGAACTCATCCTAGGGCTAATAATGAACTTATTTTTCTCCACTATCTTGCTATCTTTAACATCGCCTGTTTATTCAAATTTAGGTTGGTCTCTTGGACCTTGTACATTCAAAATGTTTGAAAGACACTTCTAGCACTCTGCATCTGATATTCAGCTAGGATAAACTGGTCTAGGACCACTTGAGGTCACTGTCAATAGTTTAGAATAATTGCCTTTGGAGAGAGAGTTATGGGTTGTTAATAAGAAATCGAAGAGAAGTTGCTCTGGGCAGCATTACCATCTAACTGAAGCAGACTGTAATCTCTGCATTTTCAAACTCCAAAGAGAGGGCAAAAGTCTAAACTAGATGGTTACTTAAAATAACAAAACTATTGTTTTAGATTTTATTCTAGATTCATGATGCCTCATTCCTTTTTAGCATCATCAGCTTGGTCTCTCTGGCTCTATTTAAAATGTGGTAGTGTAACTTACCTAACCTCTCCTGAATGACCCAGCAGCATTTCAGTGATGCAGTGTGCCCAATCCTATCATTTTATCCTCGGGCAAGAGAAGTAGCGAACCCATGACGAAGGGGTTGATGTGAAGAGGTGGTGATGCTGCTTGTAATCTGGCTGCAGCTCTGTAAAGGTGCGCGTGTCCTAAGGCACTCGGTGTGTGAGCGAGCGGCACTGCAGGCGACACAGTTCGGTGCTCAGATCAGTCTCAGCCTGCTGAGATTGTGGCAAACAGCAGGAAGGGGCACTCGGGTGGCTGGTGCTCTCTGCCGCGCGAGTTAAGTGTTCGCTAGAGGAAAGTATCAATTGCAGCGTCCTTTCGGATCAGGTTGACTGCTCTTCCCCTCCTGTCCGAGCTGTGTGATGGAACCATGTCAGGGAAATGGGCAACTTTTCTGAACTTTGCTTTAGTTTTGATGGTTGGAGGCTGTGCTGCCTGCATGTCTTGCTCCTTGGTGATAGTTCATATTTGTAAAGCAACCTCAGTCAGAACCTCAAGGATGTTTCCTTGATGACTTTCAAATCTGTCTTTAACATATGATGTTTTTTTGACAGGCTCCTACAATATTTTCTGGATTCAGAAGAGATCCCTTTTGTCAGCAGACAAGTTCAATAATGTTCCAGTAAGGTGGACTTCCCTTAAAAATGCCACTGTTTGAAATTAGTTTTGCTTTACACAAAAAAAAAATTGACATCCCTTCACAGCCATAAATATAAGTCTGAAGAGATAACTTGGGGAAAGGGAAAAGTTCTGAGAACTCCACCTTTTTTCATCCTGAATGGTAGGACAATTATTGCAGTATGCTACTTTTCTTTAACTGAAATTCAGTAGACAGTAGCTGAGGACTGGTTGCAAAACAGATTTTGTCATCTATTGGCCATTGCTTCTGTATTTTACCATCTGTGCATGTGTTTGGACCTCCGAAATACTTAGTCATACTGCGGTATGAGGTAAATTCACATCCATGTTTTGAATACCCGCTGATTGTGTATGTCCAGGCGTATACTGAAGTTCATCTTGTTATGTCATGCTGCCATTCGCTTAGCCAAGTAGCATGCAGAAATGTGTTTATAATCAGAAAGTTGCTCAGCAGTCTCTTTCATGCAAATGTTGGAGCATCCAGAAGCTCAGCATGGTTGGACTTTCGGTAGTGTAAAGCATGCCCAGCAACATCATGCTCCCCTTGCTCCTTTTTCTTTTCTCTTTTCTTTTCTTGTTACTTTTTTTTTTCAAACTGGTATTACTTTGACACATAAAATTGCCTTGCTATGACAAATTTCTTTTTTATTATGTTAATATTAGTCTACTTGAGTTATTTTCTTCTCTATTCTCTGCTTCCGATAGAAAAGTTTGCATACAGTATTTAAAGTGAGTACTAAATGCACGTAGAGAGCAACTTATTTTTCTAAAATGTATTTTTTCCAACAGAGTGTGTTGGCATGCAGTGCTCTCACCTATCTATGCTTTTATGTATAAATAAAAATATTATATGGACAATTTAACTAGTTAAGTTTAATGTGTTTGTGACAGGCTCGCAGTACCCAGAGCTTTGGATCTTGCCTGTTTATTACTTTGCTATATAGTGAACACCCCAAAGAAGGGTAATAAGGCTTTTAAGCTAAAAGCTGTATTTTATTAGAATGGAAACTAGAAAGAAATAACTTTCCTAAAACCAGAGAAATCTTGAGGATGATGAAAAAGAGAGTAGGAGTAAAAGGGTTTTATAAACAACTCTCTCCCTGTCTGCTCTCTTCTTGCAAGTCGGTTGCTTCTGTCCAGAGCAGCTCCCTGCTCAGTGTAAAGCACAAATTAAGAACAAATAGGTCTAGTAAAAAGCCAGTCATGGAGCCACAGTTTTTGAATGAAAATTAAAGATTTTTTAGGCGTAAATATTCTCACAGAAGATAAGTTGGTCTTTGTTAGTTGGCTGCAAGCTGCAGGTACAGTGGTCAAGGTTCTCTGCATTGACTGTAGGAGCTTGTCTGAGCCCTGCTCAGAGTCGTACTGAGCTAGAGTGTGATTTAAGGCACCTGCCTGCGCTATTTTTCAGGTGTCCTCATCAGCAAGTGGAGAAGGACTGCAAAGGGAATGCAGATGCCCTGCTCCCCATTAGCTTTGATGTGCAACCCTGCTCCTGCTGCCGCCGCTTACCAGCTCTAACCTCGCAGGGAAGGTTACTTCTCCTTGGGAGTTACTGCTAGAAGAGGGAACTGGAGCCTTTGATGTTAGTAATTCAGTTTTATTTTGCGCTTCCTTATTTTTATAATGTATGCTTCAACTCAGCCTCTCAGTAAATGCTTGCAGATAACAATCTTTTTTATTTAAAAGGAAATTCTAAAGCTTGTGGAGACTGCTGAGGATACACTCAGAAGGGTGCCAGTTTTAAAGCACTTAGTAGTGGCAGGCTGTAAAGGGTTTACAATATAGCAGCCAGAAGAAACTCCTCAGAAGAGAGTCCCCCCGAGCTATAGAGTCACGGAGGCTGGGGCTGAACTCGAGAGTTGTTGTAGGGTCCAGTCTCTCCGTGATGATCTCCAGGGCAGTAAAAGCAAATTATTTCAAAGGCATTTTTTAGAAAACAAACAAAAGCAATGCTAAATTAAAATATAGAGGGTCAAAATACTAAATAGATTTGGTGGTGAGAGGATCCTTTTTGTAATGTAAAATTTATTTCAAAGTTGCAGATGTTTGTCTTTTAACCTTGCCTTCAGAGAGATCGGGCTTGAACTCCTCTCTGTTCTTTTCTCCCTTATGTGCCTTATTTCTTTCTCCATGATGCCTTTTCTGCTTGAAAGTTCTTATATGAGCTCTATAACTTTTTTTTTCTCTAAGCCCTAGAATCAAAATGAATCTGAAAGGTACCTGATTCTATACAATTTTTAAAAAATGCTTAAAAAAAAAGGAAACAATCGTTCTGTTGAACCACTGATATACTAACTATGAGATCTTGTTCTCCTGCCCAGTCTGTTCCATTTTGCCTTTTATTAATGCTGCTTCCCCTGTGGTCTATGGAATGTGTGTGTGGGTTTTTTTTTTTTTTTCTCTTGCCATTACTGGAAAAAGGCCAGATCGTTGCTTGATCAATGAGCTTTGGTACTGATTTCGGCTTTCAAGTTCTCCTCGGAAGAAATGAGATCCAGAAAGAACAGAAAGGAGAACCAATAAGAAAACAAAGCAGGGAATGGAGAAGACTTTCTCTCCCAGTCCTTGAGCTGTTTAACTGTGGTGTGAAGGTCTTGCTCTCCAAGCCAGTTACATTTATATTAGGTAGAATTACCATACAAACCTGAACCACTAAGCTGCTGCTTTTCCACTAGCATGGCTTGCTTTGAAGAGAATCAGTTGAGCCCAGTTGAGAGGCTTTTGACTCTTCAGCCCCTGTTAATCAGTTGTACATTGCTCTTAATATAGTTGTGGCCCAGCCATTTCAAGGAATGAGCCTCTCTAATGCCTTCACTGCTAAGAAAACATTTATTTTTACTTCAGGGGAAGGAACATTTGTGAATTCTGATAATATAAAAAGTACTGAAAACAGTGAAAGTTAATTTACTGCTATCCAAAAAGTCCCTCTTCAATTGGATATAATTGTATAGGATGGGTTAATCTTGTAGAAACTGGATGTTCAGCATGAGGAAACTTTGGCTGATTATTAATTTATGAAGGGGCATGTTTGTGTGACTTGACTATCAGAAGTAGGGAGCAGGCAGAGAACTTGGAAATGGGGAAGAAATACTTTATGCAACCTGAGCAGGCACAGGTGGTGCTCTTCTGAGAAAGATTTTTGGAGAGCATGATGAATGAAGGAGTACTGATGCTATAAGAAAGCAAGCTTGATCTCGCCTGCGTTTAAAGAAGCAGAATGTGATATATGCTTGTAAATAAATATTTTGTACCAGCACTCTATAACTTAAATATCAGTTGCTGCTTCTGACTGATGTGAACCACAAAGCCTTGATTTTTGAATTCGAATATGAAATAATTACTCTGCATAGAATTAGCTTTGTAGAAGTAGTAAAAAATGTTTGCTCTTCATGTTGATCTTTAGAAGTTCTGTCTTGTCACCTTGTGGCAATGCTACCTCCTCTTCAGTCTCCTGAAGCCTGGCCCCTGGGACAGAAGTCATTGAGGGAGCCTGGAAAGGTGCTTGGATGGCTCTTTAAAAGACTTCATTTCTGTGGATCGGCTCATTTTTTTTAAATGTCAGATTTCAGAAGCAGCTGGCTAATACCTTCCTGAGTTACTTTACATTAGGAACCTTTCAACACTTTCTGGGATATGGTGCAATGCTTGTGTCTGATTTATAGAGAAGAAATATTTATTGAATACTTGTGTCCATTATAAGGGAACGTAATTTTGCTTCCATCCACTAGCAGATAAATGTTGTCATTGTTTTTTAACCCCAGATTAAATTTTTTTTTGATGGTACATAGCCAGAAAATAGTTCTAAAATCTGCCTTCCAAATGCTGCTTTTTTTTTCTACATTATGTTTTGTGGAGGAGTAAGAGAATGGACTTTTCTAGGTTAAAGCAGAGATTTGCAAGAGGAGGACATGGTTTGGCACTTAAAATTGAGACATATGGAAGCATGAGAGGCAGAGGGTAGATATGTCTGTGGTTCCTATTTGCTGTGCATCATGTTTCTTGGCATGGCTTGGAACGCATTAGTGATCAAAGCTATCTGTGATTTTAGAGAAATAAATATGGGACAAACATTTGCTCTTTGGAATATGCGTGTGTGTGTGTGTATATACATATGATCACTTGATATTTTTGCATCCTGACTTATCCTGACACCAGCATTTTTAATTTCCTTGTGAAAAAAAAAATGCTGCTGGTCAATGCTCTCGCTCACTGATTCCAGGACCAGACCTTAAATTATGTTTTTTGGCTTTTAAGGCTCTCCACCTCCAGTTCTGGCCTGCAACATTTTAACATTTTGCAGAAAGATTAGATATGTGTCAGTCTAACCTATTCTTTTTTTTCAGTTCTACTGACAAGCATAGCATTATTTCATTAAAAACATGTCATAAGGACATCAATGCTTTCAAGCACTCTGGCTCATCTTAGATGAGCGATTTCTGTGTTGGCAGACAGGTTACAGATTTGCACTGGGTTTGCTGTGCAGCAATACAAATAATAATACTCGTAATAGAACTTGTCCACTCATTAGTTAGACAGTAAGTGTTTCTGAAGTTAGGCCTTATATCTGTGTAGGAGTCGCTTATGATCCTTTCTATACCATTAAAGGACAAATTCATAACACTATATATTTCCCATTTTTTTAATAAATTGTGAGGCTAAAGCCTGGTTACTAAAATGAGTGTAGGATGCCAAGTTATGTCTGTGATTTTTTTTCTTCTTTAACTCTGGTGATAAAACTGACAAAAATCTCAGTAAACCAGCAGTTCTGAATTTTGTCCCACTTGTCATTTATAACTCCACTTTCTATCTCTTTATTAATGTTTTTATCTCTGCTCTGCAGTGTCTTGCAATGAGCTGGAGTAATAAATTATCTCAGAGAGCATCTATGGTCATACAATATTTTTTTTTCCTCTAAACTTTGCACAAACGGATTATAAAGATATGACAGCTGCCTTACGCCATGTCTTCTTCTGGCACTTCTGTGCAGTGACATGCGAAGTGAAAAGATTTTACCCCGTTTTCAATGACCAGCCAGGCTGGGCCGGGTGGTGGTTGCAGCTGGCCTTCAACGGCACCTACTGCCATCCCTTCCTTTGGATGGGACCTCCTGCCCAGACTGTGTCACGTAATGAACTGCGAAGGAAGGCTGCAATGGGCAGTCTGCAGATGGCCGTGGTGTCCAGCAGAGGCCCATTTAGTTTGTTAATATGAGTGATAGACCCTCCACACAAAAATCAGTGTAGGTATTTTCCTGGCGGTCTGACGCTCACTGAATATGGAAATTCATGCACAGAGTGTCAGATGCATGAGCAGGTTAATAAAAGATAGTATTGCACACTTTAACAGTTTAGCCTCACTCCAGGCTTTAGGAATATCTTTACATATTTAAAATATTTAATGTTGAGCTAGTGAATGCATCTGCAGTAATTTAGCTAAGCACTTCAGCACGTAACACTTCCAAAGCACTTAAGTACTTTGACAATTTTCACAGCAGCATCCTTGGAAATACTATTTTAAATAATATGGAACTTTTAAGACTTAATTTCTCAATGGTTTTTCATGTCTTTAATTTTAAATGTATGGGAAACGATTGAATCAAAGCAATGCTTTGGGGCAA
>JAUBNY010001082.1:2211820-2224046 GCA_032275445.1 Crypturellus soui
AAGAAAAGCTGAGGAAAGACTGAGATTACTCACCTTGAGTTTCAGAGTATGTTATCCTGAAAACCCCTGCCAGCTTTGATTTTGCTTTGTAATTTAAGAACATGATTTGGTTCCTAAAGAATTGATCTCCATACAGGCTTCATCAAAGATGTCTTTAAGTTGATTGCAATGGATGATTTTATAAACTTTGCATAATATATTTCTATTCAGTGTATTTATATACCAATTTATTAGAAAAATTTTGGTGTTTACGAGGAGAGACAAGTGAGGCTTTGTTAGTTTATGCAGCACTGATCTCCGTTAGAGCTCCGTTCTAGGCTGATGTTATTGCCAGCCACCTTTGGATGAGATGACAGAATGGGAAGTTGCAGATTGGTAAATCTGGCTGTTAGTTTATTTATCTGCAAACAAAATGAATTTCAGCCAAACATAGTATTACCTTGCAGTGGCCTGCCTTCCTCTTTGTACTGTATGCATACTAATCATGCAGACTTGACATTTAGTTATTCCAGTTGTTATGGATAAATCAGTGAGTGAATGATCGTTGGACATGACTCAATAGCTCCCAAAAGATTTCAACAGTGGTGTAATTCCAGAAAAGCAGATAAAATAAAATGTTAGGATACGGCAGGATATGAGCGCTAAATGTATTTTAATCCTACCAAAGGAGAGCAGAAAAAGTTCCAAGACACCATGAGGTCTGAGGATGGTTTACCCAAGAGGATATGGGTATATAAGGATTTTCTGTTAGACCTTTCTGTGGGCTCTCTTGGTTTATTAAATTTTCAGGTGCTGTGCATACAGAGAGTGAACATTGTATAGCTGCAACTCTGTAAATTCTCGCTGTAACTTGCGGTACATTTCTGTCTGCTCATAACATTTCTTGCAGAAACTAGCTTGGAAATACTTCAGGCACTCCTCTATTTTATCTGATATTTTCAGCTGTCAGTTCTTCCGCGCTATCACTTTCTGCTCTGACTCGGTATCGGCGCAAGGAGGCGAGTGGCGGCTGCCCGTGCCCCCGACGCTGCCGGCCTCCCGGGCTGCGTGCGCAGAGGTTTCTGCTGAGGAGGAAGGCTGCGGGGTCACTCGTGCCGCGCTTCCCTGCGGAGTCTGGCTCTTCTACAGGCTGCCACCTTCCCCGGGGTGTTTTTTCCATGCTGAGGTCATTTCTCACAATGGATAAAATACCAAATATGTTCAATATATGCGAGTCCAAGCAATGTCAGTAGCCAAAGTGTTAAAGAGAACCTTTTTGCAAACTCTCCTGCCAAGGGCAAGTCTGACTGTCTAACAAGCTAACTAGAAGTGTTGCAGGTTATATTGTGCTTGGTAGGTGATTTTTTTTTTTTTCTTCTAACTTGTGCATTAAAATTAAGAGGCAAAGGTGAAGAAAAGTCACCTGATATCATGGACCACAGTGTGTGTAAAATCTTAGCAGGAAAATTAAGCAGCGAGGGTCTCAGGGCGGCCTTCAGTTTGTGCAGATGATAAATATTGCTGTTTAGTTAGTGATGAAGAAGCCTGAACTTGATGTATTTGTTTTCATGAGAGCGAGGTGTGTTGTTCGTATACAGGCCACTTTTAGAAGCCAGTGATCCATGCACGGCAAGGTAGAACTGGCATGAGACTGAGATTAAGTTTTAAAGTGGAATTACCTGTTGTTTTTAGAGTACCTAAGGCACTAAGGTTTAGGCCAACATTTAAAAAGATGAGATAGTATAAATATGAGATAAAAAGTTTTTAAAACCTTAAACCGAGGCATCTATGACATTGCTGTTTTACTCGATAATATGTGTCTTTAACAGGGAATCCTATTTTTCACTTAATAAGAATAATGTGGTTGCCAGTGATTGGTATTATAAAATGTGCAGTGAGATGAATGCTGTTATTATGGAAATCCTATTAGCAAGTCCCTATGTACTGTACACGTAACATAGATTTATTAACATACCCTTCTCTGGGTATGTTTCTTGAAAACAGTTTTACCTTCTATGAAATACTGCAATAATGCCATTAATAATCGTATCTAATTGCAGTATATAACTGTGAAAGCCTGAATGCCTTGAAATGGATTCAAAGAGAAGCAAGATTTTTGCAGTGGGGTGTATTGAACAACATATTTTGCACATCCCTTATTTTTGTACTCCTGTATATTGAGAGAGAACTTTAAGTATATAGTTGGACAGTTAATGAAAAAGCAAACCTTTTTATAAAGAGCTGTCAGTAGATGGCAATGTGACTATTTTATACAGACTTTATTTTATATGAGGCTGAAGACTTGTAATCATCTGCCTTTGCTGCTTAAATTACTGTAATTTTTTTAAAAAGCTCTAAGAGCCCTTTAAAACTTTATTCTTTAAATAATTGATAGTTACAAATGGAAATCGTAGCCCAGAATCTCCAAAAATGATCAAAGCTGTTTTAATTTTCCAGTGGTCAGGGTGGAATAAAAATAATGTCGCATAATGTGCCATCAGTAAACAGGAGAGTACTGGGCTTGTGTCTCATGTTGCTACACAGTCAGTAAAGCCATGTTTTATTGATAGCTAGACACTTTGGCCATAACTCATCCAAAAGTATGGTGCTTATAATGAGCACCAGAAGGAATAACAAAAATAATCGTGTTCTTTTACCGTCAAAAATATATCTAGGGAAAGACCTTCCAGTGTCTTGTCTTCCTCTTCTTCCCTTCTCTCAGTGAATCTAACTAGGGAGAAGTAAAGTTTTAAAACATAAAGTACATTGGCTGGAATTAGCTTAGGTATTATTGTCATATCTGGTATTAACAACTACAATTCAAATGTAAATGCTTAGCTGTTAGTTGCTGTTGTTGTTAATATTTTATATTACAGTGTTTCTGAGAAGCATGATGCTAGATACCCTGCAAATATATATATATGTATATATATACACATATATATTTTTTTTCCAAAAAGTACTACCATCTTGCTGCTTAGGTCCCATTGGTTTTAAATGACAGCATGTTTTTGAAAGGCCTGATTTACCATGGCTTTTTGTGCTGTAAAATATTAGGCTCATACTGGCGTATATAAAAGCACCTCAAAAGGCATCCATTTCCTTTTGAAAATCTTTTATAAATCTATCTGCAAATACCTAAATTTTGCCTTTACTGCCCACAGTAGGATGTGGATATGTAGGTCACTGCCCTCAGCAGGACGTGATTTAAGAGCAATCCATCTTCATTACAGTGTTCTCGTTTATAATCATATTGTGGTGTGAGGTAAGAGCCTGCCTCTTTGCAATATTCACATCCCGTAGTTGAGAGGCTCTTGGCTGAATTTATTCAGATCCTGTAACGGGTGTCTCCTCCAGCATGCCTCAACTCTCAGGCACGTGCTGTAGGCTTGGAAGGATGTAGAATTCCTTCAGTGTGAAATGCGTAGTAGATACAGCAAGGTGGCTCTTGTGTTGACTCCGAGGAATGCCTAGGTCCTCAAGAGACTGTTGGTTGCCCAGCTTTACATTTTCCTGTTAAGTTGTTCAAGGCTGCATGTAGATGACTCTTCTATTTGTACCCAAGCACTCACTGAGTATGTTTTACTGTACTAGTGTTGCCTAAATACTGTGCAGTCTGTCTCGCATTCAACTTTATCTCTAGCTTTTAAAGTGTGATGAGGTGAAACTGGCCATGGTCCACACCTGGGCCACTGCCTGGCCTCCAAGTAGGTCGGTGGTAAGAAAGGAAGCACTGAGAGCTGAAAAGGGGCCGTGTAGAGAATCTGGTGAGAGTCTGACCCCAAAGCTTGAGAAAGATGTGCTCCCTTGTGATACCTGCTATTAAACGGTCTATAGGCTGGTGCTGGATACAGCTATATGCCAAGAGTTGTTGGGTTTTGAAGAGACCACCTTCAACAGGCAGTTGAAGCACCTTTGGATTTCATAATCCTTTCATGGTGGCCCAGACCCTGTGGGTTGTTTATTCAGCTCCTTCTATTAGGTGTGCCTTAGTGGTTTGTTTCTGAGGGAGGAGAAGTTACTTATTAAGCATTTTATGGAGTGTCCCTAACCATTGGGAATGAATGTGCACAATAACTCTTTTTCTGAATGCATCAGAACTGAATAATAACAGGCAGTTTTCTTATTTTGAGCTTTTAAACTATTTTTCCATTCAGCCTTGCACCCAAGGAAGGTTATTTCTGTTCCCAAGGCTCGAGTCTGTGACTGTTTTTCTGACTTCCTGGTGGTTTTCTGCCTACGTGTACCAACACATCTACTGCCAGTCAATATGGGGCCCTACCTTTCCAATCAATTCCCTGGGCCTTCCTGCACAGCAGTCTGTTGTTTCGGCTCTTTTGCTCTATTAGAAGCCTTAATTCTTCCTGCCATTTAGCCTGAACAGAGTCTCTCTGTGGCTGTGCGAGGGGTAGACCTAAAGAACCTCTGCATGGTTGAAAGATTATTTGTTTGGGACTTTTGTTTGAAGCTGCCTGTTAGATAAATAGCATCTCAGAATGAATGTATTAAATCTTGTTACCCTGGTTTCTCTAATGTAGGTGGAAATATTTCTTTCTATAACTTCTTATGGCAAGGTTTGAAAGTGGGAAAAATCTTACCTAAAAAGGTCCTGTTAATCAGAACCCCTTGATTATGTCTTTAAATCTTTGCATATAAAACTGTTGCTTGCCAGAGTTGCTTAGAATGAGGAATCTTTTTCTACCAAATTTCTAATTATTCCTATAAAAAAAGATTTTTTTCTTGCTGTGCTTTGCAAATTTAGGACAATAGTATTAAAATATAGCCCTTCATTAGTCTCCATTATACCTTTTTTGTATTTACTCATGCCAACTCTTTTATTTTGCTAGGAATGTCCCTACCATGACGTAAAAAGGGGACCAAATGACTGTGCCTCCTTACTGTCCTCCAGAGAGTAATCCTTGAGAAGATTCACGAGAAGGATGTAGTTTAGCAGAATTATATATAATTTGGACTTCCTGAATGGTAGAATATAAACTCCTTCTAGACTGCTAGGAACTGAAGGCTGTGTCTTATGTCATTCTCAGCTAATTTTTCCTAGGTGTGTAATAGGATTTTTGATTTAATCTATCCACTTAATGTCATGAAGCATTAATTATTATCCATGGAAATGTATTGTTATAAAAATTAGAGACTTAAAAAAAAAAGGAAAAAAATCCTTATACCTTGAACTTTCCTCCTTTTCTCGTTGCAGTTGGAATTAAAAAGTATATTTCTGTTCTTATTTGCATAGAAATACAACAAATATTTTTAGCCAAAGAATTTTTATTTCCTTTATCAATCTATGTAGTCTAAGTGCAGTCCTTTGCAGTCATTCACCCTGAATGATCATGTTACGCTCATCAAAAACTCAATGTGGGAAAGGTTGTTGTGATGAAGCCCCTTGCTCCTTGGTTGCAAGTGTCAGTCCTTACTCTTCTTCCAATCCAGTTCCACATTATTAATTTCTATCTTATATTAGGTACATTCTTGTGCCACAGGAGGAACTTCAGTGGTTGATAAGGGGAATGTGCAATGCTACAATAAGAAAAAGGGAAAAATAGGTTGGATTTGCTCATGAGAAACTGTATGATTAACACTAGAATTTTTGGAGATGGTTTACCTTGCAGAAGTGGGCATAAAATACTAAATTGTGAGTAGTTGCCTTTGTCCAGTATAATCTTTCCGGGAGCCTACACTATGGAAAAATGAGCTTTGCTTTCAGTGGTACATATCAGAATTCTTGGAAGAGAGAAATTAGTTGGCAGAGTGAAAGGCTTGACTCTTCTCAAGTGTAACCCACTGTTGGAATGATTTTTCAATTAATAAAATTCGTAAATAAATAACCTATAAGGACCAAAACTAAATATTTTTATAGCATTGCCTTCTTTGAGCAAAAACTACCATGATTGCTCAAAAGAAGCAAGGCTGAAAAAATCTTTAGTTGTTTGCAACACTTCTACATGACCTGAGGTTTTGATCTGATTAGGAAGATGTAGCCCTGTTTCTGCTGAAAGGAAATGTAAGGGGGTCCCTCTGCGTGAAAACCAGACTAGAGAGAGAAATGAGGTTGTTAGTTTGCGTGTGCGCTCATGTAGCATTCGTCAGGTTGAAAACGCAGCTGGGACTTGCACTCAGTCCTGGGAAGACGTCTTCATTTTTCAAACATAGAGGTAGGCAACTGAGATCCTTTGCACAAAGCTATTTAAATCCATAAATACTTGTGGGATGGATCTCCTAGCCTTGTTATTGCTCTTAACCAATACAAAGCCATAAACATCATCTCAATGAAAGGAGGAGTGCATTTATTATAGGGGCAATATTAAAAATCACCTCATAATGAGACAGCTCTAAGCTTTTGAATATCATTTATAGAGATCAAGTAAGTCTCGTGCTTTGTGTTTATTATGTTGAGGCTTTAAAAATGGGATGCATTTGACATGCTTAATTCAATACTCATTAATTCCTCACCCTGAATGTTTTAATGCCAATCATGAATAAAATATTTAAATATGACAAGTTATTTTTAATTATCATAAAAGTGTTCTACAACAAAAGCAAAATGCTTGGCTAAGAAATTCAAAAAACATATGCCAATTTATAGCTATACAAACAAGCACTGCAAAAATTGCATGCTGGAAAATAAGAATAACAAAAAGGCTTTCATTAGGAAATCACACTTTTCTACTCTCGTGCTTCACCTGGGAGATTAAAGATGCTCCTTTTCCAGAAATTGTCTGATTTTTATTTTGTCACAGGAAGGAATCAAATGATTCCCATTAATTTCAATATGCATTTAGTTATCTGAAGTGGAGGGACTTTTTGTTTCTTTTAAACTAAAAATTTCAGTATTTTGCAGTGTTTGAAGTTAGGGACTGAGAGAGATGCAAATGGATAAGGAGGTATATACAGTAAATCCATATGCAAATCTTAATGCATTTTCTTTGATCTTATATGAAAAATATTGTAGACTTCTGAGGGCTAGAAATGTCACAGATAAAATCAGCATCCTTTCTAATGGTGAACACTGCTTTCATCACTTTCTTGATTTACCAGTACTCTGACTTTAGGTCTAAGACTTGATTTCATAATTTACGTATTTAGTCCAACAGGCGTTAGATCTTGCCACTTCTTCAGTTCCTTTTGAGTCTTTAGATCTATCACTTAATGGGTGGAGAAGAGATATACAGCATCTAAAGGTGTGCTTAGAAGAGAAGTGCGAAAGCTTCACTTTTTATTATCAACTTGCCTGCTGTCAAGAGCTATTTCAATGTACCCGACTAAAGAGTAAATAGCTCACGTAGTCCTCCTGTTGCTTTTGTAGTCTTAGAGGAGCCTGGAATACTTTCCACAGTGCTACAGTTTCAAAGGCTGAAGACGGATATTGTCTTAAGTGACAATTCTCAAACTGTGATATGGGGATTGCTGTCTCTTTCCCATGGGATCTGGCTGATCATATCCTGGCTCCTCTTTCATCCTTTCTTTGTCATTATGTGTAGCTGAAAGGCCTTCCCCATGCTGCTCTTCCAAGAAGTAACATTTGCAGCTTCATATTGATGTTTTTAATGTTTTAGAATGAGAATGGAAGATTGCTCAGTGAATTAAGAGGTTACTTTTCTCATCAGTGCTTCTCAAAGGAACTGGTCCACCATTTCTTCATAAAAGATTCTTGACTGGAATGTACCAACTTGTCAAAATCATTATGAATGATGGGGAAAGACTCAATTTCGACAGAAATCTGCTTGGGTGGCATGACTGCAAGATTTTTGATGAAATATGCCCCATTTCCTGCTTTTTTTGTACTTTAAACTTAGTCTAGTCAGAAGTCTAGCAATATCTCATCATCCTGAGGAGCATCTTCTCCCTGAGTGACTAACCCATATAAGGACCTCAAAATAACTTTCCATGTACATCGCAGTTACGTACACATTAATTAGGAAAGTGTACGAGAGCACAAGCACCCCTACGCAATGAGTGTGTCAGTGACTAGACGACTTCTTCCCAATTTGAGGTTACAATTGTATTGAAAGTGGTTTGTGTATATTTCTTTTTTTTTTTTTACCAGAAATTTCACCTTGGATCTGAGTGCTTTTATCAGTATATGCCTTTATAAGAAAAACAGTATGATTTGTAAATGCTGACATTTTTTTCACCATTTTGTGAGGTGAAACATCTCATAAAAAGTTCTCAGTGATTCTCAGTGTTTCAGTGGAAAAGTGTGTGTGCCAGGGTCATCGAGGAGCACCAGGAGCGGGGCCACGTGCCCAGCCGAGGTGACCCCCAGCACTGGTGGGGCAGTGCTTGCAAGACCCCACCAGGGCCTACCTGGGTGGTGATGAGATCCACCAAGGGTCTGGTGCCGATCTGATAGGATGAGCTGATGGGCCAGGTCTGTGGCCAGGACGGCTCGGGAGCTCTGGTACAACCCCAGTGTAGCTCAGGAAGGGCTGGGGCCTGGGGCCTGAGCTGAAATGGGGCAGGGGGGTGAGTGGGAGTCCCATGTGAGGCGGTTCTGTAAGAGCAGGTTGTTAAATTAAACAGGTTGTTAATTATCCCCTTTCCCCCAAACCTCCCATCAAAGTAGCCAAAGTAGATTTGCCTGCTCTGCTCTTATTTGTCACAAAGCTGGCTTAGAGAGAAACTTGTGTTTTTTAAGCAAGAAAGAGATGCTTCAAAAAACATGTATTATGTGAACCAGTAATCTCAAGCAATGCTATCACCATCTAGGATGTCTCTCCAGAATGAGGCTGATGGGAGTTGTGGGATTTGGTGAGCTGACTGTGGACGCATGACTGACTGTACAAGCCTCGGCATGATATTAATCACAAATTCCTTCCATCCGTGAGCTGGTCTTTGGCTGTGCTACTGATGCATACTTTCCTTTACAGGCTTTTCCTACCCAAAGACACACCACTGCTGTTCAAAAAAAGTCTACAAGTGTCACAGCAGCCTACTTCCAGCTCAGCTGATGAGCAACCTGGTTAGGACAGGACAAGAATTTTAATGACAGATAACTTAGGCATTGAGAAGCATATCCAAAACAGTAAAACAAGTACAGTAACAATATTTAAAAGTGGGCTGTAAATTGTATAAAGTGTGTAAGTATACAAAATGTAAGATTTGTTGTGTTCTCGCTAACGGGTACAAGATTAGAAATCTTATGTTTTAAAAAGTAGAAGTCATCTTTGGCCATTTCTAGTTTCTGAGTAATAAAATGGATCTAGCAGGGAAATCTCTATAATTCTCTTTGTTTAGGTAAGACAAGTATCTCATAGGGAGGCCTAGTCTAAGTTGTTTGCCTGGCATGTTAGGCATCTAGAGCTGAGGAAACAAAACTGGCATGTTTTCGAGAAGTATATCGATGGACCTTTCTGCTATGCATGTTGTTATATAAATCATATGTAACCTGATGATTTCTCTCTAGCACACTGCATAGAAATATTTATGTTCTCCTTGGAAGATTTTTGTTGTAGCATCCCAATAAGAGGGAGTCCCATACTGTGTATAGCTGTAAAGAAGCCTTGGAGCTTTTAGTGAACATATATCTGCCGTTAAGTCATATCTGCCTTATTTTAAAGGGTTATTATAAATGCTCAGCTCTTTTTGCATCAGTGGCAATAGCTTTGTTGGGAATTTTGCTTTTCATGAAAGCAGTCCATCTACCAAAAATCTCAGGAAATGATCTCTTTTTCTGAACCTACATTATTTTGATGAAGTGAATGCGGGATTTTTGCATGTTTGGCACATCTCAACCTAAAAGTGCTATTTTGAAATAAAATTATCAGTCAAATGGCCTTCTGTGTCACTGTAGCGAGTTAATTTGTTTTGCTTAGCAAACTTTTTTACCCTGTTCCTTGAAGGCTTTTTATTTTGGGGCAATTAGGGGGGATTAATAATTGTCATCTTGTTGGTCTTTCAAACTGTTTTGGTAGGGCTTTCTGTCTTATATAGATTTGTATTGTGGTTGGCCAGGTCAGATAGCATTGCAATGGCTACCTAATATTAAAACTTTTTAAATTGGAAAATAGTCAACAATGAATAACTGGTGCTCATTTTTGGATGAATAAATATTTGCATTAAAATTTGCAACATTTTGCAAACTGACTTTAAAAGTCATGAGTGTTTTCATAACTACATAGACAGGTATTATTATTAAATTCTTCGGTTATCATTTGATCTTTTCAAAATAGGTTTATTGCTTTAATTTATGAAAATGCAATTTCTGAACCAGTTTGTTCAAGTCTTTTCTTATTACCCCTTTCCTTTTAGACAAATAGCTGAGGAATGGTGCAGATAGATCGTGTTTTTTTCAATCCACATTTTTCCATTCTCAAGGCAGATCTCTCCTGACCTGCAGATATGCATCCTTCATGGTGAATATGAGTGCAAATAAACCTGACCCTTTAGCTGTTGACTTCTCAGTAGTTTGTCTTCCCACGCAAGAGCCGTAGGTAACACCGAAGAAGCTGTTGTGCTGGCCTAGCAAGGGGTGTGTTTGAGATCCCATGGTGCAGGTGAGAAGGCTGGACTTTTTAAGTCCTCCCATATGAGAAGGTTGCAGGACGCAGGGAATAGAAGGAACAATCCTGCTTGAGGTTCAGTCGGAATTGATTTGATATGTACTATATCAAGAGGAATTTTGGATCTTGTGCAATGGCAGAGGCAGCAATAATCTTTTTGGGGATTATTTCTGTAGTGTGGGAAAGACCATACTTTACATGCTCTACTTTCTCAAGCTAGTTATTTAATTATGTTCTGCTGCCTGATGGAGTTGCAGTCTGACCAGCTTTCCTAGATAGAAAAACAGTGGATTGTAGCTAAAGACTGTTTCTTCAAGGAGGAAAGAAAATTTGAATTCAGTTGATCTTTTTCTTTCATTTTCTTTGTTGTTGTTTTTTAACTCATGATGTGCTAAAAGCGGTGTATCTTGACCACATAAATGTTTGGAAATGAAATATTGAATTCTGCTTATAGCACTTAATCCTATAAATGGCATTGAGCACAGAGAGCAGAATTTAGCTACTGATATTTTTCACTAGCAATTGTGACACTGTTTTGAATTCGTGCCATGCAAAGGTAAAACTTGTTCCACCATTTCTAGCATCGTTTCCCTGGACAGTCAACTCTTCGTGGCAGATTTGTCTAAGAAAGGCCTGAGAGCGCTGAAGACATACCCCCTCCCATTCCTGGCTTTAAGATATGGGGGAATATTCATTCACATGATTTTTCTTTGAAATGGAGCAGTGTGTGTATTTAATGTTAGTCATCAATTCCAAATGCCTAGTAAAACCTGCATGGAAGGAGACAGGTTATACTGCTCAGTTATTTCAGCTGTGAATTGCCTTGTGTTAAGAGCTTTAATCATACCTCTTTTCACCTTAATGCAAAGTGGATTTTTTTGTATTAAGAAGTGTAGACAAAGATGTGATTTAGGATGAATCCTGTCAAGGTGTAACTCTGTGTTAAATTTGTGGAGAACTTGGCTGAAGACCAATGTTAATGAGAGAGAGGTTTTGTAGTTAGAAGCTGGATGTCAGCACCGCAGACTTTGCAGGTTACTGCAAGATCCCAGACTGGACTTTTCTGTCATTTCTTCCAAACTAAGGCCTTTCTGTCAAGTCACAGTCATTTAAGAAACACCTTTCCTGTTAATACAGTGGTATACAGAAATTTCTAAACAAAGTCATGAAAAGAGAGGTTTCAGCCTGGAGGGATAGTATAGAAGCTGTCTGACTATCAAAGGGAATCCTCTCAGGAGAGGAGAAACCATCAGAAAATATAGCACTTTGAATATAAAACTGTACAAACCTTCAACCCAAAGCATAAAGGGGTGTCAAACTGCTGGTATTTTCCGTTTTCTTCTTTTCCCCCAGTTTCAAAAGTGAGTAGCTTCAACGAGGTTCCTTCAGCTGATCAAATGCAGAGAGATGACAGGAACTAATTTATAAGGGATCATATTCACTATGTAAATGATTGCACCGAGAAAAAATGGAAGCTCATTTCGCCGGTGTGCTTGCATATACAGCAGTTACTCATCGCCTAATACTTATGGATGGATTCTCTGATTCTGACAGCGCATTAGGTCCTGAGGTAAAAGCACAGGGGAAATGAAAGAAAGATGTAGCGTGCGTCTAAGATACTGATGCAGCTAAGGTGTAACAGATTTGTCACTTGAGATAAAAATGCCATAATTCAAATGAATCCACATATAAGAAGGCTCCACCGAGAGTAAAAGAGCCAAGATCTCCCT